>CM034147.1:715571552-715764010 GCA_019776745.2 Taxus chinensis | reverse complement strand
AAAACATAGAATGTAAATTAAATAAATCTCGTCCACTCATGAAAATTATAAACAATACAGTCCAACCATATTTCGTGATATCTATAGAAAAACATTATGCCAAACATACACAAAATACGATGTCACGGTTTTTTCATAGAAATGTTCAAACATTACGTTTGACATTTCTTCTTAGAAAAACCGTATCATCACAAAAAGCATATGCTCAACATATATTGGGGAATCCCTCGTTACCATTGCCTTTAAAAACCTTCTTCAAAAACACGGGCTAACGTCCAAATTTTGACGTGCTAGGAGAGCATAATAGGAAATATCCCATTGCAAATCCTAGCTCCCGGTATCGAAAAAGGCACTGCAATGCTAGATTCCGAGTTGGATAATATCCGCAAATGATCCCCAATGGAAATGATGTAAAAATATATATACACATACATTATTCTCATAAACATCACACTTAATTTTTCTATCAAATATATATTCGTCAATGTGTTCAAATTATAAATTTACAAATATTCGATTTCACAGATAGAAAGAATATGAATTTTGATTTCACAGACGAGAAGGGAGAATATGAAATTCAATGTATAATATAAAAATATCATAACTCAAATTATTGAATCCCTCAGAATACATGATTGAAAATACCGGGATTGCGTGTGTATATCCAACCAACGAACTGCCCGCTAACTCCAAAGACTACCTTTTCAAAATATACGAATCAAATTTCATATAAAATACTATTAAAAAGAAAATTGAAATGCTGAATAATAATATTGTTTTTAATAAATATTTCAACATGCACATATATTGTTTTTAATTTTTTTATATGCATTTTATGATTACGAGAGAAAATAGACCCCATAAATTTGTGAATGTTGGTCACAATCTGTGTTAATTTACTATTTCTTCCATCTCGGAGTAGTTTCTCAATACATAGTTATCTGAATAATATGACACAAACAATTTATTATAACTAAAAAGTACTACATATCAATTTTAAAATTAAGCGAAAATCATCTTAATGTCAAATTTAAAATTAAAATGACCCCTAAAACGATTAAATAAACATTAATTTCAAATGTAAAATTAAAAAAAAAAACACATTCATTCATTACATCCCATTTACACATTGTAGAATGACTCTTAAAATAAGAAGAAGATATGAAACATTCTAGCTTTTAATGAAGGCATACTTGATCGCTGTGATACTCTGCGTCTGACAATAGATATAACATCAACATCTTTTATTGGTCATAGCTTGTCTTATGTATCTTGTTAAGCAATATAAATGTACTTATTAAATTATTGAAACACGTAAACGGCAGTCAAATCAAACATTATAAGCAAAACAATAAATGTACTTATTAAATTCCTTTGTGCTCGTTTTTTACAGAATTTAGATCAGGCAATTGCCCATTGACTAAAAAGAATTCTAAACCATGCATCCGATTAGAAAAAATCAAACTCAAAGATCTTAGTTGTACCATGTGTGCTATGAAAACTACTTGTTCAACCTAACTGAACTATTCTACTCCTGGAGCAAGAAGCGGCTTCCTATCATAGGACACAGTACAAACTTGTAAGCCACTGGTACTCATGACTACAAGTCAGCACAATAACCTACATAATATATCTAGATAAAGGGTGGGCAACCGGTATTAAATACATTATTTTAAAAATTCTTTAAAAAATTGTTCAAATGCACATTAAAACAGAGATTCCAACGCAATAAGAAATGCAAAAAACCATTAAAAAAAGATATTCCACACCTGAAAAATTGATCCTATGATGCTTTTAGATAATGAAGCTCTGGATTCCTTCACAAAATGTGTGTTGCTGAGTTGGAATCCAAGACTGTTTACATTCAATAAAATTAGAGACAACTTACAAAATCAAGAAGAACAATGTGGAGCAGGATGGAAAAATTCCATTAAACAAAATCCATTAAACACTTAATTTTCAAGTATCTTAAAAAGCCATTAAACCAGTGAATTTTAACGTTGTTGGCCACCTGATTTGTTACTTTTATAATCACACGATCTCCTTCCCTAGCAACTATTGCAGGCCCTGCAAAATGCCCGTTCACAGTGATGAGGCTCTTGGTATGGCAAAGATGAGTTACATTCTTCAGTTGAATCTGTAAATCAGGAAGAAAAAGATTTTAATACATTTCTAACTCCTAGTGATGAATCACTTCATGTAATCACATTAAGCAGTTATTAGAAAATATCCAAATTTTCAACTGCTAGTCATGGTAGGAGAAGAACAATGAACAACAATTATCTGAAAAACCTCATTCAGACACACTCTGAATGCAAAAAGCTCGTATTCAAAACCATATAGAAATCAAAAAAATACGAAAGAAATTACATTAAGCAGTTCAACTCCAACTTTTCAACTGCTAGTCCAGGTTCGGGAGAACTATAATGGTAATTCAGTTTATGAATAGTTCCACTGATAGTGTGCATAATCATAGCTGGTAGAAAACTTAATTATACAGGACAAAGGTAGAAACAATGATGGGCTAAAAAAAAACCCTGTGATTAAAATCCAGTATATTCACTGCCAGAAACTTATCCATATGCAATTATTTGGAAACAAAATCCAAAATCTAAAAAGATACAGAAAATTATTTGGTATTGGTGGATAGCAAATGCAAATAAAAAATCAATTATATCCAGGCCAAAATATATATTTCTTAAGAAAGCGTAATTTCATGCTAATAAGATAATGAAATCCATCACATATGGTCCATCAAACAGTAAAGTTGTCCATGCCAAATCAGTGTAGATAAACAGACCAGAAATCAATAGGGATAAAAAGCATAAAGGTCTAGTCAAAATTGAAGTATTCAACAAAGACTTCATCCTAATAGGTGGCCTGTCTACCTCGAATAACAGTTGGACCCACATAAATCCCTTACCGCCCAGGTCCAACTTTGTTAAATGCGTAGTTGTTTCAATAGGAAAATGGCCCCTTTTACAGGGAGTGGGCTCAACTTACACTAACATAACACTGCCTCGCCCATTAAAAAACACATGCATTAATGACGCAGGCAAGCCAATTGCACTTTGAAATTGGGTCATAATTGCTATATACAATTGTATTACAACTAGACTAGAACCAATAAAATACATGTTAATCTCAAAAAACATACCAACTAGGTACCACTAAAATATTTACAATAAACAGAGTTACAGAATTAGATGCTGGTTAATATTTCAGAGGGATCGCTTCCTAGTGTTGGAAGTACTAACTGTTGCCTCAATTATATTGAGAAATCCAAAAGTGTGGAAGGCCATGGAAGGATGAAAAGCAGAACTAAAGGTATGATGCTCTAATCTGATGGCATTGGTTATAATCTAGATTCCAAGAGATATCCAATGGACTCACACCTACCATTACTATCGGTTCTAACGTCTACCCACACTAAATAGATGGAATCCGTGTATTATAAATAGAGGCGAATAATTCATTCATTTATAAATTAAAAGACATGTAAAGAAATGATAGAAAAACTTTATTGGTCTGAACGTTTGGTACATGACTCTCTCCCATATAAGCATTTTCAAATCCTGTTTGAGCCCCTTATGGTGATAGATGACGAAGCTATTGGTTCTTCTGGTCCAAGCCTTATCCCAGACATGTGAATTTGTCACTCAAAGAAAGAGGAAGATCTTGAGGTACTGTATCAGATGAAGAAATGCCCAATCTCGTATTAACTGCTAACATTAGAGATCATAGCATCATTTGATCCCATGGGCAGCAATGATTGCAGGATATGCACAAAATGGTTTTGCCAAAAAGGCCTTGCAAACTTTTAAGCAAATGCAATTGGCAGGTGTAACACTAAAATCCACAAACTATTCATGCATCTTTCCTGCCTATTCCAAAAGGGAAGCTTTGGAACAGGGCATGGACATCCATCAAAGCATAACTGAAAACAGTTTTTTTAAAGATGTTGTAGCCGCAAGTGCCTACCAGACATGCATGTAAAATGTTGAAGCATACATGTTACATGTGAACTATTTGTAAAAATGCATCAAGGAGATGATGTTGTAGAAAATAAATAGATTAACAACAAATATACAGAATAAATCAAAACATTAAAACCAGAAACTACAGCACTGCTGCTTGCATAAGCTTCAGCTCTTTTACAATACAATTACATGTGCCTCTGTTTTATAGAGGGCTTTCGATCAAAAAACAAATCATGTTAAAACAGGGCATGCTGCATGCAAAAACACAGCGTGCTGATTTATTTGGCTTTTCTTAAAATTACGAACTAAAATTATAAATCATGGAACAAGCATGAATATAGCACAGGTATAGGACAGCTGTGAAGAAACAAAAAGTATAATTTATAAAGAACATACCAAATTAGAATTTGTTCTGCAATCTATGTTTCAAATGCACCCGTTTTTGATGATTAATCAAAGAGGATGAAAACCAGAGAGTTTGGTTAAACATCTAATTGGTATTGGTGGATAGCAAATGCAAACTATGTAAATTTGTCACTCAAAGAAAGATCTAAGTGTATTTAGAAAACAACGAACTACTGCACAACTATTTTATCCTAAAAACAATTGGAATACTAATTAGACGCTCCAAATAAAGAATCATCATGGCTATTTACCAATTGGAAAGCTCCAAGGTAAAATAAACGAATGCCTGAATCATTGCATTAACATTTCCCATGCACTCGATACTGTAGTCTGCTCCTCCATCAGTTATTTCTGCAATTACCTGTAAAATCAAAAGCACAGTGGCTCGAACTGCACCCTCTGATCTCGCATCATTTATCTTAACATGTGGAGAACCGCATGCATATGTAACTGCCTGCCCACCGAACTGTTTATTTTATTTATTAAGTATAACTGTTTATAATAATTGTTATTATTATTTATTAGGAGAGTTCGGTCTGTCAAAGAGAGAGAGGGGAAATCTGCAGGTAAATAGACAAACGGTTGAACCAGCTGTCAATTATCAAATACAACAGTTGTCAATAGTTGTGTGGAAAAGGGCTGCAGGACAGGTGTTGAAATTCATTGAGTGAAGTTATATGTTAGGCCTATCTGCGTAACAAGAACACATTCTCATTTCACCACTTATATCATACGAAATATCTTTTTTAGCATTTTTTTTTACCTCTTACATATGCTAATATCACCGCCTATATTGGCGGGAGAGAGAGAGAGAGAGAATGCCTTGGCACTAGTGTTAATTGAAGGTTTTTGCCACACATTATTTGTTGCCACCATGAACAAATATGAGAGATATGGGAGAAACAAATATAGAATTTTGTAGGCAAACCAAATGCACATCCGCAGGTTTAGACGAGACATTCCCAAGCACCACAATTTTCTAGTTATCACTTGCTAAAGTTTCACAACTTTTTCCTCTCATGGCGCTTAAGAAACATCGATAGACAGACGTATCCCTAAAGGAATGATACTTTTTTGCTGCAAAAAGACACCATCAAAAGTGTATAACAACCCACGAGGACGTGTGACAACCATCATTCTGGTGCTACAATGTGGCTATATTGTATTTTTTTAAAACAATATTTTATCTCTAACACTGATGTTGATTAAATATTATTTCCACATTTCATTCACTTTCACCATGGGAAAATAGGTGAAATATGGGAGAAACTAAGTTAGGGTTTTGTAAGGGGACTAGATGTGCATTCGTAGGATTAGACGAGATATTTCCAAGCACTACAGTTTGCTAGTTATCACTCGTCAAAGTTTGAAAACTTTTTTTCTCTTAGGGCGTTTAAGAGACATCGACAGAATGATGTATCCTGAATGGACCAAAACAGTTTGATAGCGGAATAACACCACCAATGATGTATAACAACCAACTTGTACACATGTGAACCATCAGTTTAGTACCATAAGGTTCCTATATTGTATTAATTTTTTAAAAATAATTTTTTATGTCTAACACTGATGGTAAATGAAGTTTTTACAACGTTACATTTATTGTCATCATGAACAAACCAGTGAGATAGGAGATAAAATGAGATATGCCTTTGTAGGTGGATTAGATGTGTAGCCATAGGCTCATATGACATATTCCCAAGTGTCATTGTTTTCTAGTTATCATTTGTCAAATGTTGACAACTTTTGGTTATCATGGCGTTTAAGAGACATCAATGGACATGTGTAGCCTAGAAGGACCGAGATGGTTTAGTAGTGGAACAACACCACTTATAGCACATAACAGCCCACCTAGACATGTGGGAATCAAAATTTTGGTGATAAGAGGTACCCATTGCAAAATATCATCGTGGATGCCCTAGCACTGGCGTTTATTGAAATTTTTTGCCACATTTCATTCACTACCACCATGCACAAACGGGTGAGATATGGATGAAAATGGTATAGGATTTTGTAGGAAGACAAGATCCACATCCATAGGTTGAGATAAGAAATTTCTAAGTTTCACAATTTTTTATTCTCATGTTGCTTAAGAGACATCGATGGAACGGCGTAGCCCAAAAGGATTGAGATGGTTTGGTAGTGAAGCGACACCACCAATAGCATCTAAAATCCCACTTAGATGTGTGGGAAGCATCGGTTTGGTGCCAGAAGGTACCCATTGCAAAATATCACCCTGGATGCCCTAATGCTGATGTTAATTAAAAGTTTCTACCACGTTTCATTTACTACCATCATGAACAAATGAACAAGATATGAGAGAAACTACCATAGGATTTTGTATGGAAATTAGATGTGTATCTATAGGTTCAAACGAGACATTCCCAAGTTCCACAGTTTGCTAATTTTCACCCTATCAAAGTTTGACAACTTTTATGTCTAAGGGTGCTTAAAGACATAAAAAATTTGACATATCTCAAAAGGACCGAGATGGTTTGGTAGAGGAAAAACACCACCGATAGCATCTAAAATCCCACCTAGACGTGTGGGATGCATCATTTTTTCCATGAGGTGTCTATCTTGTATTAATTTTGTTAACACAATTTTCTATCTCTAACACTGATGTTAATTGAAGCTTCTTGTCACATTTCATTCTCTACCACACTTAACAAACATGTGAGATATGGGAGAAAAATGAGCTAGGCTTTTGAAGGCAAACTAGATTTTCATCTATAGGTTCAGACGAGCCATTCTCAAGCACCACGGTTTTCTATTTATCACTAGTCAAAGTCTGACAACGTTTTGCTCTTAGGGCGCATAAGAGACATCGAAAGACCAGTGTTGCTAGGAAAAATTGTGACGTTTTGGAAGTGGAAGGACACCACCGATAGAATTTAATAGCCCACCTAGACATGTGGGAATAATTGTGTTGGTGTCATGAGGTGCCCATTGTAAAATATCACCCTAGATGCCCTGACATTGATGTTAATTAAAGGTTTCTATCATGTTTCATTCACTAACACCTTGTAAAAATGGGTGAGATATGGGAAAAACTAAGATAATATTATTTGGGTGGACCAGATGCACATCTGAAGGTTCAAACAAGAAATTCCCAAATGTTGCGGTTTGTTAATTATCACTCATCAAAGTTTGAGAACTTATTATTCTGAGGGCGCTTAAGAGACATCAAGAGACCGATGTAGCCCAAAAGGGCAGGGATGGTTTGGAAAAGGAATGACACACCCGATAACATCTAAAAACCCACCTAGACATGTGGGAACTGTACACACTCAATTTTGCACATACTACATTGTCGAAATGGTTTAAAATCCCCAATGATGATTAATATCTTTTCCAATGGTGTTTGAGTCCAATTTCTCATTTGCGGTATATATTTGTAGCTTAGAATGCTTTCCTTATCCATTTCCATGTTTTTCCCACTTTCCTTTATCATTTTTCTATCCTTTTCCTTGGCTTTTTACTTTAAGTCAAAAAACCACCTTGACGGTTACGTAACCGTCGATCTACCCTCAGCTGCGGTTGCGTAACCACATGTCTATGCAGACTAGTGGTCCCTTTTGCATTTAACCGAGACTCTTTTGGCATGTTTTTAATGCATGCCAAATTCTTCAAACTTGATTTTAGCACACGTTTCTTAACCAATTTAGATGTCCATAGAGGACACAATACCATATGATCAACATTTCATATTGTAGTACATGCCAATTGATATGGATGATATCGCAGTATTTTTCCACATAGATATTGCTCCTACAAGGATGAAGACATTAGAGAAGAAGCAGCAGCTTGTCCACGTTACACCGTCTTAGTTGGCAAGAGGAAACATGTATAAAATGGGTAGAGACGAAGTACTGCGAAAGAGGTGCATAGTGGAATTCTGGGAGGGCATTATGCTGGAGAGGCCATCAAGTGCAAGCTACTCCTCGCATGATTATGGTGGGAGACACTCTACAAGGACACCAAGGACTTTGTCAAAGTGTGTGATCACTTCTAGAGAATGGTAAAACTTGGGTAACATGATGAGATGATGTTGCAACCCATAACAAGTATAAAACCATTTACGAAATGGGAAATCGACTTTGTTGGTCCACTTACACCAACTATGTAGAGGAAATGCGCACGATACATCATCATTTGCATAGATTATCTGACGCGATTGGTAAAAATAACACCCACCATGGTTTATACAACAGCTACAACTGAATGATTTTTATGGAAGAATATTATTAGTCAGTATGGTTTTCTATTGACCCTTACTAGTGACAGGGTAACCCATTTCTTTAAGGAGACAATTAGAATACTACTAGATGAATTTATGGTAGCTCATCATATGACTACCCCTATCACCCACAAACCAACGATACTGCATAATCTTTAAATAAGATATTGGGTCACACATTGATAAAAAATTGTGATGTGGGAAGAAAATATTGGGATAACAAAGTGTCATTTGTAATATGGCCATACAAGACTACCTTCAAGTAGTTAAACAAGGCAACACCCTTTCAGTTGGTGTTTGGTGTAGACATAGTTTTGCCTATGGAGTTCATGCTACCCTCCTTGCATATTTTACGTGCAGGAGGCCTTGCTGATGAATAAGCAGTAGAGAACATTGACATATTAATGGTGTTTAATGAAAGGTGCAGAATTGACTAAATAAGAACATTCCATTTGCATCCCATTTGACATATTTTGTAACTCTTGCACATTTTCCAGTATATATATTATTAATATATAACATAAACATGGACCAAAGTTATTGTATTGAATTTTACTATGTTCCTTACAAGTTTTTTGAAAACTTGGCCCTCTCTTGTATTCTTTAACCATTTCCTCATACTAAAATTCCATATAACACCAATATATACGAATATACACAGGAGAATACTTCAAATTTAACAAGTGTTAGAATCTTTCCTTGAATGTTTACGATGCACCACGACACAAAATATAGAAGAAAACCTCTTGTGACCACTATATGTTGTTGACTAGGTTACAAGTGGGGAGAAAAGCCCAAGACATATTATCTCCTTAAAAACTAGACACTAACAAAACCAAGTTAGGAATCATCATTGAGAGGTTTTTTATACATATAATCGAAGGATTAAATTCTCAATCTTTTCCCCAATTTTATTTTGTGATTTGATGGGAAATGTCTCGATAAGTTTGCACTACTAGAACAAGGAAACATTAGATCATAAATACTATCAAGTATGCACTCATATCTCCTTTCATCACCATTGAGTTCTTGATGCTTTTTCTCACTCTAATAGGTGTTTTTACCTTCAGCATCTCTGTATCCATTGAACATGTATGATCCGAAAATAACCAGATTATTACGACCTGATCTCGGACCCTTATAGGCTTTAATTATTTGCCGATGATTTACTCCTTTTAAGTAATCAATTTAAAAGAATGTAAGACAATAACGAAAATTTCACACAGATTGATTACGGAGTTCAGCAATTGCCTACGTCTCCGGGTTCGTGATCGAACCGTTCCACTAGTCAAAACTTGTAAGCTACAATAGTACTTTCACAAGAAAACCTAATGGAATTTTACTTGCATACCAGTACACCAGTTCTTCAGACGACAAGGGTGCAAAATAGCACCCGACCCTCCACCTTCCTGGCCTACAATCTCCTTCCGCTGTGATCGGCCTTCCTGACGCAAAACAATGCGAAGCTAGCACTCTGGTCGACAATCCAGGATTTACAAGTACATGGTGTGGTGTTATGGGCCTATTGGGTAGTTTACATTTCACTCCCAATCACAAATATTCCATCTTAATATTGCCTAGAATAATAGGCCAATAGACAATACTTGTCGACACATCCCGCAAATAAGCTTAACAAATAATAAGCTCGGGATCGGTGTCTCTGTGTGCACCAAGGTGTCCACAACAAGCTTAACAAATAATAAGCTTGTGTTGTGTCTTAGTGTGTTTGACAAAGGAGAGGGGGTCCCCTATTTATACAAAAATAAGGCCCCAAAATAATGGAATAAAATATTATCCTTAGGCTAATATTAGCCTAGCCTTACCTGTACATGAAATTTGGGATTAAATTCCCAAATAGGGCCGATTTGCATATAAAATGGGATTAAATCCCCATTGGAGCAGCTTTTGGTTTGAAATGGGTTAAAACCCAAATTTGGTGCGGCATGATAGAGGTTTTAGGCTTTATTAAGCCTATACATGCGCATGAAGTGGTCAAAGACCACCTTAGGATATAAACTGCCCCCCTTACCACCGCTTCAAACCTCCTTCTGCCACGTGGAACAGTCTCTACGCATGGGTCTAATGCCCCCATACCACCGCTTCATCCCTCCTCCACGTAGACATTTGGCGGTTAGGGTTTAATACTAATGTTTTAAACATTAATATATTTACATGTGGCTTTTGGAAAATGGCCTTACCAAATAATATTATTTCGACCCATACGATGTGGAATAGAAATAATTTTGTAGTCCACTTGTCGTCTCCCGATAGGAAAATTGAGCAAATTCGACGAGTGTTGGCAAGCCATGTGTCACAGTGCGATTCGGTCCAATATTGACCAGTTGACTAGAGTTGACTTTCCCGTCGACCGAAACTTTGACCGAACACATCTAGAGTTCCCGATGTCCGTTTGTCACGTTCTCACAGTCGTTGGAAAGCTCTCGAGATGATCTTCTGCACTGAAACCATTTAGAGATGTTTAGGGAACTTTTGAAATGATCCCCTAATCACACCTCCCCACTGAGAAAAGCTTTTTGTCCCAAAAAGCTTCCATACTGTCCTGAATCTGGAAAAATTTGCTGCCTCCTCGGAAGGGCTGCTGTAGTAGACCCTTGGGTCTTCTCCTCTAACCTTCTCACTTCGACAACTCTGCTCCGATCCTGGGACCTGTGGGTTATGGGTCCACGATGCTTCCACTGCGCCACTCTGATATCTAAAGAAAACCTCCATGCCTCCGCTTTATGGTGCTAAGTTTTTGAATGAAACCTCAATGCTCCTTCTGTGCGGTGCTAAGCTTCTTGATATCTAACAACAAGGATCTTCTTTAACTCTATAACACAGCTCCTGGCTCCAAGTTGATTCCGTAGAATCTGAACTAGTTTGAAGGAACTCCATGTTACGTAGAGCTTTGATTGATCCGATGTCACTGATGGATAATGCCTTGTCCCTTTACAGACCTCAACGCCTCCGATGCATGATGCTAAGCCTCTTTCAAGACCTCAAGCCTCCGATGCATGATGCTAAGTCTGTTACAGACCTCAACGCCTCCGATACATGATGCTAAGCCTCTTTCAAGACTTCGAGCCTCCAATGCATGATGCTAAGTCTCTGTAGACCTTAACGCCTCCGATACATGATGCTAAGCCTTTTTCAACACCTCGAGCCTCCGATGTATGATGCTAAGTCTCTGTAGACCTCAACACCTCCGATACATGATGTTAAGCCTTTTTCAAGACCTCGAGCCTCCGATGTATGATGCTAAGTCTGTTACAGACCTCAATGCCTCTGATGCATGATGCTAAGCCTCTTACACGACCTCAAGCTTCCAATGCTTGATGCTAAGTCTGTTGATCAGCTACCATTCATATGTGTGGTCACAATGCCTAGACACCGAATGATGTTCCTAGCTGAACTTTTGAGAGCTCCTCTTGTTGACATACTAATATCAGGTACCATTCTGCTGCACGGTCGCAATGCCTCTACACATAATGAAGTTCCGACCCGACGTCAATGCTAATGGTGATTCAGCTACCATTCTGCTGCACGGTCACAATGCCTCTACACAGAATGAAGTTCTGAGCTGATCTCTGTGAACTCTATTGTCTGCACAAATGGCAAATCAATCTCCAAGCTTTATATGAGTCAAATCATGTATCCAAGCTGTAACAGGTACTCACCAACTGATTAGGAGATATGTTAGGAGCATTAATCAAATTTTCTAAGTAAGAAAATCCACTCACTGAGTATTGTAAACCTTTCTCTCAGCATTTCCTCACAAAATCTGATCTCCAAACTTAATACTACATACGATTCCATCACTCTGAATTATGCAATATATATTTGAAAAATTGTTGACTTACCCATTCTAAAGGACTTTCACTTTCAGGTATTACCTGGTCCTAGGTTGAATTGTCAACTAGTGGTGGAGTAGAAACTTCCTTTGCCTTTCCAATAGGCCTCCATTCCATCTTTGGCTTGTCATTACTCAGATGGCGAGATGGATGCAGTTTCCAGCAATTTTCCACCCGATGCCCATTCCTCTGGCAATGAGCACAAAAATTCCTCTTAATCTCCTTTTTCTGGGATGAGGAACTCTTTTTTCCATTTCTCGACTCTGCATGATGAGATTGGTCTTTCTCCACTGCATTGCAATGTGGATTGACTTCATTTGTCTCCTCCTTACTAGAATAATGACTAAACAAGGAAAATATACTGCATTTTATGGTGTTAGCAAAATCACCAAAATAATTACCCTTTAGGGGTCTTACTAATGCAAGTATAACTGAGTACAAACATTGCCCAAAATTGGGTCTTTAACTAATGTGTCTTGTATGGTTAGATGTATACAAACGTTTCCCTCAAAGGGGTCTTACCAATACATTCTACCCTACACAATAGTTTTCAGGTTTTATCTACATATGAGATACAATGGATTCATCCAAATAGAAATGAGAAAATTACTGAATATGTTAAAACCCTTCTCTCAGTCTATCCCACCAATCTGGAAATCCAGAAGTACAAGCCAATGCCATCCCTGTCAAAGCAACCTATACTGATTAACTTGCTCCATACCAACTTGCTTTGAAGATTAGTAAGTTTGCAGGTGTCGATTACCAGCTCTGATACCAAACATGATCCAAAAATAATCAGATTATTACAACCTGATCTCGGACCCTTATAGGCTTTAATTATTTGCCGATGATTTACTCCTTTTAAGTAATCAATTTAAAAGAATGCAAGACAATAACAACAATTGCACACAGATTGATTACGGAGTTTAGAAATTGCCTACGTCTCCGGGTTTGTGATCGAACCATTCCACTAGTCAAAACTTGTAAGTTACAATAGTACTTTCACAAGAAAACCTAATGGAATTTTACTTGCATACCAGTACACCAGTTCTTCGGATGACAAGGGTGAAAAATAGCACCCAACCTCCACCTTCCTGGCGTACAATCTCCTTCGGCTATGATCAGCCTTCCCGACATAAACAATGCGAAGCTAGCACTCCGGGTGACAATCCAGGATTTACAAGTACATGGTGTGGCGCTATGGGCCTATTGGGTAGTTTACATTTCACTCGCAATCACAAATATTCCATCTTAATATTGCCTAAAATAATAGGCCAATAGACAATACTTGTCGACACATCCCACAAATAAGCTTAACAAATAATAAGCTCGGGATCGGTGTCTTCGTGTGCACCAAGGTGTCCACAACAAGCTTAACAAATAATAAGCTCATGTTGTGTCTTAGTGTGTTTTACAAAGGAGAGGGGTCCCCTATTCATACAAAAATAAGGCCCCAAAATAATGGAATAAAATATTATCCTTAGGCTAATATTAGCCTAGCCTTACTCGTACATGAAATTTGGGATTAAATTCCCAAATAGGGCCAATTTGCATATAAAAATGGGATTAAATCCCCATTGGAGCGGCTTTTGGTTTGAAATGGGTTAAAACCCAAATTTGGTGCGGCATGATAAGGTTTTAGGCTTTATTAAGCCTATACATGAGCATGAAGTGGTCAAAGACCACCTTAGGATATAAACCGCCCCCCTTACCATCGCTTCAAACCTCCTTCTGCCATGTGGAACAGTCTCTACACATGGGTCTAATGCCCCTATACCACCCCCTTCATCCATCCTCCACGTAGATATTTGGCGGTTACGGTTTAATACTAATGTTTTAAACATTAATATATTTACATGTGGCTTTTGGAAAATGGCCTTACCAAATAATATTATTTCGACCCATACGATGTGGAATAGAAATAATTTTGTAGTCCACTTGTCATCTCCCGATAGGAAAATCGAGTGAATTCGACGAGTGTTGGCAAGCCACGTGTCACAGTGCGATTCGCTCCAATATTGACCAGTTGACAAGAGTTGACTTTCCCGTCGACCAAACTTTGACCGAACACATCTAGAGCTCCCGATGTCCGTTTGTCGCGTTCTCATAGTCGTTGGAAAGCTCTCGAGATGATCTTCTACACTGACACCATTTAGAGATGTTTAGGGAACTTTTGAAAATGATCCCTTGATCAATGTATTCCTTCTAATACACGTCAAGGAAATGAAACTCTTTAAGGAGAAATCCCTTGCAACTTTCCAAGAATATCTCAGACATGTCTATTATATTCTTATTGAAGAAATCATATTTCTAGGCAATGAATTACTTTCTCTCATTGACATGTGTCTTCAAGAGTGTCCCACACCAAAGTTAGCCCCATTTTGTGGGTGGTCGGTCACTTTTATTTGTGACTTTTCCCAAATACCACTTGTTAAAGATATCTTAATGCATGCCAACAAATCTTATGCTTCAATCTTGTTGAGAATTTTGTTAATTTTGGGCACCTTGTTTACAATCTTTCATCAACAAGGAAGCAAACATTCAATGTCACTTTCCAATAGCTTCTGCTCAATATACAAAATATAAAGGCTTATTTCAATCAATTGCAAGACCATCATAAAAATAAATAATTTCTTTTGTTTTCGATGATGAAATCATGTATTTAGTTTTTTTGTTGCATTTATTGGTGGCAAATGCATTAGTCAACAACTACAAAAAAAAGATATGTTAAATTCTACAAATGATCTTGTGGGAAATGTGCAATTGAAGAAAATGCAAGGCAAATATTTTTATCATAGCGGGATGGAGATAACTTTCAACTAGAAAATCTTCTTTATGAAGGGAAAAATGTTATGCCCAATGCCAATATATAGGCCGAATCTAGTTGAGTATTCATCTTTAGTAGTAATAAAAAATTGTGCAAAACCTCTAAAACTACATAGTTTTATAGTTATGAAGTTTGACAATGTTTTTTGGCCCTACCTAGAATATCCACTCATTCCTCGATTTGTTAGGCTCCTCGATTATTGAAGGAGATCGCAATCAACTACCCTTGCATATGGCTTAACCACTCACTATCCACAAAGTGTACTTGGGGGTAAACATTTACCATACCAAGTACACACATTGGAGGTACTAAAGGTGAACGACTTACTCTCACAACTATTTGTTATATACGTCGACTTGAAAAATTGTACATATTCATTACTTTCTCTTTCCAACGTTTTATAGAATGAATTTTTTTCACATTACAAATAAAGATGAAGGGTGTCTTTATTCATTTCAACATTTCCGTGGTTCACACTAAATTACGAATGCTCAATCATCCTTCCTTATGTCTCCTTTACATCCATTAGATGCAATTGCAATGTCTCCTTTACATCAAATTAGAAGAATCAATAGTTTTAAATATATTTTACAACTAAAAATATTAAAAGAAAAACAATCATCAAATTTAAACCTTTGGCCTAAATAACTAATGACTTTTTTTTTGTCAAAGGCTTGTCCACCACTAGGTAGACCTCTTTAACCACGTGTGATGATTCCCAATGAATTCCCATCCTTATAAACGGAGATGTCAACTTCAATTAATAAAGTTAGTGTATATTTTTAACGGGCAAAATCATGACATGACAGGACATGTATTGAAAACGCTTTTGTGGTAAGAAGTTAAGAACATATGTCTTGTTTAACATGCAAAAGATCATTTGGAAGATTCATGTACATTATCTTGAAGTTTCTCAATGTTAGATAGCTGGAAAGCATATTTGCCCATTGGAAGATCCATTGAAATGGAGTCTATAAAATAAATCCTTCCCCAAAAGTTTCTGTGGCGTCTTTTCATGTTCCGTGTTTTTGTTTATGATTATGGGGTGTGATGACTCCTGTCTGAAAGAAATTTGCTTTGAAAACTAGATGTAAAGCATGTAAGATAGAGAGTATCTTTTTCGTAAAAATTTACAGAAGGCGGCCAACCAAAAACTACACAGAAATGCGACAGTATTCTGTTTATTGCAGAAGAACAACTATGCTTCGAAAAGAAGCTGTAAATCATGTATGTGGACGAGTGCCAAAAAGAAGCAGCAGCGTTATATTTTTCCTGAGGCAAGGGCCGCTTTGTGAGAGAGCACCGAAAAAAAGTTTGTATAATTTTGCTGTTACTGTATCTATATAGGTGAAGAAAAACGAAGACATTAGTGACAAATAGAAAATTGTGTAAACGAAAGAGTGTGATAGTATAATTGTGGAAAGATACAAACCTTATGGGTGGATATCTGTGTTCATGCTAACAATGGTGTTAGTTTGATCAAGCGTGAAAGTTCCTTGCACTGCAAAACTACGAAGGACACGTACTACAGAGATTTTGTTCTGCACATACTCTTCGTGAGTTATTTGAGTTAGTGTAGGCAACAATTTGGAGAGCAGCGGAGCGTGTAGAGTGCATTTGATACGTAAACTAGATGTTGTTAAGTCGTAGATCAGCTGGTGGGTATGGTGAAATGCGCTCTCCTTGTTGCAATTTACACATGTTATTGTTGTTTGCTGCAACGAAAGAAGGCTGTCAACTTCAAAGTTGCAGTTGCTGCATACAATTTGAAATGGCTTACAGTACATGTTGGAGGCAGTCAAATGACCTTGTACCTGGGCAAGGATGCGAAGCAGACAAGAGGCAATAATTAGTATTGAAAAAATGAAATACTGTATTGAATGACAGTTAGTACCAACTATCATTTTCTTACCTCTATTGTTGCATTCACTATGGCGTGCATATCTTGCAGTGCTTGTGCAGTCTTTATCAGGGTGATAAATGTTGATCAACATGTTCTTAGTGCCTTGACAGGGATATTCCGCTTAACAATGTTCTTGAACAAATAGATTGGAACTTGTTTTTTACGGAGTTGTTGATCAATTGTATCAAACAACGGTGCAAATGTCTCGAACAAGTATAGCTTGTATCCAGTGATATGTTAGAATGTTTTTTTTTGAGTGAGGTAGAATAAGCAAAGATGCTGAAAATGATGAAGAGAATAGAAAGACCAGGAAGATACCTGTGTTTTGTCCTCTATGGAGAGCCCATCCTTAATTTCAAAGACAAACTATGTTCCAGACCTGTGTGCGGAAGTTACAACAGCTGCAAGTGTTCCAAATGTGTAGATATCTGTGCCATGAAGGAGTTGGTTTATTGTTGTATCTGGTATGAAATTGAACTCGTTGCAGACTAGAGGTATGTTCTCTATGGCATTGTTGTTATTCAAGAGAAGAATGTAGTCGCAGTCTCCATGATTGTAAGTGGTCTTTGGTGCTATGGTAAATTTTTTTATGCTGACTCCTTTGGATGGCAGTAGCTTATGTTGATTTTCCTCATTCTGATGTCTAGTGACATTCAGTGTGATGGTCATTTAACCTTCTTTGTTGGTTAAATCTATGCATAGAAGCTCTTTGTTGTGCTCTTTGTTGAGTATTGTTTTGTATGCAACAACAACATCCCCATGAAACAAATTCCCAACCTTGTGACTGTTGAGCAGGGAAAATTTTAGTGGCGAATATTCGTAATATGGCGAATATTCCATTTTTGAAAATTTTGAAAAGGCAAATTTTTTGGCACGGGTCAGTGACCTGTTCGCCTAAAAATTACACTTTAATTTTTTTTAAGGCTCGGCTTTGCCTACCCTTGAAAAATATCCCCTATATAAACCTAGATTATTCACCAGGTAGAACACTTCTACTTCACATTTTTCAACAATATGATATATCCCATATTATAGATGCGCGACAAGGGGGCAAGTTATTGATGCGCGACAAGGAGGGTTTGTAGATAAGGAGATACTGCAGATATTTACGCATAGTAAACGCATGACAAAGAGTTTGTTGATGAGCGACATGGAGATTTTTTTGATGAGCAAGAAGAGGGCAGAGGATGCAGACGCGCGACAGGATATTTGCTGTCGCGCGTAAAAAAAATTCATTGACGCGTGTCAACAGACCTCAGTGACGCGCGTCAACAGGCCATAGTGACGCGCGTCAACAACCATAATGACGCGCGTCACTGAGGTCTGTTGACACGCGTCACTAAGGTCTGTTGACGCACGTCAATAAGGGTTATTTGTTGACGCGTGACCTTGACGGGTAGTTGACGCGCGCCAAGGAGGTACAACAGATATTGACGCATAGCAGACGCACGACAAAGAGTTTTTTGATGCGTGACATGGAGATTTTTTGATGAGAAAGCAGAGGTCGGAGGCTGTAGATGCGTGACGGGAGATTTTGCTGTCTCCCGTAAAAAAAAGTATTGATGCGCGTCAATGCTTTTTTTAATGCGCGACAGCAAAATCTCCCGTCGCGCGTCTGCAGCCTTCTGTCGCAGCACTTGATAATTAGGCAAAAAAATTTCATACAACCCCCAAAAAATTCGCCTTCCCGCGAAACTGGTTCCAGGGATATTCGCCAGGTATTCTCCACCTCTAATTTCCAAGAGGTCTCTTAAAATGAACCCTGCTGTTGAGGTCATCGATAGATGTCGGTGCACATGGAGCTATTTCTTGCCTGTAAAACATAATGTAAAGTGATTAATCACACAATAGGATGTAAAGAAATGCTAGACAAGATATTTGGAATTTCTTACCTCTTTGTTTGGTTTTGTGGTTGTTCGTTTGCAGAAATGGTTTCCAAACTTCTCTTCATCTTGTTCTTGTAGCAACAATACAAGGGAGAAAATGAAATTTCGAAAGTGTAGATGAAAGATTAGAGAACAATATGTTTGCAAAATAAAATGAAAGGAATCAATTAATATCTAAAGGAAAGAGTTTTTTATAGTTTGATATTGATATAATTTGTGCAATGGAATACAAATAGGGAAGTACTGTATTGGAGTGATCAAAAGAGAGAAATAAATTATAGTAATGTTTTTTTTTTGGTTTTTAAATAATTAAAAAAAAAACATATGCGATACCTTAAGTGAATATTGGTGCCCTTTTGTTTAAAACGGTGTGTAAGCTTCAAATGGTTTCAATTTCCCTGGAAGCACAATTGAAATGATGAAAGTTAGTAATATGAAATCAAAGGTTTTGAGTTAATCAAAGTGATTGAGGGAGAAGCATTGAAATTGTGGCGTATGGAAGTATATTGGTTGTGTCGTACCTTATAATTTGTATGCAGAACAAAACATTGAATCCGTGACAAATCTATGTAAGAGTCATGACACTTTATATGTCGAAAATGTGCAAGTGGTGGATGTTTTTTCCCATATTTGTGTTTACTATTACAGTTCCAACTAGAAGGTTATATTGCGTTGTAAAAACTAGCCGTATGTAGTTTGGAAAAAGTAGCATCATGTCAAGCATGAAACAATTGCACTCATGGTGGTTGGAGACAACTGGAAGTGCATTCTAAGAACATTGTGAAGAGTAAGCACCGAGATTTTTTGTTTCGTATTTTACACAAACAGATAAAATAGAATATTTCCATGAAACATAATGGTTGCTGCAAGAAGGAAAAATTTTGAGCATCGGTAATGGTCAAAGTGCCATAGGGCGATATAGTATTTGTACAATGTAACAATAGTAGAAGATATTATTGGACTGTTAAACGATGGAGTATTTTTTGTATTGCTACAAAAAATGTCTGATAACAAGTTTTTTTTAACACCTTGAGTATATGTACAGATTTAATGTTGATTTTATGTTGTTCTTTGTAAAGTGATGATAGTTGATACGGTGGAAAATAGCAAAATAGTTCTTGTGAAAGTAAGAGTGGGTAAAACACTAGTATATGCGGGAAAATTGTATGGAAGCTTGGAGTTGCATAGGTTGAATTCGGATAAAAAAATGATTTAGATGTCCATGTCAAGTGCGAGGAATATGGCGGAATGGTCAGTCCAGTAAACATGTCTTTGAAATATTTTGTTGGAGGCATTGGTATTTGACCATATGTGGTCGATTTGTTTATTCGTGAATGGATTTTGTTCAGCAATGCAAAAATGCAAGTTGTAATTGGACATGTGTTGATTTAAATGCTTTGTGGTAGTATTTTGTTTTTGCATATCGATATTGAAGTCGCTAAATATGTATGTGCATTGTTTTTGATATGTTCTCGACAAAGCTTGATCGATAATTGCAAGGATATTCTAAAGTGTTGCATTTGGACTTGCATAGAGATTTATAATTGTCAATTCTTGCCCATGGACATGGACAAATGCCAGCAAATCCTCTACTTTTGGAACATGAAGTTGTATCATGTGGAGGAATGGTATATGGATTTTAGCGGATATCATTAATCCATGCACATGATATGTGTGTATGTGATGAAAGTTTGGAAGCAGAATGTGTGCATCACTATTAGACAAAAGTGTTTCTTGAAAGCATATAATGTCAGATTGCATTAGGCTAAAGTTGTGCATGACATCCTGTGCATGAGCCTGAAGGCTCCAGGTATTCAAAGAATAAAATAAAGTGCAATGCTAGATATCGGCCAAGAAGAATTCATTTTGAAGTTGTCATTACGCTTGTGATTCAAGGCGTTCCATTTCAAGTGCAACTTGTTTTCTTATGTTGAAGTTTTTGTTTGTCAATGGTTGTAGCAAATACATGTTATCTATAGTCTTGACACATGATAGGGCTGTGTAAGTCAATCCATGTCTCATGACTCCAACAGGACTAAAGGCAAGTCCGTCTATTGTAAGTCCTTGAGCTCTATGTATTGTGCATAAACATGCAATCGGGACTGGAAATTGGATTCGAACTGTTAAAGTCCTTTTATTCGGTGAGTGTTGTAAAGGCCTTGCAAACCTTAAAATAGGGACAGATTGGGGGTCAATGTGAGTAGGGCACAAGTGTGTGTGTTTAGTGATTTGATGTTGTCCAATGCTTAAATCATTTAATCGGATCCATATGATGTCTTGATTTTTTGTGGTTGTGTAAGCATCAAAAGTCCCATCTAAGTCATTGACCAATCCATCTTGGATATCATAGTTACCAGCAAAGAGTTCAACCAAGATGCCTTTTTTAAAAACAATGGTCTTAGGAAGGCAAATTGTCTTTGAATAAGCCCTTGTTTCATCATACATTGAATCTTGTTCGTCAATTGCATCGATGACAATTTCTTTTCTAGGCATTTGTAAGAGAATTTTCTTGTTGTGGTTATTGACATCCGTGTTTTTGTAAAAAAAGGTATGGGAAAGTAGGATCATTCGGTGGTGGTCTGTGACATATATTGTTGAGGTACGAAATGTCAGAATATGTGTGTGAGCATGTTCAGATTCTATTGAGGATCGAAACAAAGAGTTGGTCCTTTTGTCTGATTGTTTCAGTCAATTCATATACCTTGACCTTGTTACACCAAAAATCATATGGAATTGGTTTTTTGTCTATACGCGGTGTTTCAAATACAAAGCAGTCATTGACAGGTTGGGTCTGGTAGAAATCACCATAAAAGACCATGTCAATGTTCCCAAAGTTCATTGTGGGCATTTTTTTATATCCCTGAGTCTGTTATCAGTGTGATACAACAAGTGGCCACCGACAAGTGATATTTCATCTATGAAGACAAGCTGTAATTGTTGATGGTGTTTTGACAGTGTATCTATTCGTTCAACACCCAATGGCAGTAGGCGAGACTTGTTAAACAACAATAAAAGTGATGAATGAAATGTTTTTCCACCTGCATTGTAAGTAACTTTTCCTGGCAATGCAGCTTTTCCTGTGAATGCCAGAATAAGACCTTTTGGTTTTAATGGATCAATTTTGGTAGAATTATTATAGATACGAATCAAAGTTTCACAGATCATTTTAGCAGTGAATGTTTTTCCTGTTCCTGCACCTCCTATGAGGAAAAGATACAAAGGAGTTGTAGGATCAATACGTTTTTTGAGCACAACATCCTTTACGATTTCTTGATGTTTTTTGTTTAACATTCTCATTTTTTGGTAATATATTGTGTTGTCAAAGATGAATGGATGTTTTTTGATTTCAAATAGTTTAGTTTTCCTTTTGGGTGCTAACGAATTACATAAAGGAAGATCTGGATGTATGTCATATTTTTCAATGACTTGTTCAGTCTGTTGTTGGAAAGACGATGTTGTTGAAGCATTGTTTGCTTATTTTTTGTCTTTAAGAGTTGTATCTATGTCACCCCATGTGGTGCCGATATCAGGAACAATTTTTTTCTCATTCTGTCTTATTGTTTTTTGATGAAGCAAGTATGCATCTTGCCATGTTAGGTTTCCATGTTTAAGGTTGTCCTCGTTTATTTGGAATGGAACATATAACAGAAGCTTCTCTCGACAATAATTCTTTTTGTCGACATGTTTTTTGTAATTGACAAATCAGATTACACGCTGTTTTTCTTTTCTACGGATTGGTTTCCCCTTTGTATTGTATATGGAAACAAAATCGGCGACGAAAATGTCGGCAATTACTTGTGGTCATCCAAGGTAATGGTCTATGACAAATTGGCACATAATGTTTTCGGAGTTGTCAAGTTCTTGGTCCAATTTTGTTGGATGCTTCAAAATAAATGTGTGGTCTTTAGAACAAGATGTGTTTATGAATGTGCACTTCCTTGAGCTTCCATTCAAGGGTATTGACAAGATAATGTGTGTTGCTTGTTATGCAGATAGTTGCTGCGAATTGAGGATTTCATTGGCTAATCTTTGAATCATCTGAAATGCGTCAATACGTGATGTGTGGTGATCTTTACGTATTCTTTTGAATGCTTTTGTAGTTGATTTGTCAATTTTTGTCATGTATGAACTGACATATGTTGCAGCTGCATATCCATTAAGGACAAATTGTGCATCTGTGTTCGCCTTCCATGTTGGTGGCATTTTTTTTGAAAACATGTTGTTCCATCCTTGTGATGGTTTTCTTTCTAGAAATAGTTTTGGTATTTTGATAGTGCTTCGAATAGCCTGTATGTATTCGGATTTGTCCATGTTCAATTCATGCAGAAACATATCAATTGAAAACAAGTTGTCATATCGTTCTTTTGATAGAATAGAGAAAATATGTTTTGCATTTTCAGATGCCAATGTACAAGTGGTTTCTTGCGGTTTGAGTATTTCTGTATGTTTCATTGGAGGTTGAGGGAAATTGTATCTGTAATTTGTTTTTTACCTTTTTTGCAACTTTTCGTATGGTGATGTTCATGCAATTTTGCTATACTAGGGCCAAAAGATTCCCTGTCACAAGTTATGTAGGTGTCGACAAAGCATGAAATGGAGGAGTTTGTGTCTTTTCCATATATAGGTGCATCTTTTGTCCATATTAACCAATGGCTATGAGCATTACCGCGGCTTTGAAATTTAGTAACCCAGAAATAGTCAACAATGTGTCCGAAGAATGTATTATTGTTACACAACAATTTCTTGAGTGCATTTAGTCGATGTTTATAGTAGTGAGTACATGTGATTGGATCTTGTTTGATGAAAAAGTTTTTGTTATTGCGATCATCAGGTTGCAGTTTTCCAAAAGGATAAATTTGTGTGTGTTGCTCATATAGGTTTGATACAGCTACTGTAAGAGGCTCCCAATAATGCTCAGCACTTGAAAAGGTCAAAAAAAAAGTTGGGGGACCTAGTTTTCGTATCATGGAAAAAACATTTTTCTTTACTTGTTGCATGTAGTCTGGCGAATGCTTACTGAAGGAATCTGTCCCGAAGATGGGCTCTATAGGCTCGTGCAGTGAGACGCCAACGCTCCTGTGGGCGTTCTATTTCGCATTTGTCATCTGCATCATAACCACGTTCAAGTTCTGCACGAATCCGCCATGCTTAACATCGAACGTCGAACCAAAAATATTCCAACAGTCCTCGGCGCACAATCTCGTCAAAGAGAATGTTCCTAGTGTTGTGTAGCTCGTTGACCAAGGCAAAGAACAGCCCAGTGGTGTCTTCGTTGTCACTCAATGCCCAAATATTTGGTGAATTGCTTGCGGTGCTTTGTGCATCAGAAATTTGTGACATACACTCACACACTGTTTCGAAATTTGTAGGCTTTCTCCACTTGCAAAGTTTAATGGAGCAAAGAAGAACAAAATAGTCACTGAGGGCTCCTTGAGGGCTCCTACCACACACAATTTTTCTCTTCTTCTTGTCTTCCACTCTGCAAATGATGGCAATGGCTAGAGATGGCACTGGCTTGAGCCAACAATGTCTCCTTCCACGCAGGTAGAGGACAGACAGTTGGTCTGGGCTCCTTCCACACACACTTACAGCAACCAAACTACAAACTAATATCTCACAGGAAAAAGACAGACAAGGACAGAGCACAGCCACACACTCTTCTCCTTCCACACAGGCAGAGGACACACCAGCAAAGAATTCTGAGTCTCTAATTTGAATCTCCACGCACAGGTTCACCTCCACGCCAAGAATTACACGCTGAGTCTCCACTCTGAATCTCCATGCACAGGTTCACCTCCACGCCAGCAAGTTCACGCTGAGTCACGCACTGTTCAACACATCACATTCTCCACGCGGGGCTCCTCCAACACCAGATACTCTCTTCAGAACTGTCACGTGCTTCATGCGCTTCCTTGGTCGCCTTTACAGTCTCCACAACCCCCTCGTACATTCAATATATTATTCAGACATTATTTTACATTGCTCTTGTGCTAACATTGGTATCATTCCCACAGCCTATATAAAGGTGTGATCCTTGTATTATCAAACATAGCAATATATAAAACATTGCTTGAGCACCATCATTGGTATCAGAGCGGGTTGTGGAGACTGTTATCCCCTCTCTCTTCAGAAATCCCGTTCTGTTGGGGCGTGTAGGGTGCAGTCAAATGTTGCTGAATGCCATGCTGCTTCAGGTATGCTAAGAACTTCTTTGACACAAATTCCCCCCCTCGATCTGAGCAGAGGAGAAACAGTTACATAACTGTTCATTAACAAATACCATAACAATAATGTATTAATGTGCTAACATTCCCCCCCTTAATACATTTCTCTTACAAATGTACCCCCTAAACAAATCAAACTTCACCTTGCCGAGAGGCTTGGTGAGAATATCTGCAACCTGAAAATCAGTAGGGCAGTACTGGAGCTGAATTTGGTGGTTCAAGACCTGTTCACAAATGTAGTGACATTCGACCTCAATATGCTTTGTTCGTTCATGGAAAACAGGATTCTTCACAAGCTTCAACACACCTTGATTTTCGCAGTGAATGATGGGAGGTTTCTCTTCAGGAATCCCTATATCTGTAAGAATGCGACGTAACCAAATTACTTCGCACACAGCTCCTCATGCAGCGCGGTATTCAGCCTCAGTGGATGAGAGAGCAACAACAGTTTGCTTCTTGCTAATCCACGAGATAGGTCCAGATCCGAGATGAAAAACATATCCTGAAGTGGATTTCCTGTCATCAACGGACCCTGCATAGTCCGAGTCTGTATATCCCTGTAAGAAGAACTGAGTGTTCTTCTGATACTCCAGACCAAAGTCAACTGTACCTCAGACATATCTCAACACATGCTTTACTGCTATCCAATGACATTTCTTCGGCTCCTGCATAAATCTGGCGAGATAGCTCACTACAAAGCAAAGATCTGGTCTGGTACAAGTCAAGTAAATGAGACTCCCCACTAAGCTGCCTGTAGTGAGTGCCATCTACCTGCAGTGAATCCTGGAATCTAGATAATTGCAAACCTTTTTCCATAGGTGTGGACATTGGTTTACAATCTGACATTCATATTTTTCCAGGAGTGTCTTGGCATATTTCATCTGGGAGACAAAGATATGATTCTTCTTCTGCCATATCTCTAAGCCAAGACAATAGTGAAGTAGCCCCAAATCAGTCATGTCGAAGGATTTCTTCAGATCATTCTTTACATCATCTACAAGATTGTCAAAACTTCCTGTGATCACAAGATCATCTACGTACAAAACCAGAATGACAATCTCTGTTCCTACCTTCTTGATATACAAATTTGTATCTGAGGGGCTACGAGTGAATCCATGCTGCAATAGGTGATCATCAATTTTTATATACCATGCCCTAGGTGCTTGTTTGAGTCCATAAAGAGACTTTATTAGACGACATACCTTCTGTGGTTGATGCTCGTCTACAAACCCTTCAGGTTGGGCCATGTACACTTCTTCTTGTAGATCACCGTTTAGAAAAGCACTCTTGACATCCATCTGCTGAAGTTTCCATCCATTTTGTGCTGCCAGTGCACAAACAACTCTGATGGTTTTGATCTTCGCAGTGGGTGTAAAGGTCTCATCATAGTCAATTCCTTCTTGCTGAGCATAACCCTTTGCAACAAGTCATGCTTTGTGTTTGTTGATTAAACCATCTGCCTTATATTTTGTTTTGAAAATCCATTTGCAGCCAATGGATTTCTTACCTGGAGGCAGATCGACAAGTTCCCACATCTGATTCTGAATTAGGGAATCATATTCAGCATCCATAGCCTGTTTCCACTGTGGTTGGTCTAATGCCTCACGAACAGTGTCAGGTTCGGTGCTCTCAACAACTGAACTCATGAGTGCAAAATTTACCTCATGTCTGGCTTGACTTCTTGTTCTAACTCCCGTAGAAGTACCAGGAAGTGAGTTCAGGTGTGCATCCCTAATAGTACTCTGGACCCATTTCAGACGTTGGTGCTGCTGATGTGAAGATGTGTTTTCCAGTGTGCCAAGATCAACGAACAAATCTCCACTTAGCTCTTCTTCTCTCTGAGAAGAATCATCTTGCTCATCATCTGGATGTGTGAGCAATCTATGTGACGAGGTCGGTACTGGATCTCCATTGTGTGGCAGGGAGTCAAAGGACGACTCATCACATACCACATCTCGACTCTCGTAGATCTTCTTCATCTCAGGATCCATGAGACGATATGCCTTTGAGGTAGTACTATACCCCAAGAAAAGACATGGCAGTGTCTTTGGATCGATCTTCTTCCTTCTCTTATCTGGAACATGCATATATGCAGTACAACCAAAAACTCTCAAATGATGAATAGAAGGTTTACGACCAGTCCATACCTCTTCCGGTGTCTTGTTCTGCAAGATCTTCGTGGGTGTCCGGTTGAGTAGATACACTTCTTTCTGGACTGCTTCTACCCAAAACTGATCCTCCAACTTGGCGGTCGAGAGCATACAACAAGCCATCTCCATGACAGTCCTGTTGTGGCACTCAGAAATCCCGTTCTGTTGGGGCGTGTAGGGTGCAGTCAAATGTTGCTGAATGCCATGCTGCTTCAGGTATGCTAAGAACTTCTTTGACACAAATTCCCCCCTCGATCTGAGCGGAGGAGAAGAAGAGGCTTCCCAGACTGCTTGATGGCTTGCTAGTAAAAGGTTTGGAAATTGGAAAATGCCTCACTCTTCTTCCGAGAGGAAATATACCCACATTTTCCGTGAGTAATCATCAATGATGAGCTGGAAGTATTCAAAACCTTGGATCCTAGCTGGCAGGGATCCACACAGATCAGTATGTACAACCTGAAGATGCTCCGTAGAATGGTAAGAACTTTGTTTGAACAGACCTCTGTGTTGTTTTCCCGCAAGACATCCTGAGAAAATAGGTAAGGAATGGGAGAGTGGAGGAATCCCTCTTACCATTTCCTTGGCACTGAGATGATGCAGAGCCCTGATAGAAAGATGACCATATCGAAAGTGCCATAGTACAATGGACTCCGCCGTTGAAGTAGAGAGAACAATGTTAGATGAATTGACCGCATCCAGTGTAAATAGATGGCCCTTCATAAATGCTCGAGAAATTACTGAGTCTCCCTGGGAAATGATGCTGGACTTGACCCCTTTCTCAACAAAGAATTCAACCTGCATTCGATGGTCGATGCCACTCATGCCAAACTCCACACAGTGCTGATAAGTTGGTCAGTGGTCATTGCCACATGCTCTCTTCTCCCTCTTTGGTGACTGATTCTTATTTTTTGAATTCTTGAATTGCGGGCTTGTACCACGGGTATCCTCCTTTGAGTATGCTCACACGCCTGACTATTTACTCTTATGGTCACTGTTGTTTCATCACACGCCGAGAAATGGTCATTAATGGGATAACTCGCAGGCAGACTTGGATCAGTTTAATGATCGAGGCCACAGTGCCAAACATGAAATAAAACAATAGAATTCTCCATGTTTTCGCTGCGCACAGGTATGGTCTTCTCATTAATTCACTTTGATTTAGAATTATTATTTTTTTGTTTGAAGCGGTTATATTTCATAACTGTCTTCTTCAAGACACTTATCCCCTCTCTCTTCGAAGATAACTGTGGAGATGAATGAAAATCCAAATTTCATTCACCCTTCCATCGTACTCGAATGGGGAATTGTATTGCACTACGCTGTACATGGAAAGTGAGGGTTCCCATGGCGAGCCACTGTAGATTCTCCTGCAACTCGAATGCCTCCTCTCCAAATTTGTAATCACTCAAGGAATCCTCCAAACCTTCACATTGCCGCGTATTGAACATCCCACCTCTTCTGCTCCAGTATGGCAGGCTTTCCTTTGCTTTGGGAGGGGCTTTCTTGAATTTGCCGGGCATGTAGAAACTAACGTGCAAAGGAAGACTCACAGAAGGGCCCAGATTGACAGATGTCAGTCAACACAGGAGGCATCATCGGCACCTTGGCATGCTCCTCGTTCTTCCCTTGAATGTAATTGAACAGCCTGAGAAAGCCAGTTCTTGGACATCCAGAGGGTTTGGTTGTAGCAATGAATCTCGTACCCCTCTCCTTGCTCTGATAATGTCGTACTCAGGGCATTCAATGGATTTATAGGAAGGGGCCTGGGATGAGCTCTATGTGACAGTCACACGTGCAGGGAGAGTAGCAACACCAGATCTAAAACATATCTTCACGCAGAGAAAAGGAAAGGTTTTCTACACTCTTGCACCAAACTAAATTTATCCTCCATGCTACTATAGTATGCTACTCCCACTTCCACGCTATGATACCAATGATGGTGCTCAAGCAATGTTTTATATATTGTTGTGTTTGATAATACAAGGATCATGCCTTTATATAGGATGTGGGAAGGAGGTGCGGAGGAGAAACAGTTACATAACTGTTCATTAACAAATACCATAACAATAATGTATTAATGTACTAACAGTGAAATCCGAATTTTTTTGAAGTCAATATATCCAATATCAGATTTCAATATTTTTTGTAGATTGGGTTTGTACTTGACATATTTTGCCAAAAGTTTTCTTCCCTTTAGTTGTCCTTTTCAAATATGAACCCAAATGCATGCTCGAACTTGGCCAATAATGATATTAATTGCTTTGAAAAACAAGTTGGTTATATGATATGCAAACCTTTGATCAATATTCAAGACCTCCCATTGTGCAATTTTATGAGAAGAAATCGACTTCACAGCTCATTTGTGTGACTAGATTCACCAAAAAAAAGAGTGGGAAAGTTCATTTCCTCTGAATATTTATCTTGGAACATTCCAAGTGGACGGTGTCCCTCTGCAGGAGAAATTTGTATCAGCTTATCTTGAAGGTCAACTATGCAATTTAAGCATGCGTAAATCCATGCACCAAAGTGTTTCAACTATACTACAGTTGTCGCTATCTACATCCGTGATTATATTGCTTTAATTTGTTTCATTGTCAGAAGTCTTCGTCAGTAAGCATTGGGAGGAAATGATTCCATTCTTTATTTACATGTACTTTTTCCATTCGATACAAAGTAGTTTTACAAAGCCATTGCAATGCCACCATGACGACATTTGGACGTACGTTTCCATGAATGAAAGGCATTTTTGTATTGCAAACGTTGTTTGAGCTCAACAACAATAGTTTTTGTTTCTTCCAGACATCTCGGCAATGCTTTTTGTATTATATCCACATTTGAAGGCACGCTTGCATTATGGTTCCCTTTAAGGTATATTACAATTTTTTGTACGGTATTAATGTCTTATTTGTGCAAAAGCTATTCTCATAGCAACTACCCGTTCTTCGAGATCAGTAAGTACTGCTATAGGAGGAAGCACAGAGTTCAATTCTATGTGAGAAGGCGATGTAAATTTTGGCAAGGTTTTATTTCGTAAGCATTTATAGCATTTGCAGACATATTGTTTTGTCTTCTTTTAGTTGTTCGCCTTCAAATAAACTAAAATACATTTTTTTTACTGGATCTCCAAACACAACCATGTTGGATTTAAATTTCAATTGATTACATATTGGACAACCATGTATTGGTGTATCGTTAATTTGTTTTTTGAATGTTCCTATACAAATATTAGATTTCGATTTGGGGCATTTCCATTCTTGCGAATTTCAATTTTAACATGGTGAAGTCGAATTCTACAGCGGGTAGCTACTATAATTTTTTGGTTGGTGGATTAAATTTTGAAAGTTTGCAAGCGTGTGTTGTTTTTCGTTGCTTCGTATTTCATGTTTGACCTTGCGCAAAGACTTGTTTGACTGCTTTCTTTGTGTTTTTTCAAGTAATAAGGAATTAGGAGGAATTGGTGGTGTTGACGATGCTTGAATCAAACCTTCATAGTGAGAATGCCCTTCATTTGAGAAAAAGTATAAAATATTGTATGTTGTTGTTGGTTGTGATACGCCAGAATATAAATGCACAACGCTCATGGTATTTGCATCCCACACTTGTATTGTTACATTGAAAATGATTGACAACCATTGTAAGCAAAATTGATTGCCTTCAATTTTTCCTTTATTATAGGGAAAGGCCAATTTTATAATCTAAGCTTTGCCAATTTGCAATGTGTGGTATGCTTTTGATGACGTTAATGTCAAGGTAATTCATGCAAGCAAGACATTGCATCCACATGTTTGACTTAAATATGCATTGCAAAAAGATTGTGCAACATATCGCCTTAGACAATGAATGTTAAACTCTTGACTATGCAATTCAGAAATAGAACTAAACAAGCTTTCACCACAGTCCATAGTAGTAGACTTTATTCTGACGAGGCCTGTAGTTTTGTAGAGAACGATCTAGATTGTTCCAATTGGCTGTAAGTGCAGCACACGAGTTTGAAACTGCATTTTTTTCAACTGCAAGAATGCAATCATGATTTTTTTTCCAGTACAAGGGTTCATAATGGCCGAAAATTTAGAGGATTGGCATCATGGAACAACACATAGAATGGAAGCATATGGTTTTATGCATTGAATCAGAAATAATTATTACCTTTTTTCTTTGACCAAACCCATATTGGTATATTAAGCCATTTTAACCAACCAGTTTATGCAAAAGTTGTCCCCCCATAGAGCAGTTTCAGTTGCGTTTGCAACGGGCATTGCCGAAAGTTTCATTCGACGAAAATATGTTTCCACATCATGAACATGATGCAAAGTGTAAAGTGCGTTAGATATCTAGTTCTCGCTGGATCGATTGCAAGGCATCTGCATCTCCTCTGATGCAAGCAATGCAAGAAGTGGTCTATGATTCCATTGCAAAGTTTGAAGGAGCTATAACGAAAATGTAACAAGACAACAAATGTATCAAATAGGCAATCACCTATGTTATGCCTGAATGCATCACCTCTAAAAAGGCTATGGTTTCTCAACATAGCGTCAATGTGGAACATGTTTGTTTTTTGCAGGCACATAATTGTCAACAGTAATGCAGCTGGCAGCCATTTTTTTTTGTTTTTTCTATGTTTAATTTTTTTCCACAGTCTAGCTACGTAGAAAAACAGAAAATAGACAAAGAAAAGCTTTAGTAACATCAACGAGAATGTGATAATATGGCATCCTATCACCCCGAATGCACATGTGTCCAACCTCGCAAGAGATATGAAGCCACAAATCAAAACAGGTCAACAGTTTGTTTCGCTGAATTGCTTGTGTATGCTTCCACCTGTGAAAAAGAAATGAAGAGATCAAAATTGCTCCTTTCGAGAGGCGTTTAAAAAATTGAAGAGCACAAATGATCGATATATAGCCACCGTAATTTACATATTACAGCAACAAACTCTTTGTTTTCAACCATGTGTAATGTTTTCGAGACACAAATAGCTCTAACTTTTTATGTTATCCTTCTTTTCCATAATACGCAGCATAAACCAAAAAGTCTGTTTCTTTGGCTTTTTCTATTACCTTAAGGTCTTCATGCGTATCTATGGAGGGATTTTTCGTTCAAGAATCAGAACATGCCCTATTTGACTGCAACACATGCACTGGTAGGAGGTTTGAATGTCTACTCAAATCTTACATTTCTTTTAAGATTGGGTGCTTTGATTCTTGTACGACCTTCTTTAAACCTTGCAAATCTTCGACATGTGACAGAGTTCAATTACTCAAAGAAAACTTCTTCATTCACTTGTTCCATTGTGTAAAACAAGGCTCTCAAGACATAAGGATCTGATTGCAACCACTGCTAAAACAACCTTGAAAGGAGGAATAAAAATAAATTATAGAAAATAAAAAAATAACTTCAACATAATTAACAAATAGGAAGGGATTTATTAAGATGGACGATATCACTAAGACGAGCATGAAGATAGTCATAGTTTGATTGATCCTCTAAAGCTGAAGTATGATGATGTGGTGAGATTTTCTTTTTCTTTAGTACAAACATGGCATGGTGTTGATATAGTAATTTTGTGAAAAAATTTGATAGGCATCCAATGGGTACAAAGGAGTCCACAGACTGTGATCACATATAGGAGATGTTAGTATTCATATTACACTAGGTGCAAGTGTGTATTATTTGAAATCAGAGATGAGATGTCATCACAAATAGTTATTTAAGTACTTGGACACACTTGATGAATCGGAAATCCTTTTTTTTAGGTGTTTACATAGCTCATAAAAGATCTCGGTACGGAAAATGTTTCAAAATTGTATATAAATAAATAGCCTATAATAACTCTATGTAGATAAGGCGCTGCAAATAGCAAGTTAAAGGCCTGAATACACAAGGGTCTTCCACTTGGATAAATTTGAAACTATTATTGTAGCGAGGAAGAAAATATGACTAGTATATTGTTGACAGTTGCTGCCATTTTGGAATCGATTAGTTACAGAAATGGGTTTTCCAAGAAATAGATAATGCAGAAAAGGGTATTTGTTGAGACGAATATTGGAGAAACAGGTATTTGAATTCACTGATTCGAAATAGAGAAGTAGTCTGGACATAATTCAAGGAGAATCAGGTCAATGATCTTACCCGTGCAAGCCTCAATCTATGAATAGACAATGTGATTTGCAAGGGAATATAGTCTTACTATTTTCATTTGTTTCTAAACAAATTTAAAGAATCTTATGCTTTTGGTATAGTCTTTAATGAAGGATTACAAAAGATGACCTGAATGAGGAATATATATACAAATGGAGAAAAAACATGAAAATATGTACAGGTTTCGATGAATAAATTGTTGTTTACGCTTCCCTCGAATCAAGGCTCATGGAGTTGTTATGTAATGACTATGTGAAGGTGTTTAAGCCTACATTTGTTGATCATATATATTTATTATGTGGTCCTGTCATTGTTTTTTCTACTTGCCACTGAAAAAAAAACCTTATGTAAAAGACCACATGCAGTTAGATTAGTGAATGTGTGTGTTGTAAGGGAGCAAACAATTGGTTAATAAAGTGTTTTTCACCATAGGGGCTTCAAGCAAAGGATTTGACTCGAACAAGAGTGATCGGGTAAAGTTGTAGCAAAAATTTACTGTAATTTTTTGTTTGAAACTTCAAGAAAAAATGACAACTGGTGAACTCTTTATTTAAATTCACATATCTGATTTATGTACTGAGTTCGGAACTCCAAATCTTGAAGACCCTAAATTCGTGAAGGAAAAATAACAGAAGTGAAAAATCATAGAGGCTTACTTGTTTTAAGTAATTATGTACCAGAAAAAAAACTATAGTCTCTGTTAAAATATTAGTTGCCTTGAAATTTTGAATCTCCCAAAGGTTTTTAAAAACCATACACAATGATGAAGCAAAGCTATGAGAAATAACAGAGATAGATTAATTTATCTCATATTATTCTGAAGAGAACAATGCACACGTCCAGTTTATATAGGACAGAAAACCTGAACTGACTCCCTAACTAAGCTGGGAAGATCCATATTATCAGCAGAGAATGATGTGATAAGAGATAACAAGATAAGAATAGACAACTAAGCTAAAAAACCAACGTATCCTAACATTCCCCCCCTTATTACATTATTCTTGCAAATGTGACCTCTGAAAGATTCAAATTTCACTTTTCCAAGAGATTTAGTGAGAATGTCAGCAACTTGTGCTTCAGTAGGACAGTACTGGAGCTGAATTTGATGGTTCAAGACGTGCTCTCGAATGAAATGGCAGTCAATTTCAATATGCTTTGTTCATTCATGAAAGACTGGATTCTGCACGAGCTTCAACACACTCTGATTGTCGCAATAGAGAATAGGTGACTGTTTTTCAGGAATTCCTAGGTCATCCATAATGCGACGTATCCATATCACTTCGCACACAGCTCCTCGTGCGGCGCGATATTCTGCCTCTGTGGATGAGATAGAAACAACATTCTGCTTCTTGCTTATCCATGAGATTGGTCCAGATCCGAGATGAAATATGTATCCTGTAGTTGAATTCCTATCATCAACAGATCCAACATGGTCCGAGTCGACATATCCCTGTAGGAAGAATTGATCATTCTTTTTATATTCCAGACCATAATTAGTTGTTCCTCGGACATATCTCAAAACATGCTTTGCTGCATTCCAGTGACATTTCTTTGGCTCTTGCATGAACCTGGAAAGATAGCTGACAACATAGCAGAGATCTGGTCTGGTGTATGTCAAATAGATGAGCCCTCCAATCAATTGCATGTAGAGAGTAGCATCTACTTGAGGTGAGTCCTGGAATCTTGAAAGTTGCAAGCCTTTTTCCATGGGAGTGGATATAGGTTTACAATCAGACATTCTATACTTTTCCAGGAGTGTCTTGGCGTACTTTGTCTGGGAGACAAAGATGTGATGCTCCTTTTGCCATATTTCCAAGCCAAGACAGTAATGTAGTAGCCCCAAATCTGTCATGTCGAAGGTTCTTTTGAGATCATTCTTTACAATATCAACCTGATCTTCTGAACTACCAGTGATCACAAGATCATCTACATAAACAACCAGAATGATAATTTCTTTGCCTACCTTCTTTATATACAAATTTGAATCTGAGGGACTACGAGTGAACCCATGCTGCAAAAGGTGATCATTGATCTTGATATACCATGCCCTGGGAGCTTGTTTCAGTCCGTAAAGAGATTTGATGAGACGACATACCTTTTTAGGCTGATTTTCATCAACAAATCCTTCAGGTTGGGTCATGTATACTTCTTCTTTCAGATCACCATTTAGGAAAGCACTCTTGACGTCCATCTGCTGAAGTCTCCATCCTTTCTGTGCTGCAAGTGCACAAACTACCCTGATGGTCTTCATCTTCGCAGTGGGTGCAAAGGTTTCTTCATAGTCGATGCCTTCTTTCTGAGCATATCCTTTGGCTACAAGTCGTGCTTTATATTTGTCGATGGATCCATTTGCCTTATATTTTGTCTTGAAGACCCATTTGCAGCCTATGGGTTTCTTTCCTGTAGGCAGATTGACAAGTTCCCATGTCTGATTTTTCATGAGTGAGTCATATTCTGTTTCCATAGCTTCCTTCCACTGAGTTTGACTGAGTGCTTCACGAACATTATCTGGCTCGGAGCTATTCATCAGTGAACTCATGAGTGCAAAGTTTACCTCATTTCTTGTTTGACTCCTTGTTTTGACTCCGGATGATGTATCTGGGAGTTGTTGCAAATTTGAGTCCTTGATAGTTCTTTGTACCCACTTCGGATGAGAACTTGACTGCTTTTGAGAAGAACTGTGTCGTTGCCGTGAGGATTGATGTGGAGTCACATTCTGTAATTCTCCAAGGTCATCAAATAGTTCTCCTGGTAGCATTTCTTTTCTCTGAGTAGTCTCCTCCAGCTCATCATCTGATTCCGAGACTAATCGGTGAGATGTGTTTGGAAGTGAATCTTCTGTTGATACTATTGAGTCAAAGGATGACTCGTCACAAACCACATCCCGACTCTCGTATACTTTCTTTGTCTCAGGATCCATGAGACGATATGCCTTCGAGGTAGTACTGTAGCCAAGAAGGATACACGGGAGTGTTTTTGGCTCTACCTTCTTTCTCTTCTGAGCTGGAACATGCATGTATGCTGTGCAACCAAATACTCGCAAATGAGAAATTGATGGCTTTTTACCACTCCATACCTCTTCTGGCGTCTTGTTCAGTAGAATCTTTGTTGGTGCCCTGTTGAGAAGATATACAGTCGTTTGTACTGCTTCAGCCCAATAGCATTCTCCTAGCTTTGCAGTTGATAGCATGCAGTGAGCCATCTCCATCACTGTGCGATTGCGACGCTCAATAATGCCATTTTGCTGGGGCGTGTAGGGAGCAGTCAGGTGTTGCTTAATGCCGTGATGGTTTAGGAAGGCCAAGAACTTCTTTGATGTGAATTCCCCCCCCTCGATCTGAGCGGAGTAGAAGAAGTGGTTGTCCAGATTCTTTGACAACACGATGATAGAAGTTCTGAAAGTGTTAAAGAGCCTCACTTTTCTGCTTTAGGAAATATACCCACATCTTGCGAGAGTGGTCATCCACGAACAACTGGAAGTATTTGTATCCTGAAAACAAAGCAGGCAATGGGCCGTTCAGATCGGTATGAACTATCTCCAGACACTTTTTGGCATGGAAGGTGCTCGCTTGAAACGGATCTCTATGTTGTTTTCCTGCAAGACAACCAGGGCAAATAGGCAAGGAACTGGACAATTTGGGTAGTCCACGGACCATTGCTTTTGAACTCATCTGGTGCAGTGAACCGACCGACAAGTGTCCATATCTATAATGCCATAAGGCAGTTGATTCTATTGTTGAAGCAGATAAAGCTACTGCAGAAGATGAAACAGTATCTAAAGCAAATAACTTATCTTTTACAAAGGCTTTAGCAAGAACCGTACCTTGTCGGGAGATTAAGCATGATTTAATGCCATTTTGAATAAGAAATTCAACCTTAAGGTGATGATTCAAGAGCTGAGTAACTAACAAAAGATTGCTAGTCAAGCCAGGAACATATAGTACCTTTGTAAGTGTACATTTTCGTGGCCCCAGAGGAATGGTCACATTCCCTATTCCTTCTGCAATGTACTCTTTATCATCCGCTATCCGAACTCGATCTCTAGTTGGCTCTTTGCGTAGTGAATCAAACAGCTTCTTGTCACCTGACATATGCTTGCTTGCACCAGAGTCTATCAACCAGACTTTCTTCGTGGGCTGAGAAGTTTGAGAGACGAGTACAAGATTCTTACTACAATGGGCTCCTTCTGATGTCTCCTCATCAGATTCATCATCCTCTTGTTGGGCTGCAAGATGTCCTTTTTGCTTTCTCCAGCGGGGACGTCGTTTAGAATTTTGAAAATCTTCGCGTCTGGATGTGCTTGTATGGCTTAAAGACCCTTGTTTCAGGCTGTTGTGCCAACAGTGATCAGTGTCGTGAGTATTGGTTCTGCAAATGTGACACCATCTCTTTGACTTTTGATCTTTCTGTTTGGATTGCGCTGGATTTGGCTTCTCTGGGGGACCTTTCCGATTCTTCTGGCCACGATTAGGCTTTGAGAACAAGGCTTTGTCCTGAGACTCCCCATGCGATGAAGTGATAGCTTCTTCCTGCTGCAGCAAATTCACAAGCTCTTCGAATGTCACTGTTTGTTTAGACACATTCAGTGTTGTAACAAACACTCGAAATTGAAAAGGGAGTGCTCTCAAGGTGATTGGGACGAGTAGTTTATTGTCTACCGTTTCACCGAGTGCCAATAACTCCGATCTCAACTCAGCCACGCGACGCAGGAATTCCTCCACTTTCTCGTCAGACCCCATAGAGAGGGTGTGCAGCTTCGACTGAAGATGAAGAATCTTTGTCTGATTTTTGGCTTCATAAATGGTTGCCAACTTGTCCCAGGCCTCCTTGGGTTTCTCCGCATTCCGAACATGTGGTTGCACGTCATCATTGATACTGAGCATTATCAGCATCAAGGCTTTAGCACTAGCCATGTCATATTTTACTAGTTCATCGGGGGCTGTGGGAGCAGGGATAGATCCTGTGACAATTCCCCATAATCCTTCAAACTGAAGGATTGTCTTCATTTTTGTCTTCCAGGCTGCAAAATTAGGCCCTTTGAGCAACTGAGCATCAGACAGAAGTAACTTCGGAGCAGACATTGTAATAAAAGAAAAATTTATTTATTTGAAAAAGTTATTACAATTTGTACTCACTGTCAAGAATGACTGGCTTGTAGATGCTCACGATATTCGCGTGCTGTGAGACGGCGACGCTTTGCAGGGCGTTCTTCTTCGTCATCACAATCTGTGTCGTATCCGGCTTCTAATTCTTCCCGTACTCACTTTGCTTGGCAGCTGACGTCGAAAAGAAAGTACTCAAGGAGTCCTTCACGAACAAGTTTGTCGAATGCAAGATTGCCGCAATTTTTAAGCTCGTTCAGCAAGGCAAAGTAGAACCCGGAGCTCTCAGGAGCTTCTCCACGGTGTTCTCTGGCTGGCAAGTTGATGTTGTGGCTTTCAACTGTGGCGACCGTGTTGTTGACGCTTTCAATCGAGTTGTCTACACTCGACATTCGATGTAGTGTAGAAGAGACTGTTGTAGACTCAAAATTACCTCGAAAACGTGCACGTGCTGCCTTCCTTCAGCAGGTGACTGAGTAACTCTCCACGTGGCAACAAGATTGTTTTCACCTCCACGCAGCACACTCTTCCATGCAACAACAACTGTCTGCGCTGTAAAAGCTTCAGGCTTTGGCTCCAAGTTCTGGACTGATCTTCAGCTGGATCAATCACACCGGCCGCATCTCACAAATATGAAAACAAACAACAATCTGTTCTTAGACTGTCATGTATGTTCAAGAATGAATCCGGCTTTACACACCCAGGAATCGAACCTGGCCCTCCACTGCCTCTTCTCACAACTGCAGGAAACAAACATTCACTGCCACGCAGGTTTTCCAGGAAACGGCGAAGGTGTTCTTCCAGGATTGCAAGCCGCGATTATTTATGACGTGGATATCACATCCGAAATCCTTCAGCGCCAGGGAGCTCTGGTCCATGGAGAGCGTGTCCAAATGGCACCCCTCGGCATGCGCAGAATTGGAACCGTTAAGGCAGGTAGAACAGACCCTTCAACCTCGACCTCCTTTGAGCTTCCCGCACTCAAACACTGACGCCTTCAAACAAGAACGTTTCCAGGCGCTCAGAACATCATCGATGACAAAGATCTTGGCTTGCAACCTGACCAACATGAATCCTGAGACCGAACGTGCTCTGATACCAAACTGAAGCAAAGCTATGAGAAATAGCAGAGATAGATTAATTTATCTCATATTATTCTGAAGAGAACAATGCACACGTCCAGTTTATATAGGACAAAAAACCTGAACTGACTCCCTAACTAAGCTGGGAAGATCCACATTATCAGCAGAGAATGATGTGATAAGAGATAACAAGATAAGAATAGACAACTAAGCTAAAAAACCAACGTATCCTAACAACTGAAAGGCTGTAAATTTTGAAAACTTTAAGTTATATGAAGTGGTTTATATAAAAAATAATTCCTATTGATATATATATCAGAAAGAGCTAAGCCGTTAGTAAATTTTAATTTGACAGGCACAAATAATTTGAAATTCCACCCCTTGATCCGCCAAAATCTGTTGAGACCCATTTGAATTTTCAAGCGCATGGAATTATGATTTTGGCGGTGCTAATACTATCCAAAGTATGGAATAAATGGGAATAACTCAATTAATGTATGACTAGAATTACTAATCCGAGACTAAAACCTAACCCCCCATAGCACATTAACCATACAGAAAACTATTTAGAAACAGACATAAAATTATGCAAGTAAAACGACAAATTAAGGAGATAATAGAGGTCAAAATTTCAAACCTAGCACATATCTTTAACAGTACATAGTCTGTGATTATGAACAGTAAATCAAATAATCACACAGTGCTAAAGAAGACCACTACTAACTAGCCTTGTGCATCTACTTCTACGGCCACTTTAAAATATTCAGTAAATCATGAACGAAATATCAAAAACTATCTACTCTGAATTGACCCACAATAAGGATAAAAAGGTACAGTCTCTACCCCAGTTCTGTAGGACATTAGGATAAAAAAGTACAATCTTTGCCCCACTTTGTCCCAGCTCTGTAATAGTACTAAAAATACAAAATTAGGTTTAAGTACAATTACTACAAGTAATTTTGTTTAATTTTATGTTATATACTGACAAAATATTGAAAGGACATTAGTATAAAAAAAGTTCAGACTCTGCCCCACTCTACCCCAGCTTTGTAATAGTACTGGAAGTACAAAACTAGTAATAAGTACAATTACTACAACTAAGTTTGTTTAATTTAATGTTATATACTGACAAAATCTTGAATCAAAACCACAAAAATTGCTCATTAAATATGTTCTCACCAACAAGCCATAAAATCCAGCATATAATAAATTTAAACATTAAAATATACCATAATCTACTCTGTATCAACTCGCATAAGGCTAAAAATGACTACTGACCGTGTGTCCTAGGTTTGTAGAGACATAGGGATAAAAATAAAAACTGTCCCCAGCCCTGTAATAGTACAAAAAATGCCTAATCAGTAATAAAAATATTTACCATCACTAATTTTGTTCAGTTTTTTTTACTGACAAAAACTTGAATAGAAACCAGAGCAATTGCTCATTACATATGTTCCCAACGATAAGACATAAATTTCAACATAAAATAATTTGAAACGACCAAAACTGTTGGTATAGGAAAAGCAAGAAATGTCACAAAATATCTAGCGATAAAATGTTAGACTGAGTGCATTTATTTGCAAAGCACAATAGAACTAGATATTGATAACACAAGGCAAATAATCTTCTCTATATTAAACTTGTAAAAAACAGAGCCCTAAAACAATATGTAGGGCATATATTCAGAACCAGACATTTGACAACATAATAAAACCAAATAATACCAATACAAGCAATGTAATCTTCTCATTCTTTGAATTCTTAAAACACAACTCTACGTAAGATGCTAGCAATGTTATCATAGTGCTTTGATCGAAATTCATTCCTTAACAAGAAAAAGATAAAATAGAAAAAGTAAACTTGGATCGATATTAGTCACAAAGAAAGTTCTAGACTAATTTTCAGTCTGTTGGATGTAAATTTTAATTGCACACATTAACGGTCCTTAACATGCACCCAAATAATCTCCCTATCTTCCACAAATATTTTTCATTTTGAGATGAAACTACTTAAAGATGACAGTATTATTATATCACTAAGTTCCATCCTAGAATTCTCGAAGGATTATCAAACCAACATTTGAACACAATCTTAACCCATTCAGACGCAGCACCAATGGCTTTAATCTGGCTTACAATCTTGAGAGCTATGGTTCAATTTTTAAATCATCTTGAATCCCTTTATTTGTAGTGTTAGGATTTTCCATTTAATTGGTAGCCAGGACAGTAAATTGTTCATCCAATACATTTTAGGTGGGCTTGATGGTTAAGACAATAAAAAAAATCAAACCCTTGTGTAAAAAAACTCTAGCACTTTAATGAATCAATTTTTCTCTCATCTTTTCATTTCTCGCTTTTTGATATTCATCTAAAAATTAATAGTTAAAATTGAGAAATTAAGAAAAAACTCAGACACTGAAAAAAATACTCAGAAATTGTGTGGAGATAACTAAAAAATTAAGGAGCAAAAAGATGCTATAGCAGCTAACGCCATCTCAAAACATCCTACCTCCTCATTGAATTCTTAAATTTGACTCATGACAGTTTTTGATGCATGTACAGTATCCATACAATCAATCAAGAGATTTAGGTAAAAGAGCTCGAGCGTAATTTACTAAAGAGCATAAAACCTGAGGAATCCAAGCATTTATGAGAAAAGTTATTTCAATGACTAAAGCTCCCCCGATTTTGGTTGCTGAGGCCTCTGAAATGTGGAAAGGGGTTAATGCCCACTCCAAATCCCACAAATACCCTTCCCGCACTCAAAATGTTTGGATAGGGTGCAGCCACCAGAAAAATAGCTCTGTGAAAATCTAGAAAAACTCTTGTGGTGCAACCATAGTTGGTTGGATTGGCGATTGAGACATGGTGATCAATCTCAACCTAGACTGTAGATGAGGATCCTGTTAAGTCTGAGGATTGGACACAAAAAAGAACAAATAAAAGTCTTATCAAATTGGCTGAGCCTATCTCTCACGCACGTTTGCAGAGAGATAGGTGGATTCAAACTTGTGACCTGCAAAATACAAGTCAGGAGGCCCACCACTCTACCATAGCATTGGTTATTGAATATTTTGAGTCTTTTTAATTAAATATTCCCCCCGCGAACGTGCGTGAGGGATAGGTAGATCCTTATCAAATCCCTCAGACCTCTAGTATTGTGATTGGAGTGTTCCAGGCTGTGGAAGATTAGGAAAAACCATTTGTGAAAGTGCTAAGGGAAACCAGAACTGAGCCGTTGAAGAAGAGAGTTGGCCATACCATAATTAATCTAAGCTCCCATGGAGATGATTTAGGATTATACATCCACCTCAAGGTGCCTATAAATTACCTAAATGTTTCATAAATGTTGCAGTCTCTAAATTGTGCACTTGCAATATGTTGGAGCCTGTAAAATGTACACTTACAGTAATATAGTTTGTACATGTAAATTGCTAAAATTCTATAAACTCTAAAACGTACAGTTGCAGAAGAAATGCTGAATCTAAAGTGAGGAGTGTCATCTCCTCAAGCGGCTACTCCACAATTAGTTTTAAGAATAGAAAATCTTTAAATCTCAGGGAAAAAAAAACAAATTACCTTGTTTTTAATCAAATAAATTTAAAATTATTTGCGGTAAACGAATCTTAAAGATAGAAATTCGTCCATTTTTGTCTTATAAACTTCCAAATGACACAATGTGTGTATTTCCCACAAGAAGCATTCATACAGGGGAATAAATCATTCACATTCTGAATAATACAATATATAACCCAACTAATTGCTCGTCTCATGCAAAAACAGAAATCAAAATGTGAGATGGCAATGAAGCACCAATTACAGGAAAACATGCAATGCATGAAATAAGTATAGCTTACATAAACTCCTTAAAATTTACAATCCTCCAAGAGAACAATCTTCGAAACACAGCTGCACTATTATACAGCTGAAATGAATTAATGACTACATTATAACTGCAGAATTTGACGAGATCAAAGAAAATGGACAACATAATGTTCTGAAACCACTTACCAGTCTAGTAAGGACCTTCAATCAGGAACCGTATTTTTCATTTGTTTTAGCTAGTGGATATGCGAGATCTATTGCCCCACATTGCACTGATAAATCTCTGCAACCCCAATCACAACATCCCTTGGCCCAAGTCTCAAAATAATAGAAACAAAAATGAATTAATGCGACAGTAATTACATTCAGTAATTGCAAGTGCTTGCAAAATCTATACTCTAGTTTTTTTTAAATGGAATAATTAATGTTTACTGTCATGATTGTTAAATGTTTACATTCAATGTTTACTTTGACATAATTTCTGATGTTGAAACTATAGGAAATCAAAAATTTGGAAATTCTTGATTTATTTAATCAAAAAAATATTGATATGGTTATAAATTTGTTTCAGCTAATCAGAATATTAAATCAATGTTTTTAAAAAATTCAGATAAATATATATTTTTAGAAAACAATATATGCAACATGTGAAATGACAAATGGATTCTTGTCATTGGTCTACAAAGATAATGAGAATAGTTTTTTCGATGCCTTAATAATCTGCCTATGGCAAGATAATAATTTATTGATAGTTATTGATTATAATATATAAATATAATAATAAATTATATAATAAATACTATATAATATTATAATATTTATGTATATAATAATATATGAGTAATAAACGGTATGTATTATATAGGATTTGGTACATTTTAGATTTATTTTATCAATTTACATTCAATAATAAATTTGTAGATTATTTAATATTTTTTACAATAAATAATTTTATATGATATATTTATTATATATTTAACTATTTGTATAATAAATAAACAAAAATGATTTAATAAATTACTAATAATAATTTATAGATAATTATTAATTATGATTAAAATATTATGTAATAGATTAATTAATATAATATTATACTATTTATTTATATAATAATATATGGGTAGTAAATGACATGTATTATATTTGAATGGTATATTAGGTATTTTAATTAAATTATTTACAAGTATTTAATCTTTTTACAATAAATAATCATATATATTTAGTAAATTAAATATATTAATTTAGTGATAGTATTAATAGTGGATTCTATGTATAATTTATTTATATACTTAAAATGTAATATATTAATGTATTAAATGTTATTAATTAATTTGTAGGTATTTAACTTTTTTTCCCAGTAAATAAAAGAAATCATTAGCAAATTATATAATATAATTAATTGATAGTTATTGTTTATGGTTTATATATTAAACCTTATGGATTATATATGATTAGATATTTTTTATTTAATATAATAAATTTACAATATTAATTAATATATTGTGAATGAGATGATAGTTATAAAGTAAGGTTAAATTGTATAAATAACTTTTTATTTATTAAAATTTATATTTATATTTATTTATTATAAAATTTTAGCAAATTAAATAATATTCATTAATTTATAATATTATATTATTAAATTATAAATTATAAATAATATTTATTTAAATTTCAATTATTAATTATGATATATGGTTGATAAAATTTGTAAATATTTTTATGTATTATATAAATGTAATAAATTATCATATGGTGAATAATAAATTTAGAATATTTATTATAATATATTATGAGTTTATAATTTAAATTATAAATTTGAATATAATAATTTTATAATTTATTATAAAAGATTTAATAGTTTAAAGAAAAAATACAATATAATAATACAATACAATAATTTTATAATATATTATAAATGATATAAGTAAAAATTTATATTAATTAAAAAATAAAAATAAAAATTATAATATAGTTTAAATTAATATTATAAATAAAATTGTATTTTTTTAATTTTTTATTATATACAAATATTTATCTATATAAATATAAAACAAATATATTTAATAAAATATTTTAAATCTATTAAATAATATTTAATTAAACTATACTATCAAATGCATTTAACTATTTCCTTTTATTATTCTTTTGTAAGGTAAGTCTTATATGATGTTTAAAAGATATAATTCTAACTATATAGAATAATTTATTTGTCTATTATAGTTGTTTATGGTTGATATATATTAATAAAATAATATATAATTAGTATAATTACTAAATGTTATTAAATAATTATATTTATATTAATTAATTTACAAATTTATTATTGTATTTAAAGAATCACAGTATAAGATTTTTTCTGTAAAAAGTGGGTAGTATGAGAGCATGTTTCAAAACCATAAGCACAGTAGGTCATGCCTAAGAATACATCAAAACTACAATACATCATAAAGAATACTGAAGTCAAGTTGTTGCAGTAAAAATATCAACAAAGGGGAGAGGGGGGGGGGGGGGGGGGGTCGTGTCATTAGTCATCCAAGATTAGGAAGGTTTTTGCTAGTGTCAGACATCTCCCAACCTAAGCTTGAAAGGGTTCTTCATTTTTTAGAAATTTGCATGGGAGAAATGAGAAAAGCCATTTGGGGGAATTTGTTTTACGGCGGTGAAGGTGGAGATGGTAGTCATCATGGGTGCATGTCTCTTTAGCCACATGTGAGCCCCAACAGAGCTGACAAATAGGTGGGGGGGGTGTAACGCCCACATTTTTCTCAACAAGAAAACACGATAAACCCGATAACAAAAAGTGAAAATTATGGATTTTTTTTTTGAAAGGTAACGACAATAACATTCATCAGAATTAAATTAAATTCTTGATAATAGCGTTCTATACATTTTTTGAGGCAGACTGAAATTCAAACAATGACCGATTAATATTGACTCCATTCCAAAACTCGAATCATGATTTAAATTTTCTTACTAAGCTTCAATATTTCAATAATATTTCTCATCTTGCTTTTAATTGCTCTATTCCATTAATCTCCTTTAAAATTATTATTTAAGGGCCATAAATAAATTTTAAATTAAATTAGACAAGAATACTAATTTTGCAATGTTAAAGACATGCATATTATTATTAGTTCATTATTTAAAAGGACAAGGTGCATAACTTAGTCTAACCCCTTAGGCCCCATTTAACATTACACACACCTCATTTTATTTATTTCATTCCCACCTAAATACCCCATCACTTAAGTGATGTAGGGTTCATCCTACACCATTGGATCTATTCTATCTGAGCCCTTAGATATTCTAGGTTGCACTAAATAAACCCTATAAATCCTTATGGGTTTTCTAATACTCCTTTCTTAACCTATCTTGTCATTTCTCTTGTTTGTTTTACAGGTTAAGGAAGAAGGGAGGCCATGGAAGGAAGCTCAAGCTCTTGGGTGAATGCACACAAGAAGATGAACTAGTTTTAGCATCCCTCTCCTAGGGTTTGCTCTGTTTCCAAATATCATTTTACCCATTGTTTGTACTTCCTTTGAGAGATATTTCTCTTCCCTGGGTTATGGTTTTTTGCCCATTGTTCTTCTGGTTTTGGAAGAGGGAAATACAACATGAATCCTGATGTAGGCATGTGTATATACACAAAAATACAAATGTTTTATCAAACCCGAAAACTTCTTTTCTCTCTCTCTTTTTTCTTTTTTCCTTTTTGGTTTGATGATCTTATCTGAGTTGTGGGTATTTACCCATGAAGCCATTCATTCTGAGTAATGCCAGAAATTTAATTATATTGCAGACCCAAAAAAATCTCTCTGTGAATATACCATTTAAATATGTGATTATACATGTATGTGTGTGTGTGTGTATTTATGTGTTTATTTAATATATTTCCTTGTCTTTTAATACCCATTTTAAATGATATTCGGTTACAAATACAATTTTATAAACATTAACTATGTATATAAATTAATATACATCTAATTCTATTTCATCTTCAATAATCCCGAAATTTCCTAAAGATTTACTGTATATATATATAAGTTTATAATACACACACACACATATATATATATTTACTAAAAACTCATGGTCCTGGGAAGGAAGCATACACAGGCCGCATTACCAACTAGAGCTGACTAAGAGTGTATTAGCCGCATTGAAAAAGACTATTTAGAGGGGTCGTAAAATTAATAATGGTAAGGATTTGGTTCGGTTGTATTATGGAGGCTTAGAGTTGGGGTCATTTAATAAACATTTCCTACATGGAGTTGTCCCCCCCACTTGGCCGACCACTACCACTTTCTTTCCTTTTTTAAAAATATTTATACATTTAAAACAAACTTCCTCTACCTTGGTAAATTTCAAAATCCTTAAAAACAAAACTTAATTTAATATTTGTTTCCTCTTTTACGAATTACAACTATATGGTTCCCCCAAATTGATCACTTTTCATATATGTCCCACTTATACTTTTATATATATATACTCACTCGTATAAGTATATATTAATATTTTATGTTAATGTATATATATATATAATGCGTCTTATGTAATTAATATTTTTATTCGTATAGAAGGAAATTTAAATTCTTTTCTTTTGTTTTTTTTTCATATAAAACACAAAATTGCATGTTAGTGTAATAAGATAACATTGGAGATTTGATGTTTATATGACTAAGAAATCAATTACACATGAGTATTAAAGTTACATTGGTTTTGGTTATTTGCCCATTTGTGAATAAACCATATCATTCAAATTTATTTGCATAATGATCTAAGGGTATATTTAACTGTAATTAAATTCATCTACTTGGAACAAATTTCTATTGTAATTACAAGGAGCTAGATTGTAGAATTGATTTATTTAATTCCTTCATGCACATTCACTTGGGTAAAAGAAGGTATGACACACATTTGAAAGCCTTTCTTTTATTTTTCATTTTCTCATTCAACGAAGTTGTCAATAATGCAAGAGAGTCCACATTTAGTTTCACCCAATAATAATAATAATCCTTTCAACGTATTTTTCATACAACTCTCAGGACAAAGTATAGATGTGAGGATCTTATTCTTTTTGTAAAAACCAATACAACGTTCACATTTCATTTGTAGAAATGCAAGTCCCAATAACTCATTTGAAAAATCTAACCATTAACATACAATATTTCATTCAGAGTCCCATGGGTAAAATTTATAAATTGTAAACTCACAATAAAACAAGATGTAACTTAACGTACATCCTTCTCCATTCTCTTAAAAGGCACTATGAACCAATCTTCATTGAACTCCACCATCTTCATCATGAATCAAGAACACAACCAAATGGGGGAGTAGGCAACGCTCTCCACCCAACCAATATTTCAATGAGGGAGAGAAGCCTTCTTCCTCATTGGCCCCCGAGCCCCAACAAGGAAGCAATGAGGGTTATTTAGACAACCATGGGAAACTCAAAATGATTTCCACATACACATTCAATCAAGACACTCAACACAAAAACACATTTCCAAAATTACAACAAAACCAACAAGTTTCTAACACAAAGGCTTCATGTTAAATCCATGGAGGAGAAAGGAACATGGGGGGCTCTTCTTATGCCTCCCAAGGGCTTGGGTGTCCACCTATGAGCCCCCAAAATTTTCATTACAATACATACAACACTCTTATGCCTCCCTCCAAGAAGATACACCACGCTTATGCCTCCCTCACTCTTATGCCTCCCTCAAGATAATAGAAAGATAAATACAAAACATATTTATCAACAAGGTGGACATCCCAACCCAACTCCCTCCTAAAATCCCAATAACATTTCTCTTATGCCTCCCTCAAATTTTACCCCCATTTCCATTTCTCCCACAACCTAAGAATCAAGTCTATTTCCAACAAGCATAACCAAATTAAGGATCAACATCTACACATAAGAGCACAACAAAATAACAAGGTAAGAACAAAGGTAGAGATCTACCTCACAAATTAAGAGTATCAATACACAACAAGCTCCAAGCCTTCCAAATTCCTAAGAAACCACCATCTACTCCAAGCTCCATTCTCAAGCAAGCTCTCCAAAATTACAAGCATTCCCCAAAATAAAAATGAGCAACCCCCCCAAATCCTCACACAAAATGAAATAAATAGAAAGGAGAGAGGGAGGGGGGGGGGGGGGTTATGTGGCTCCATGTAGGATGCCACATCATCACTCCTCCAACCCACCTCACCAAGGTCAAACCCGAACCCCAAAGCATAATAAATTGGTGGTTGGGGAAAATACCACCCTCTTACACACTCAACCCAACCCACACCCCTAAGGACAATAATTAAATACCCATGTAAGAAAAGTGCACATAATTTCTCTTTTCCTCCATAAAAACACAAAATAGGACCTAAAATAAGTCCCTCACATCATAGGCCTAGTGGGTGGGTCACTTTAAGAGGTGTGGGACAAGCTTAACTTGTCCCACAAGTCACCAAAATGGCCTAGAAAGTCAAAATCCGAATTTCACATGAGAGATTGAGTACACACTACTCAAACCAAATTAAATTCATTCTCATCCATACACATATTAAAGCTACCAACTCACATTTATTGCCCCCTTTTGTCACATCCTAATTAACACTAGTTAAACAATTTTAATTAACTTAAGAGGGATGTTAAACAATAATAATAAAATGACTCCACATACTAATACATCACAAAATAAAATCAAAAAGACAAAATCAAAAACTTACCCAGGGTCACTATTGAGGTCACCCCCCAATGGGGACCTCCAACAATGAACAACAATACACAACATACGAATACACGAGTTGCCATGGTGACCCATTGCCAATACCCCACATTCCTTCATTATTGGTCTCCTATCCCCCGTAGTTTATTGTGATATAATTTCCTGCAAAATCTAACAATACCTTTTCTGGCCTTGTGGCCATATTAATGACATCGAAATAATAAAACACATGCATGCATACATAACAATTTACATCATTGAATATCCTAATTAAACCAATGTTAGAATCAAGTAATTCACCAATTGTTTAATTTTCTAACATTTCGATTATAACAATCCATCAATTTGCACTAAGATCACAACATCAACAATCATCTAGAAATATCTGTAATTCATGTCTAATACATCCATACAGTAGTAATAGTTAGAACATCGAATACTCATATAGGAATCAAGCATATAAATTTACTGCAGTAGTCACATCATGCCACAAGTATAACATGTATGTACTGTCTATCCAATAAGTAAAATGAGTGTATCAATGTCCATCTAGAAATGTTTAATTTTTATTACGATATCAAGGTCTAGGGATCCAATAAAGAGTGACCAGATCCTAAACAATACAACAATAGTAATGACATAACAATCAGTCTGTAACAAGGTAACTATTCTAGATCATCATCATCATCATATCCTTAAATTACCATCAAGGTCCACAATAGGACATTGAGTCAAGATAATAATAATAATAACCAAGACACAATAGAAATCCTCATGTCTGCACCTTTTATTTGCATGCTAACTAGAATACATTAGTCATGTTTACGATTATAAACAATTGGAAATGATACTCATGGTTCATTTAGTGTCGAAGGGAAGTGGGCATTACATCCCCATCCCCTTAGATTTGACTTCCTCCTGAAAGTCACAGAGAAAAAGATAGGAAAAAAAATGCAAAAGAAATAGGATAACGCCCTTTGTGGAATTCATTTTCTTCTAACAGGTGTGGGTCTACAGAACTCAAGTTTGGCCCAATGTAATTTAACAAGAAGAAGGAAGATTGTAAGGGATGAGTTCTAAATTTTTTGTAAGTAAGGTTGCAAACATGTAATTCTATAGAGTAACTCTACGTGATCAACCAAGCTACAACACATAGCATCAAAACATGAAATGGTCATAGAAGTCTCAAGAATAACACCAAGTAAAGTACTAATAGGGAGAATTTTTTTAATCTGGATATGACCACATATTTTTCCATGGATACTACTTACTATAATAACAAAATTTGAGGTTTCCACTAAGGTTGAGTTATGCTTAAAAGTTCGTTATTTAGATGAGGCTCGAAAACTCAACCATGACCAAGATTTTGTACAAGAAACATGTCTACCCAAAGGTCTCACAATTTTGAGATCACACAAGATGAGGTTTGACAAGAAAGAAGGACCCTTAATTTAGAAAAACATTTACAATCAAGAAAACTATTCAAGGGAATCACTTATATAACTTGAGAGGGTACAATCAAATTTTCATGGTAATACTAAGGAAAACATGACCATAAGGTCTCTATAACTTTATTTTACATTCAAGATCGAACACAAAACACTATCCTGATTTAGAAACGTCAAACATTTAGATAATATTTCCACTAGAAACTAACATACCAATACAAGAAGCACCATTCATTATAACACAATGGAATTTATTTATCTTAACTCCTGTTCAAGCTCTAAGTAACCATAAAGAGTACATGCATAAACCATAACACCAAAGTGCACTCGAGGGAGCTAGAGGGAAGAACAAGTAACAAGAGGGGTCCAACTACAATCCAGAAGTGCCTCATACCAAAAGCAAGTAACAGTTACGGAAATAACTTGCACTTTCCTTCCCAACGGAAAAAGGGGAAACAACAACAAGGTGCCACAAGCAAATACGAAGGAAAGAGGACTTCCCAAAGTTATGTCATATGTTTAACATATGTTGCCTTAAAATTACAATAACCTAGGTCACCAAGGAATAAATCAACACACAAGGAGGCTTCTTTCCTTAAAAACAAGAGACAAGACCCAATCCTAAAAGGCCACAACTCATGCTCATCGAGCTATGAGGAAACAAGGGTACAGATACCTAAATCCTACAAGGGAAAGCACATACGCGTATGAACAAGGGATTACTACGCAATTAGAACACATTACTATCAACAAGGTGTTACATAATTCCAGGTAGGTGGCAGAACTAGAGGTTCAACTATACATTACACTTAATACACATAAATCTTACTCATTATATAAACCAACTATTAAGTCAAAATTTATAGTTTTTTCTTGCTAAGCACATTCCTTATGATTTTTTTTCTCAATTAAAAATCTTCCTTTTATTATGTTATCACATGTTTGCGTTATAAGGAGTGCCACTAAGGGGGTATGATATCTCGTCATTCTGTATAGGTGGAAAAAGTATTTATTTTTACTCCTAGGGAAGGTAGATGGACAAAGTTTCCTATCTATTCTTCTACATATCTTTTATTTCTTCTATTAATCTACCAAGGTTATGACAAGGACCATTTTCCTTTTTCTATGTCCCAGTTTATTTGTTAAGTTTCAAGGTCAAATTTCATCAATTATAGTTTTATGGTTTTTGGGTGAGTCATCTTATCAATTAAATTTTAATGGGAAGGAAGATTAAAACATATCACTTTATTACTTTTAGGGGAGAGAGAGATGAATTATCTCATCACTTTTTAATTCTATAGGAACAAGAGATGTTCAACATAACAAACACATCATTAATTTTGTAAGAACTAGGAATCTATCATTCAACATGTATCACACCAATATTTAAAGGGTTTACCAAATAGTTACAAGCATCATTAAACATTCCTAGTGGTTCTATACAAGTCTCAAAAGAAGTTACAAGGAAGACCCATTAAAGAGGCATATTTACTTTTACGAATTTATGAGGTTTAATAATGTTTGTTGTTTAGGCTCAAACATTTTACTCGCATAATAAGACAAGGAAAGTTTTCAAATCAACACCCATATTTCCACAAGATACCACCAATCAAGCAACAAGATGACAATGCAAATCTTACTCCAAGGACTCCACATTCCCATTAGAAATCATCAATGCAAGAGGACAATCAACTAATCTATCCAACCATGGACTCTATGACCAAGAGTTATATTTTTAAAAGAAGAAGCACAATATAAACACCATCGAGATTAAAATATTAAGATCCACCAAACTAACATCTCTAAGAGCAAGGACCAAAAGACCCAACAACATCCATAAATGACTCCACGTAATCCAAAGACTAATAGGTCATATAGTTTTATTCATAACAATATACAAATTTAAAGCAAGGGTAGACTTATTTATAGGTCAATTAGAGAAAAAACAAGCACACTTAATTAAGCACATTTCCCGGATGGGCTTACGTATAATCATAATTACCAAGATACATACAATCCATCAGTCAATACCTTCTATAAAGAAACAAGGAAACCATGATACAAATTAGCATGTCATCGATGCAATGTCACTACCAACCAAACATTTATCCACTTAAAATATACAGTCAACCAAGAGTCAATTCGATCCTAACACAATCCATAAGCCCATAACTAAACACATCTACTCTGACGAGGATAAAAGCTCTTACCAGGTTGTAAGAGGGTCACTATCACCGCTATCAAGCTGCCAACTAGAATGCACTACACAACGAACTCTCCAGGATCCTAGACACACTCAAGGTTTCATCTTTCTAAAACTAAGGCATAACTTAAAGCACCTAAGAAGACATTCAAGGCACCTAGGGTGTACCTCCATACGACAAAATGTCACAATACAACCAATGTAGAACCAACTCAACAACATGCAAGAAGGAATCACGTAATGTTTAGCTAAGTAGCCAATAGATAAACAAGCTCTGAGTCACCAGTCAAATTAAAATCCAAGAAATATTGACAATCAAGGAAAGTGGCTAAGTAGCCGCATTACAATGTCTGAAAATTCTCGCAAAATAAAAATATAAATAACTAAAAGAGCCTCAGAGCTTCTCAATCCAATCATAAAAAAAAGGATGCTGGTCCTTAATAAAATAACACCAATTTACAAATATATAAAATACAAAATGTCAACATCACAATCACTTTGCAGTCCCTCATGGCCGCCAATAGGGGTACTATACCTCGAGCTTTGTTCTAATAACACATACACAAAGATGGATCAAAAGCAACACCAAGACCTAATATCTAGTTACTCACACGGGGATTAAGTCGCCAAAGCGGCAACCAAACTAGCTCGTCTAACCATTGAAGGAAAAAAAGGAGCTTTAGATGACTAAACAACTTCTAATTTATTTTCTTAGACTCCCGAAAACAACCACTAGCACTAGGCCACAAGAGTCACACCATAAAATTTTATCATTCCAACAAGGAAGGGTCTCAGTGGATTTATCACATCATAGAACTTTAACATGAGTTAGGACTCATCAAACAAAATATTTTGTAAGTAGTAACAAGTTCCGCTACACTTAGAAGCTCACAAAAATATCAATTTAATTTAACATTTTCAGTTACCCGAGTTTGACAAAACGCCATTAGGCGAGTACAATAATTCAAACAAATTTATTATTTTATTATTATTTTAATTATGGCGGTTCAAATTCTGTTAACTAGTTTGCGGGTTTCAAAGTCGACCCAGGGTCCAAGCGTTGAACCCACGGCTCTGATACCAAGTGTAACGCCCGTATTTTTCTCAACAAGAAAACACGATAAACCCGATAACAAACAGTGAAAATTATGGAATATATTTTTTTGAAAGGTAACGACAATAACATTCATCAGAATTAAATTAAATTCTTGATAATAGCGTTCTATACAATTTTCGAGGTAGACTAAAATTCAAACAATGACCGATTAATATTGACTCCATTCCAAAACTCGAATCATGATTTAAATTTTCTTACTAAGCTTCAATATTTCAATAATATTTCTCATCTTGCTTTTAATTGCTCTATTCCATTAATCTCCTTTAAAATTATTAATTAAGGGCCATAAATAAATTTTAAATTAAATTAGACAAGAATACTAATTTTGCAATGTTAAAGACATGCATATTATTATTAGTTCATTATTTAAAAGGACAAGGTGCACAACTTAGTCTAACCCCTTAGGCCCCATTTAACATTACACACACCTCATTTTATTTATTTCATTCCCACCTAAATACCCCATCACTTAAGTGATGTAGGGTTCATCCTAAACCATTGGATCTATTCTATCTGAGCCCTTAGATATTCTAGGTTGCACTAAATAAACCCTAGAAATCCTTATGGGTTTTCTCATACTCATTTCTTAACCTATATTCTCATTTCTCTTGTTTGTTTTGCAGGTTAAGAAAGAAGGGAGGCCATGGAAGGAAGCTCAAGCTCTTGGGTGAATGCACACAAGAAGATGAGCTAGTTTTAGCATCCCTCTCCTAGGGTTTGCTTTGTTTCCAAATATCATTTTACCCATTGTTTGTACTTCCTTTGAGAGATATTTCTCTTCCCTGGGTTATGGATTTTTGGGCATTGTTCTTCTGGTTTTGGAAGAGGGAAATACAACATGAATCTTGATGTAGGCATGTGTATATACACAAAAATATAAATGTTTTATCAAACCCGAAAACTTCTTTTCTCTCTCTCTTTTTTTTTTTTCCTTTTTGGTTTGATGATCTTATCTGAGTTGTGGGTATTTACCCATTTCATTATGAGTAATACCAGAAATTTATTTATATTGCAAACCCAAAAATAATCACTCTGTGAATATACCATTTAAATATGTGATTACACACACACACACACACACACACACACACACACAGATATATATATATATATATATATATGTATGTATGTATGTATGTATGTATGTGTTTATTTAATATATTTCCTTGTCTTTTAATACCCATTTTAAATATATTCGGTTACAAATACAATTTTATAAACATTAACTATGTATATAAATTAATATACATCTAATTCTATTTCATCTTCAATAATCTCGAAATTTCCTGAAGATTTACTATATATACAAATATATATATATATATATATATATTAAAAAAACTCATGGTCCTGGGAAGGAAGCATACACAGGCCGCATTACCAACTAGAGCCGACTAAGAGTGTATTAGCCACATTGAAAAAAGACTATTTGGAGGGGCCGCCAAATTAATAAAGGTAAGGATTTGGTTCGGTTGTATTATGGAGGCTTAGAGTTGGGGTCATTTAATAAACATTTCCTACATGGAGTGGTCCCCCCCACTTGGCCGCTGTTTCTTTCCTTTTTTTTAAAATTATTTATACATTTAAAACATTTCCACCTTGGTAAAAAGCCTTAAAAACAAATTTAATATTTGTTTCCTCTTTTACAAATTACAACTTACGGTTCCCCCAAATTTCACTTTTCATATATGTCCCACTTAATAAACATATAATATTATATATATATATATTTATATTATCTATATTATAACTATATTACAACTATACAAATTGGTCACTTATAACTATATTACAACTATACGGTTCCCCCAAATTGGTCACTTTTCATATATGTCCCACTTATATATATATATATATATATATATTCACTCGTATAAGTATATATTAATATTTTATGATAATGTATATATATTATTATTGTAAATCTAGAATATAATCTCATATATTATTAATATATAAAAATCTAATATATATTAATAATGGGTCTTATGTAATTAATATTTTTATTCGTATAGAAGGAAATTTAAATTCTTTTCTTTTGTTTGTTTTTCATATAAAACACAAAATTGCATATTAGTGTAATAAGATAACATTGGAGATTTGATGTTTATATGACTAAGAAATCAATTACACATGAGTATTAAAGTTACATTGGTTTTGGTTATTTGCCCATTTGTGAATAAACCATATCATTCAAATTTATTTGCATAATGATCTAAGGGTATATTTAGCTGTAATTAAATTCATTTACTTGGAACAAATTTCTATTGTAATTACAAGGAGCTAGATTGTAGAATTGATTTATTTAATTCCTTCATGCACATTCACTTGGGTAAAAGAAGGTATGACACACATTTGAAAGCCTTTCTTTTATTTTTCATTTTCTCATTCAACGAAGTTGTCAATAATGCAAGAGAGTCCACATTTAGTTTCACCCAATAACAAATAATCCTTTCAACGTATTTTTCATACAACTCTCAAGCACAAAGTATAGATGTGAGGATCTTATTCTTTTCGTAAAAACCAATACAAGGTTCACATTTCATTTGGAGAAATGCAAGTCCCAATAACTCATTTGAAAAATCTAACCATTAACATACAATATTTCATTCAGAGTCCCATGGGTAAAATTTATAAATTGTAAACTCACAATAAAACAAGATGTAACTTAACGTACATCCTTCTCCATTCTCTTCAAAGGCACTATGAACCAATCTTCATTGAACTCCACCATCTTCATCATGAATCAAGAACACAACCAAATGGGGGAGTAGGCAATGCTCTCCACCCAACCAATATTCCAATGAGGGAGAGAAGCCTTCTTCCTCATTAGCCCCTGAGCCCCAACAAGGAAGCAATGAGGGTTATTTAGACAACCATGGGCAACTCAAAATGACTTCCACGTACACATTCAATCAAGACACTCAACACAAAAACACATTTCCAAAATTACAACAAAACCAACAAGTTTCTAACACAAAGGCTTCATGTTAAAGCCATGGAGGAGAAAGGAACATGGGGGCTCTTCTTATGCCTCCCAAGGGCTTGGGTGTCCACCTATGAGCCCCCAAAATTTTCATCACAATACATACAACACTCTTATGCCTCCCTCCAAGAAGATACACCACTCTTATGCCTCCCTCAAGAAATCACTCTTATGCCTCCCTCAAGATAATAGCAAGATAAATACAAAACATATTTATCAACAAGGTGGACATCCCAACCCAACTCCCTCCTAAAATCCCAATAACATTTCTCTTATGCCTCCCTCAAATTTTACCCCCATTTCCATTTCTCCCACAACCTAAGAATCAAGTCTATTTCCAACAAGCATAACCAAATTAAGGATCAACATCTACACATAAGAGCACAACAAAATAACAAGGTAAGAACAAAGGTAGAGATCTACCTCACAAATTAAGAGTATCAATACACAACAAGCTCCAAGCCTTCCAAATTCCTAAGAAACCACCATCCACTCCAAGCTCCATTCTCAAGCAAGCTCTCCAAAATTACAAGCATTCCCCAAAATAAAAAATGAGCAACCCCCCCAAATCCTCACACAAAATGAAATAAATATAAAGGAGAGAGAGGGGGGGGGGGGGGTTATGTGGCTCCATGTAGGATGCCACATCATCACTCCTCCAACCCACCTCACCAAGGTCAAACCCAAACCCCAAAGCATAATAAATTGGTGGTTGGGGAAAAGACCACCCTCTTACACACTCAACCCAACCCACACCCCTAAGGACAATAATTAAATACCCATGTAAGAAAAGTGCACATAATTTCTCTTTTCCTCCATAAAAACACAAAATAGGACCTAAAATAAGTCCCTCACATCATAGGCCTAGTGGGTGGGTCACTTTAAGAGGTGTGGGACAAGCTTAACTTGTCCCACAAGTCACCAAAATGGCCTAGAAAGTCAAAATCCGAATTTCACATGAGAGATTGAGTACACACTACTTCAAACCAATTTAATTCATTCTCATCCCATACACATATTAAAGCTACCAACTCACATTTATTCCCCCCTTTTGTCACATCCTAATTAACACTAGTTAAACAATTTTAATTAACTTAAGAGGGGTGTTAAACAATAATAATAAAGTGACTCCACATACTAATAAAAAATCAAAACTACAAAACCTCAAAAATGCATGTTTGGTCATTTTAATGTTTTGGTTGTCAAACATACAAAAGTACAAAAACTCACAAACTTACCCAAGGTCACTATTGAGGTCACCCCCCAATGGGGACCTCCAACAATCAACAACAATACACAACATACGAATACACGAGTTGCCATGGTGACCTATTGCCAATACCCCACATTCCTTCGTTGTTGGTCTCCTATCCCCCGTAGTTTGTTGTGATATAATTTCCTGCAAAATCCAACAATACCTTTCTTGCCTCGTGGCCATATTAATGATGTCGAAATAATAAAACACATGCATGTATACATAACAATTTACATCATTGAATATCCTAATTAAACCAATGTTAGAATCAAGTAATTCACCAATTGTTTAATTTTCTAACATTTCGATTATAACAATCCATCAATTTGCACTAAGATCACAACATCAACAATCATCTAGAAATATTTGTAACTCACGTTTAATACATCCATACATTAGTAATAGTTAGAACATCGAATACTCATATAGGAATCGAGCATATAAATTTACTGCAATAGTCACATCATGCCGCAAGTATAACATGTATGTACTGTCTATCCAATAAGTAAAATGAGTGTATCAATGTCCATCTAGAAATGTTTAATTTTTATTACGATATCAAGGTCTAGGGATCCAATAAAGAGTGACCAGAGCCTAAACAATACAACAATAGTAATGACATAACAATCAGTCTGTAACAAGGTAACTATTCTAGATCATCATCATCATATCCTTAAATTACCATCAAGGTCCACAATAGGACATCGAGTCAAGGTAATAATAATAATAACCAAAACATAATAGAAATCCTCATGTCTGCACCTTTTATTTGCATGCTAACTAGAATACAACAGTCATGTTTATGATTATAAACAATTGGAAACGATACTCATGGTTCATTTAGTGTCAAAGGGAAGTGGGCATTACAGGGGGAGCCCCAACTCTGATGTGGAGTTGGTGGAGATAGACTTCTTCGTTGTCACCTACTTGGAAATTGACGAGCACGACTAAAAGAATGACATTGGGAGCAGCTTCAATGAACTCCACGAGAACAATTGTCATGGCATAGATAGTGCCTAGAGGGATAAGGTGGCTCCAAAACAAAATTTTAAATTTATATATTAATTAATATAATATAAATTAGTTAATAACACATGGAATGTATATTATTAGTAGGTTTTATTAACATGATAATTATTATCAATATATGTTTTTATGCCGTAGGTGTTCCCCTATGGGAAGGGGCTTAACGGACATTCACGGGACTATGACAAATTTGACTACCTAAATGACAATTTTGATTTAGTTTTTTAGTTTTTTATTTTTAATTTTCTTGTTTTTAGTTTGGCATGCTCAATGCAGGGTAGTTTTAGTAATTTAGTAGGGTATATATTGTTAATATGAAGGGGTTTGGGTATTCGAATGGGATCCCAATGGACAAGATTAATTGATGCTCTCACTGCGTCTCCTTCTTCCCTGGAGCTTCTAAAGATTACGACAGTTGGAATGAATGCCACATAGGTAATAGTGAAAGAACTATTTTGATGTTATACTTACATTGTGTTTTTTAGTTTAATGCAAAATATTGAAGGTGCATTTAAAACAGTTTGATATTATTTCTTCTCTCAGCAGGAATGGGGTCTCTATGACTATGGCTGCTACATTGAATTGTGCTCTATGGCAAAACCTTGCTGATTATATGCCTTCTAATGGGATTCGCCACTATAATGGCAACGTTGTTCCACATGCTTCAATGCCTATGCCTCTGCCTGCTATTTCTGCAATGCAAGGAACATCTCATCCTCGGTCGTCTCATCATTTTCTTACCACAACTATTCTTGATTCTGTAGTTTAGCACATTCCTACCTTACATTTCATGGCTTCACCAGCTTCTTAGGTCAACCTGATTAAATGGTAAGCTTTTCAAGCTTTAGTTTTCTCAAATACCCAATGAATTTATTCACTCAGAATGGTGACATGTGGCTGGAATATGTAACAATTTTTGTTGTTCTTGTTTTCATATGATTTCAGACCACTTTTGTGAAAGTATGCTTAGTTATCATGTGTTGTAAATATGCATGTAATTCCAACCGTAGCTTTGTAGGAATATTAAAAATAGATTTAGTTTTGTTTTAGTTTTCTTTAGTTAACTCAGCTTTATCCTAATTTTATGATTAGATTTAATTCAAATTAATCTGCTTTAATTCATGCACAACATGCAACTATTTTAAATCATGAGTTTAAATTTAGAATGCTCAGTTGAAGAGTTGTTAGTGGGTGAGTTATTCTATTTAAATAACAACAATTGTAATTGCTTTGTATGCACACACAGAGGTGTGAAATCTGCATAAGCAAGTAAGGATGTGCATTGAAAGCACACAGCTGCACGCACAACTTGATTGTAAAGAGTTGAAGCTCTGAGTATGATGAAGCTTTTATTAATGGAGATTACCCACAAAAATGTTGGTTCGAATATTCTTCTATTTATGAAAGTTAATTAATTGTTCTGTTTATTTTCTTTTATGTTGTTCGTTGTGTTAGACTGCAAATTTTCTACAAATTGGTATCAGAGCGAGGTTATTCCAACAGCTTATTAAATTGGTAGCAAGCTATATTGGCTTCTACATCTGGCATGTAGACACCATAATTTAATGGAAAGAATTACGAATACTAGTTGTTGACCATGAAGGCGATATTCAGATCTCAAGATGTGTGGAAGATTGTTGAAGATGGGTACACAGAGCTCGCAGATGCAACAACATATACTACACTTTCTCAGGAAGAGAAATATACTTTGAAGGAGTTACAAAAGAAGGACGATAAAGCTCTTTTCTACATTCATCAGGAAATGCATGAAAGCATTCTTCCAAGAGTGGCAGTAGCCAGTCAAGCAAAGATCGCATGGGATAAATTACAAGTTGCATATCAAGGTAAGGAGAAAGTAAAAACTGCCAAGCTACAGTTACTTCGTAGAGATTTTGAGAATTTAGTAATAAAAGATTCAGATTGTATAGAATCATTTTTTACTTATGTATGTTGGCTTAGTCAATCAAATCAAATCCCATGGTGAGAATCTTGAAGATAGAAGGATTATTAAAAATTTACTTAGAAGTTTGCCTACGAAATTTGATCCTTTAGTTGTTGCTATTGAAGAAACTAAGGATCTGAACTGTTTTCTATTGATGAGTTGCATGCATCACTAATCAATCATGAACAGAGGATGAATAGATCACATGCAAGTGTAGATCAGGCTTTTACATCTCAGACATCAGGTAGTCGTGGCAAAAGACGAGGTAGTTTTAGCCCAAGAGGTAGAGGAAGAAGTCCATCTAGAGGACGCGGAAGCAGTTCATCAAGCTCAAGTGGAAGAGGACAAGATCAAGAACAAAGTTATGGTCAGAGACAAGATAAGTCTCATGTTCAGTGCCATTATTGCAAAAGTATGGGCACTACGCTTATGATTGCAAGAAAAAGTAATATGATCGGGAGAGGCAAAATCAAAATCAGGTTGGAAGTTCTATTTCTAAACCTATGTTTATTGCATGCACAAGGATTGCCCAAGAAATACCTTCTTTATCCCCTATTGAATGTAATTTGTCAAAAGAGTGTCCATGTGATGTATGGTATTTGGATTCAGGTTGCAGTAATCACATGACAGGTAATCTAGATTTGTTTTCTAGTTTGGATGATTCAGTTAAGAGTGATGTAACTCTTGGAAATAACAATATTGTGTCTGTGAAAGGAAAAGGCACGGTTAGTATTCTAACAAGACAAGGGGAGAAAACAAGTATGCAAGATGTTTACTATGTTGTAGGTTTGAAACATAACCTTATAGTATCAGACAACTGGTACAAATAGGATACAGAAATCAATATGGAAGACAATGAGTGTGTGATTGTGGATAAAGATATCCTAGCACTCAGTTGATTGCAAAAGTGAAGATGAGCAGTAATAATATGTTTCCATTGATTTTAAAACCTAGAAAAAGAAAGAAATCATATATGTTTGCAGCAAAATCAACAGCTCATTTCGCAGCAATGTCATGCGCCAAATTAAATAAGCCTTTTGCTGAGTCCTATGCTCAAACAGACCAGTCCTGCGCTAAGGTAACAAAAGTCCTACGCTAATACAAATCAGGTCTTGTGCTGCAGCAAGTGATTCCTGTGTTGGTTCCTATGCAATTACAACTGTGTCATGTGTTGAAGGAACACAATCAACTTTTCATTCAGTCATGAAGGATGAATCATGGCTTAGGCATCTAAGGTATGGACATTTGAATTTTGGAGGTTTGAATTTACTTCATAGAAAGAATATGGTTAAAGGTTTGCCATTGATTCAGAAACCGGAAAGGGTATGTGAATGTTGAATTTTGGGGAAACAACATAGACATTCATTCTGAGTTGGCAAAACATCAAGAGAAAATGCACCACTTGAGATTGTACACTCAAATTTATGTGGACCTATGCAGACAACTTCTATTGGAGGTTGTACTTATTTTATGATATTCATTGATGATTACACAAGGAAGACATGGGTTTATTTTTTGAGAAATAAATCAGATGCCTTTGATACATTTCAACAGTTCAAGTCATTAGTGGAGAAGCTAAGTGGATACTACATCAAAGTTCTCAGAACGAACAGAGGAGGTGAGTATGTTTCTAATGAGTTTATGAATTTTTGTAGATATCATGGTATACACAAGAAGTTTACTACCAGGTATACACCACAACAAAATGGTGTGGTAGAGAGGAAAAATAGAACCATCATGGAGATGGCGAGAAGCATGTTGAAGGCAAAACATCTTCCAAATGATTATTGGGCAGAAACAGTAGTAACTTATGTTTATATTTTGAACAGGTGTCCAACGAAACTTGTTAGGAACATGGTTCCTCAACAAGCATGGACTAACATGAAACACAATTTTTCACATTTAAGAGTTTTTGGTTGTGTAGTGTATGCACATGTACCTGATGAGCTAAGGAAAAAGTTAGACAACAAAGGAGAAAAGTGTATTTTTGTTGGGTATTATGAGAACAAAAGCGTACAAGTTATACAATCCAGTCACTGGAAAGGTTGTGATCAGCAGGGATGTACAATTTATTGAGAATGAAGCATGGGATGGAAGTATAGAGAAAACAATGAGTATAGCTCAACAACTATTCCGCATGATGATATGGCAGATGAAACTTTAGAGTAACAAGGTAATGTATCTACAAATCTTGGACATGCATCAGAAGTTGTAGCACAAGCTACACCTTCATCTACAGTCAGGAGGTCACCAAGATTTTAGCCATCTTCATCCATGCAAGAGACACCATAGAGAACACCAAAAGCTACTCCATCACCACAAAACAGACCTGCATCAAATAGTCCTGCGCAGTGGAAAACAAGAAGTCTAAGTGAGATTTATAATATTGATACAACTAATTCATTTTAAGTTTTTGCATTATTTTCTCAGGCTGCAGATCCAATATATTATGAAGATTCTATAAAGAATGAAGTTTGGGAAAAAGCCATGGATGATGAGATCAATGCTATAGAAAAGAATTAGATATGGGAGTTGATGAATCTTCCAAAAGGAAAGGACGTGATAGGAGTCAAGTGGGTCTACAAGACCAAATACAATGCTGATGTAAAAGTACAGAAACACAAAGCAAGGCTGGTAACAAGAGGTTTTATGCAACAATATGGAGTGGATTACAATGAAATGTTTGCACCAGTAGCACGTTTGGATACAGTGAGAATGGTTTTAGCAATTGCATCTCAAAAAAATGGCCTATTTATCAAATGGATGTTAAATCAACATTCTTAAATGGATTCCTTGAAGAGGAAGTTTATGTAAATAAGCCAAAAGGTTATGAGACTGAAGGTCATGAAGGAAAAGTATACAGATTGAAGAAATCACTCTATGGTTTCAAGCAAGAACCTAGAGCTTGGTACAACAAAATAGATTCTTATTTGATTGAGAATGGTTTCAATAGGAGCAATAATGAGCATACCTTATACACCAAGATAAATGAGCAAGGAAAAATTTTAATTGTTTGTTTATACGTAGATGATTTGATCATTACTAGAAATCTATCTATAGGTTCATTCAAATCAGCCATGAAAAAAGGAGTTTGAGATGACAAATGTTGGTCTTATGCATTATTTTTTGGTCATTAAAGTTCAACAATCAGAAGGTAAAATTTTTATCTCACAAGAAAAGTGTAGTGCCCACTTCCCTTTAACACCTTTTGATACTGATCATGATACTGCTGATTATATTATGGACATGATTATGGACTTTATTATAGTATGATGTTAGATGTTAGATCATGGATTATTGTTGGCTTGATTCAGTTATGATGCATGATGATTATTAGAGACATTTTGAATATTTATGTTGATATACTGTTTTACATGGTTATATTATGGATGTTGTTCGGACATGTGATATTTGGATATTGTGAGTAGACCTAGAAATGGAAATTATTTGATGATGATATAGTTGTTGAGTAAAATTACAAATGATCTTGTTGGTTGCTTGGATGTTGTTGTGATTCATATATCTAGATTATCTTGGAATTTTATTTATGTTATTTTGGATGTTCTGATATGGCCACGAGGTCGAAGAAGGTATTTGTGTTTTGCAGGTTAAAATATCACAACAAACATCGGGGGATTGGAGACCAACCACATTGGAATTCTAGATGAATTCAACAAGGTCACCATGACAACTAGTATTTTTTTGTGCATGTTTGTGTGTGTTAGGGATTCCCATGGGGGGATCACCTTTATATGTGACCAAGGGGTTGTGTGTATTTATTTATTTGACCCTTTTGTTTAATGTTGCATGTGTTTATTTTGTGATGCATTTGCCCCTTTCTTTATTTATTAAATGTTGTATTAATATTATGGGTAAACATGTTGTTAATATTAATTAATTAAAAGATATCATGAGAAAATAATTAATAGAGTTTTTGGCCTTGAATTAAAGTGTTGTAAGAGATGTGCAAGTGATGTGTAAGTTAACTTTTGAGTATGAAACACTTCATTGTCTTGGAAATTCAAATTTATCCTTGGAGGCTGATTTTGAAGGTTTGTGGGACAAGTTAAACTTGTCCCATACCTCTTAAATTTATTTACCAACCATACCTATGGTTGGAGAGTTAAAATTTGACTTTTATAATGTTTTTTGAGAAGACAATTTATAGGTTTTAATTGTATTTTTCTTACATGATTTAATTTCAGTCCTTTGGGGTGTGGGTTGGATTTGAGTCTGTAAGTAAACTGTCATTTTAATTCACCCACCTATTTATTATGCATTGGAGAATGAAGTTGACTTTTGGGGTTGGGGTTGAGGATGTGTGATGTGGCATCCTACATGGATCCACATCATCCTCTTCCCTTCCATCTTCTATAAAATTTAAATTTATTTCCTTGTTTTGGGTTGCTTCACTTTGGAGACTTCATTTTTGGGTGAAGTCCTTGCTGTTTTGGGAGCTCTTGCTTTGTAGAAATTTTTGGAACATTGTTGCATGCTTGTGCTTGGCTGATTTGGACTACTTGCATTGGGATAAAGCTTGTTGTTTTGGAACGTAGAACAACTCCATCATGGAAAGGTAGGAGCTTGGCTCTTGAAATACTCTTCTTTTATGAATGTATATGTTAATGTATGAATGTTTTGGCATGTTTGTGGGTTGTTAGGAAGATGGCCTAGGAATGGTGTAGGAGAAGACTATGGGGTTTATTTTGTGGGAGGCACAAGTGTGTTTTAGGGAGGTATAAGGGTGGAGGGAGTTGGGATTCAGGTTCTACCTTACAAAGAAATAGCTTGCATTTCTTTACTTGTTATGGGGTGTCATAAGAGGTTGAGGAGGTATAAGGAAATGTGAGGAATAAGGGGTACTTTGGAGAGGCATAAGGAATGTCAGGGCTTTGATATACTATATTTTGGCAGTTTGTAATTCAGGTGGTGATACCCATTTCCCCTTTTGGGAGGCATAAGAAGCATCCCCCATAGTTTTTTGCTCATTTGGCTTGTTGATGAAGCCTCAGTAATGTTTATCATGCTTTAATGTAGTTGTAAACTACATTCTATTTTGGACTGTGTTTTTATTGTGAAAATGATGCTTGTGTGTTTGTGGAAACCTATTGTTGCCATGAGTTGGATCACATCTTTTATTGCATTGTGGTTGGGGCTCGGGGGCCAAATGAAGAAGGATGGTTTCTCCTCTTCATTGGATGTCTTGGTTGGGTGGAGAGCATTGCCTTTCCCCTACTCTTGTTGTGACCAAATTGGAGGAATGAGAAAACTGCATGTTGCTATTCTGGAGCTGAGAAAAAAATAGTTTGACAGTCCCTTGTGAAATGAAATCTTATTGTAACCCTTTCCCACTTTGAAATGGATGATCTGTATATTAATTGTAATGGAAAGATACTTTGTATTGAAAATAAAAGTTGAATTATACTCTGTATTCTATTTTTTGGAAAGAATGTGAAAGAATGATACATATTTTGTATGTTGTATTTTGAAATCAAATGGAAAGGAAGTTGTAAGAGTTTCATTTGAATTAATGGAAGTGTTTACCTTGTTCATATGATATCATTTCCATTGGAAATCTGTGTTTAACATGCACTATGAAATCCCTGTTTGGAAAGTGGAAAAGTGAAACATGTGAGGAGAAAATGTATTATTATGCCTTGTTTATAATATATGATTTTGGAAAGAATAGAAACTGCATTCTTGTTTTAATGTTTGATTGAAAGAAAGAAAACTATTTATGACCAGCATAGAATGAATTCAATGTTTTATTTCATGGCAAAAGAGATAGTAAATTTATGTTCTGTAAATGTATACACTTCTTTCAATTCACTGTATACTTTGTAAAATTCCTTTATCAAATGTTCAAATAACCATGCAAATAGATAAGAGGCAAATGAAATAATCATTTGGACTTAACAAGGACAAAATGATCCCAAACGAAACTAAAAACACTTAGGAAATGTCTTGAAAATCTTCCAGTCGAGCCAAGGCAAATCTGCAGGGTTTTTGATGTAAAAAAAAGAAACTTGTAATTTCGAAATGCAGATCAAACCAAAAATTTTACACTTGCTATATATCCTAACACTTTCCTAATGGAAACCTCCATGTCTGTTTGACATCTTGAAGGAGAAAGAATGACAAATTTGAACAAAATTTTATAAGTTAAAATTACCAGTTCACACTGTAAAAGTCTGCAGAACGTTTTCACAAAATTGACTCCTTAAATTTTATCAAAATCAAAATTTAATGATTCCTGTGTAAAGAGGACGTTGAGATATTTCCAGAAAGTCCTTGTTTTCCCAAAACCAAGCACTCTATCAAAAGTTATGGCCTTCTGAAGTTTTTCTTCATTTGACGTCAAAAAAATAATTTTAACTGTAAAAAAAATATTATTTTTGGAAAATTTCCTTGGCAGGCCCGCAGCCTGAATTTTTCCCTTAGAGCTTTGGAAATTTTTTGGGAAAATTTTCCAAATTTTCCCCGCCGCCCCGCAGCCAATAAGAGGCTGCCACGTGGCACCACAAGGTGTCAGTGGAGGGGCAGATCCCTTTTTAACTTAGCACTTCCAGAAAAAAATTGGGAAAATTTTCCAAATTTTCCCAGCTGCCCCACCGACCCATAGCCAATCAGAAACTGCCACATGGCATCGCGAGGCAACGAAGGAGAAGTGGGTCCTTTTTTGCCTTTTTGTGTTTCAGAAAATTTTGGGAAAATTTTCCAAATTTTCTCCACCGGTCGCAGCCAATCAGGATCTACCACGTGGCATTGCGAGGTATCGACGGAGGTGCAGGTGAATGTTACCCTTTTTACCCTTCGGGGTGTTAAACAAATTTTCTCCCCGCCGCCCCGCTTTCCTCGCGTTGGCTTAGGAGATGCCACATGTCCCTCATGGACTCGCGGGAGCACGGGTGCAAAGGTGGCTTTCCGCCCCTTGGGAAAATTTTCTCCCCGCGGCCCACAGACCCACCCATCCATGGGGAAATTTTCCTCCCCGCAGCCCACCGACCTGCCCTTGGGGAAAAATTTCTCCCCTAGGCCCGCAGGCCCACTCTTGGGGAAAATTTTCACCCCAAGGCCTGCCGGCCCATAACTTAAAAAATATGAGGAGTTAGGAGGACTTATTTATATCACTGGAAAGGTGAGGAAATTTCCTATCCAATGGGAATGATTTAGGGAAATTTTTAATGTGTTAATTTTGGGTAAAATCAAGTTGAATCTTTAATGCCTGTTGGAGAGTGGGTATGGTGAGGAATTACCCTCTTAACCTAATTGAATCTTCTAACCCCTGTATTTTGGACCTTGTAACCTCTAATAAATGTTAACAAAATAAAATTATAGTCTAGTAGATTAGAATTGATCTAGAACCTTATATGTGACAATTGCTGTCTTGTAACCTGGTTGAACACTCTTTTAAACAAAAAAAATTATTCCATAATTTTCCTAACTAATCCTAGGTTGTTCTTGGGTCTCAAGTGGGTAGTTTTTAGTGGGCATCACAGAACACAAAGCCCCAAAGGACAACTGTGTTGCCTTGATGAAGATACCAAATTGCATAATAGATGAAGTGTTAGGTTTTGGAGCAGCAATCATGACTACAGATTACAAAAATCAGAGTTCATTACTGGATGTTACAGGTATTCTTTAATGTTCTTTCCTTCATGATTGAGACATTCAATTATATTATTGGGTTGTTTAGTTCATCATACAATCCATATCAGAAAACAAAAATGCAGAAAGAAATACACAACTCAATTTCACAATTCAATGTTTTATTCATAAGGAATTTCAAATGTTCTCACACAAGATGTGGGATGTAACTGGAAAGTAAAGTACATGTACTGAAATAAGAGGTACACATGCATGAAAAAGAAAATAAAGGAGCATCATTGAGCCCATCATTACCTTGGAGGTTTCTCCTTTGGTTGATGCATCATCATCTTCAGCTTTGTTCCCTCTCCATCTTCATTGCTACACAAATGAAGATTTACAATAGAAACAAGAGGAAGCTGCGTAATTTTTTTGTGACAACAACTCAGCCATAACTTTGTTAAAAAATCATGTTTTTCATAAAAGGGGCAAGCATATTGATACAAGGTATCATTTCATTAGGGAGTTGGTAAATAACAAGGAAATTCATCTTGAATTTTGTAGATCCGAAGATCAGTTTGTAGACATTTTTACAAAGGCTTTGGCAAAAGAAGTTTTTGAATATTTGTGAGATTGTTTGGGAGTTTGTGATCCTACGCATGACATATCTGAAAAAGCAAACGAAGCTCTAGAAGAGTGAAAGCTACAAGTTTGAAATTAAGGGGGGTTGTTGGAAATATGCATGTAATTCCAACCGTAGATTTTTAGGAATATTAAAAATAGATTTAGTTTTGTTTTAGTTTGCTTTAGTTAACTCAGCTTTATTCTTTTTTTAGGATTAGATTTAATTCAAATAAATATGTTTTAATTCATGCATAACATGAAAAAATTTTAAAGCATGAATTTGAATTTAGAATGCTCAGTTGAAGAGATGTTAGTGGGTGAGTTATTCTATTTAAATAAAAACAATTGTAATTGCTTTTTATGCACACACAAAGGTGTGAAATCTGCACAAACAAGTAAGGACGTGCATTGAAAGCACATAGCTGCACGCACAAATTGATTGTAAAGAGCTGAAGCTCTAAGTATGATGAAGCTTTTATTAGTGGAGATTACGCACAACAGTCCGAGTTCGAATATTCTTCTATTTATGCAAGTTAATTAATTGTTCTGTTTATTTTCTTTTATGTTGTTTGTTGTGTTAGACTGCAGATTTTCTACATCATGTATATAGTTTTATCTAATAATTACTTTCAAGATTTATTTTATTTTAATAAAAAAATTATAGAATACACTCTGGACAATTGTTTTCCAAATTGATTTCTTATTTTATTGTCATGAAAATCTATTTGATCATCATTTGTTCGGTATTCATTTGTTTCAAGCTTCCGTATTTTATTATAGCCAATGCATATATTATTCATCATATGGTTTTCAAAATTTTCTTTTCAACATATTATGACTTTTGATTCCAATGGGTTTTCAGGATTTGCAATTAGTATAATCTATTTTTTTTTCATGTTTATCATGTCAACTAAGTCTTGCCTCATTAGTTGCAAGAGTTCACTTTTTATTTCACACCCAATGTATATTTTGAAAATTTACACCTTATTTCATTTGTTTTCAGGCTTTTCCTATCATGGTAATATATTCAATGATGCATTTTTTTACAGTGTTTTTTTACATGGTTTACAATTGTTTTCAAGTCCTTCTTGTACTAGCAATCATGTGTATAATGTAATGTGAACGCCGAATGGTATATGTTATTTAATTTAGAAGGATAGTTATAGTTGAAGCATCTATTTTCTCACTCTTCTTGCATCATCCCACCTTCGTCATAGATATTTTAAGGTTTTTCACCATTTCTTGAATCATACTAATCCCTACTTAACCCTTATTGATGTGTGTAGTAAAATGACATATGGCTCAATCACCGTAGGAAATTACTCCCTTCGTTGCATATTCCTGTGTGTTTTTGCTATATAAATCAGGGTTAGTGTTGGGTTCCTCACCCAAAGAAATCAGACAAGGCATGTCTTGTCAACTAGATGATACCACTCAATTGACCTCTTCTGCATCAGACAACACCACAAATTTATAAATTTAATGACAATGTGTTTCAAGAAATCCAATTCAGCCTTAACAGAATTACTTTGGACTTTAGACCCACAACCAAATCCATAAGAATCACCACAACAATACCAACATAATTGTCACAACTAGATCTATTCACACAGTTATGATAATCTCCTTTATTGCGCTGGTGTATATTTGCTTTCATGTGTGGTTTCACACAATTCCCCCAAATAATTACAAACCACATCAACTACAAAAGTAATTAACTATCAAAAGCGGTATCAAATGTATTCATGTTTAGTGCCAAAACAATTGCCCACAAAAGGCTAACTGTCATGATATAAAACCTGTAAATGTCTGAAAATATTCATGTATTCATGTTTAGTTCAAATAAAATAGTTTGCAAAATGCTACTGGTCATAATATAAGATTTACAAATGTATATGTACGAATTTGTAATAGATTTGAAATGTAGAGATAAAACCTTTAAATGTAATACTTCATCTATATTGTTACACTTACAAAATCATATCACACCCTTTATCAACATTAACTACAAAAGTAATAACTATCCATCTAAATCAAAGAACATATACCATTCAGCATCCTCCTAAGGGAAAGGGCTTTGCATACATTCATGGGAATATGTCAAATTTGACATCTAAAATGACAGTTTCAACGGTTTCTGTGACAGTTTAGCTTTTCCCTACTATTTTCGTAGATTTACTCATTTTAACAATTTTGTTTTTCCATTTTTGTATGTTGCGAGTTTGCTATTTTTGTTGTTGTGTCGAGTATGTACTATGTAAAAGTAGGAGGGGTTGAATCATTGCAGCAAGTCTCCACTATTTGTCTTCATCTTCATCTTCCGTCGATTCTTCATTTTCACCAGGCGAGATGCCCTTTCATCTTTTATTTTTTGGAGATGGTACTGATCTTGATTTGGCCTTCCCATTCCCTTTCCCCTTTCCCTTCATTGTATTTATTATTAAAGAATATCTGGGTGTTTATTTTTAGTGGATCTCCCTGATGTTATTGTTTGCAAAAAAGGGAGAGGAGAGTGCGTGATCAATGAATTCTAAGTGTATTCTCGAGGAGATGAAGGATCTTCAGAAGGATTTCCCCACTTCATGCAGTGTCGGTATTTTGTCGATCTACTTTATTCCATCTTTAAATGAATTCACATAGGTTTGTGTTTCATCCACGGAAATGTGCTAGGTGTAATGCATTTTCTGACAATGGGGGATTTGAAAGTGGTTCGTGTAACTTAGTCTTGGGTTTTATATTTCTTAAGCTTTTAGATATGAAAAATACAATTTGTTTGTTTTTGTTGATCATTCTTCCCACCTATAATTCATTGTGTAGATGCATATACCTATATGTGTTTGTCTTCTGTGTATCACCATGTATGTGTATTTTTATATTGTTCGCGGTAGGAACTAAGGTTAAAATCGTACCATATTAGCAGTGCCAGTTTGTCTTCCTAATAGTTAAAAGAATTCTCCATTGTCCATTTGGCACAATGTTTTTTTCCAAAATTCCACCAATTTCATTCTTAGAAAAGAAAAGCAAGCATACACCTTCGTCTAGATACATATTTGGAGCATGTATGGTACCTTTTCTACTTTTAAAGTGAAACCATTAAGAAGTTAAACCTAAAGGTTGTTTTTAAGGTCACGAACAAGTAGAACATTGATTTGACATAGGATACTCTCATTGTAAATGGTCACAACATGATTTCTTTCCATTTGTGTTGTATATTGTTCAAACTTGATATCCTCAGGTTTCAGCTTTATGACCAAGTTACAATGCATATTTTCTAGATAAAACACAAATTCTATCCTCCTCCTCACATGTAGACACTAAAGAAATTCTTAATCATGTTCATCGTCACACAACATGTTTATATTAGACATGCATGCATAGAAAGTAATCACAATCAACACACCCTGGGACACGCAACCTACTTTATCATTGCTCATTGAAAGTGATGTGAAGATTAAGAACCTTCCTTTGAGAAATGATGATAGACTGAACATCCATAATCAAAAAATGATATCCATATGGAGAGCAAATGTTGATTGTCAATCAGTAATTTCCAACCATGTAGTTATTAAGTATATTGCAAAATATGCTTCAAAAATAGAGCAATGTTCAGAAAACCTATCATCAAATGTTATCCAGGTTTTCAAGAGATGCTGACACAAATTCTTTAGCACATATTGCAATCCGCAAAATGCTCACATAAAGCATTGTTGAACATGACATAAGTGCACAAGAAACATGCCACATGCTGCAAAAATTGCTACTTGTTATGCACAATCATTCATTTGTATCATTAAATTTTGGCAAAAAATATCTGAGACGTGTCGCTAAAAGTGATGTCGATGCACAACAAACAACCGTTTTCTTGGATGCATATAAATTTCATCCTACAACCATAGAACACCTACAACTTATTCATGTTTCTAGAGATTGGAGATACAACAAGAATCATAAAGGTGATAAATTGAAAATCTAACCGACTTAAGCAATTGTTTCGGCTCCACCCAAGATTTGTGGATGTCCCAGGTCAGGATTCAACATCATATGACCTTTTCTATTGGTCAAAACTCCTTTTATACAAGCAAGAAATATTGACTCGAACTTTGGTTCAACCCCACATGACATCAACGACACTTGGGACATGTTTAAGCACAAAAAATGATGCATGTAATAAGAAAGGAGGATTCAAAACTACTATCACTCAACCCATTGTAAATACTACCCTCTAGTTTGATAGCACCTCCACTACTACTTTACTCAACACTTCTTGTATCCAAAGGGGCATTGTCGTTCAAGGGGTATCAAATGTATTCATGTTTAGTGAAAACAAAATTTCCCACAAAAGGCTAACACTCATGATATAAATTCTGCAAATGTACAAAGGTCTTCATGTATACATGTTTAGTTTAGATGTCATGATATAAGATTTGTAACTTCATATGTACAAATCTGTAACAAATTCAAATGTACACATATAACATTTCAATGTAATTTTTCATCTATATTCCTATACTACCAATATCAATCACACGCCTTAATGAATGTACGGAAGACTTCATGTATTCATGTTTAGTTTCACATAAACTACTCCCCATAGTGCTACCACTCATGATATAAGATTTGAAAATGTATATGTACGAATTTGCAACAAGTTTGAAATGTAGAGATGGAACCTTTAAATGAAGCGATATCTACAATTACAAAATAAATCAAACCCTTTATCAACATCAACTACAAAAGTAATAACTATCCCTCTAAATCAAATAACATATACCATTCAACATTCACATTACATTGTACACATGTGATTGCTAGTTAAAATAGTAAATGATATTAATTAGTTTATAATGTTAGTTATTTTTAAAATGATAATAATAATATATGGTTAGTATGATTAGTACATGTTATTAAATAATTATATTTACATTAATTAATTCATAAATTTATAATTAATTGATATAATATAATTGAATAAATAACGTATGGAATGAGGATTTGTTCATTTTATTCTTATCCACATGGAGGGGAATGAAGGAGGGGATGGGCAGGAAAAGCGATTTCAAAATATTAAGGGAGCCCTATATGATGGTGCCGAGGTTGCTAGTTTGATCTCTCGGTCTTGGGTTGAGCGGGCCTCTGGAAGGTATATGTCTAGTCCTCCCCTTCCTCCCTTGAACCTGATTTGGAAACAAGATGAACCGACCCTGTTTGTGTCAAAGGATCTAGTAAAAAGGGAAAGTAAAATATATGGGTTCTCTCTTTTTGGAAGGTTTTCCGGTGCTAGGCCATATGCTGATCTGGTCAGGGCCTGGGCTAAGAGAAAATGGGCGCCTAAAGGAGGCATCTCTGTGGTGGTCATTTCGAATTAATATTTCTTGTTCCAGTTTGACAGGGAGGATGAATATCTCAACACAATTAATGGTGGTCCCTTGGCTCTATGGGAAGACTATGTTGCATCTGGCCAAATGGAGACTTGGGTTAGATATGAATTTTTTTGAACCCAACAGTTTCCTGGTTTGGGTGAAACTCCCTTATTTATCCCTGGAGTTCTGAGAGGTTGATGTGCTAAGGGGAATAGCTAATGCCATTGGTGATTTGTTGGCCATTGACCCAATGACCCTAGCAAGAACAAGGATGGTTGCTGCAAGAATGTGTATCAATGTCTCCCCTCAGAAAAAGCTTCCGGCCTCTATCCATCTATGCTAGAGTCATGGGGCTTTAGATGAGGAGATCCAATATGAACATTCCCCTATTTTTTGTGTTAAGTGTAGGTCTATGGGCCACGGGTCTACCTCTTGCACAGGCCCAGTTTGGGATTGGAGGATGAAGTAAAATGTGAGTGTTGGAGATAACACATCCACCCCTTGTTCTATCCCTCTGCTTCCTGATGCCGATGTGGTGGATGGGGTGTTGGTGACTGCAGGGTCTGTTTTTGGCGGTGGATGAGTCAAGTTTGTTTCTGCCACTTGTCCTCGAGTCCCTTGTTCCTTTCTTGGGCCTGCCTACTACTTCCATTGATTACATCTCAAGATCTTCAGACTCAGATGAAAACAACAAGAATGAAAGTGTCTCTTCTGTAGAATCAGGGGAGGAGGATAGTTCTTGGGATGAATCAAACGCATCTACAAAAATACCAAAAACATTACCTCCCAACCCAATGGAGAAATTGCTCAAAATTGTGGATTCGTTTGAGGAAATGAGATGGGAGTTTTATGATAGGAAAATTAGGGCCCAATCGACTCAAAATGATTCTATGGGTTCCTTACCTTTTCTTGTTGATCCTAAATGACCAGTGATGGATACCTAAGGGGGTAGACTGGAAGTTGTAATAGAGATACAAAATGAGTTAAAATTGAAGATCCAAACAACTAAACCCCAATCGATCAAGATTACCTAAAGGTCCTTGCCTTTAGGGAGGGTGAGAATTACAATGAGTACATCAAGGCAAAATTTGGGGGTAGAGGTGATCCTGTTGATGGATGGCACTTAGTGCATTCTAGAAATTCCAAGCAGAACTACTAACTGTTTGCATATTGTTTTTAGTTTTCTATGTATCTAGTCCTCATCAAGTTAAGTTTGTTTAACTCCGTCAAATTTTTATGTCCTTTTTCAGTATCATTTACTTTTTACTTTTTGGTTTGGTTTGACAGTACATCTTTCATTGTATGGCTTCTGGGAGCCGATCCCTTCTTTTACCTAATCTAAAAAAAACATATGGAATACATATTTTTATCTATTTACAATATGATTATTATAAATATATCATATTATTATAGTAAGTGATATTAATTAGTTTATAAATGTTAGTTATTTTTAAAATGATAATAAAAATATATATGATTGGTAGAAATGATATATATGATTAGTAGATTTTTGATATTATTTATGTATATAATATATTATAAATATCTTAATTATATTTATAATAATTATTTATAAAATATAATGTTTAGCTACCATATGTGATGTGAAATGGTGGGTAAGCCGGATGAAGATGTAAACTCAATTGGTCATGTTAGTGTTATGGATTGCAATATTAATACATGATCCATAATGCAATAGAATTTTAAGCTTTCCTAAGGACTGACAATGTAAATACTAAGTCTATTGAAAATCTATGAATGTTTAATCTTCAATACTTGAATGAATCCAATCGAAGCACTGGTGGGAGACAACAAACTCACTTTACAAGGGTTTGTAATGGAGAACGGTCAAAGGGAGAAAAAAAAAACGTGATTCCAAGGTGGAATGAGGAACACAACCCTTATGTGGGACCTCCTTTCCTTAATGACAAACACTCTAAAATTGTTCACGACATGGATATGGTCGTCAGGCAATAAACCAAAAACCGAAATATGTCATTGTTTATTTAGAATAATTTAATTTAGAAAATGAGGATATCTACGTAATTACTTGTTATCAATACAAATCCAACAACTGATACAGTGTATTTTTATTGGATAATTCATAGAAGGCCTTTCTTATTTATTGTATATATAAGCTATGTTATTTTCTTTCATAGTATTTTTTTTTTCAACACAATGGAGGATTTTTTATTTTTTGGTTTGTTTCTATTATTTTACAGTGGTGGTAGGTTGTTGATCTAAAGATTCACACTTGGGGTTTTTCCATCACCAACAGTGACAAGTACATCTACAAAAAGTAATGTGTGGCAACCTAATAAAAATGGTAGTGAGCTTGAGAATAATTTTCCACCGCATTTATTAATCCATATGAAGGGGTGTCTAAATCGGTGATGTTACCTTGCACATTAATTCTACAATGTCAACACTTGACTCTTACATAACCAAAAGAAATCAATTTTGTTTAGAAAATATGGGGAAATGGACTTTGCTTATTTTTCTTATGAAATTAAAATATGAATATGTTGTTAGACTATAAATGTAGGTACTAAAGTTCAATTCAATAGCAAAAATACCTTCAACATAAACATTTAAACTTGGAGATGAAATTATGTGATTATTTAAGAAAACAAAAGTTTTAATTCTATAATAAATTAAACCACTTTAATAAAATAATAAATTCAAAGTTTAATGTTAATATTTAATTTTTTTTACAACATCATTATAAAATGGGGAACAAATCCTTATAAGCGTGCTTTTAAATTACTCTCTTAGAAACATTATTTTACGGTATGGTATTATTTTAAGCCTCTAAATGTCCTTGACATCCAAAGACATTTCTACCAACCAACAATTCACACATCTTTTTTCATATATAGAAAAAGGTTAACTATTTTATAGATTTTATCTTGAACAAGGAAAATAAATAAAAATAAAAATTGATGGTTAGTTTTAAGGTCTAAGTTGACTCCTTTTGGATAGTTAGCTAAAACATTGTTTTCTCTGCCAAAAAACAAACTTGAACAGCTATCTGCCACCTCCACACAAATTTATTTGAGCAAAGCTAATAAAATTTCACCTCGTCCACTAAGCCACCACAAGTAATCCAATACAAATCTATCCAGAGAGAAGAGTCAAATAGGATGTCATACAAGGTTAAGTTTGAAGGTGATTTTGTGTGCTCTCCAGATTTGAGGAATGTGTAATGCCCAAATTTTACACACCCAAATACAACAATAAAAATATCAATATAAATTTTTTTAGGACTTACTAGGAGTTTACACGACAACACAGTTGACCAGAAAGGGCCACGACCAACTATCAAGAAGCTTGACACAACGATGACCACATAGGAAACAAGGAAACATCCAACACCCATCAAGAACAATTTACTTTTCTCTTCAACAAGGTAAAACGTAAAATTCCAACCACAATACACAGTTATAGTTAAGGACATCCCACGGTAAAAAACTTTTAAGGTTATGTATTTACCATAAGAATGTATTTTCAACTTGACTTTACGATCTAGAAGATTCATGTTTTGATTCGCACAATTCATTTTGACAAAGGTGAACTTCTTTCTTTTATCCTAATGAAAAATTAGCTCAAGACTAAGTTTTCTTTTTTCTGAAAGAGGATCATCAATTATATGTCAATAACTTCCTTACTTCATTTGATTAAAAGAACATTTTCCAATTCTCACAAGGTTACATAAACATACCCAAGCTACTGAATCTTATTTCCAACCTCCATTGATACAAGGTGATGAGTGTGAGCTCCAGTTGCGGGAAAAGTGCCATTTTAGTTTTGGCACTATAACCTCCTTATGCAAGGATCAAATATTTAACAAAAAAACAAGAGAATAATACAAAGAACTTAGGAAGAAGTTAGAGGTAGAAGATCAGATTGGATTTGTCTTTAATATTTCATTAGTTATTAACCAATAGGATTTGATTGGGCTAGGAATTTATCTAGAATGATTAAAGATTTCACTTAGGCTTCTCTTGACGAGATTGACCAAATATAAAAATTATGTTTTCAATGGGTGAGATAGATTGAAAGGTTGCTAATCAGTCTCCTCCTATTTATTATGACCATAATATCTTCCAAAATCTAATCATTGATTTCATCTTAAGATCATTTTAGAATTCACCACTTAAGGATAATGTTCATTAGTTTATCTAGGGTTAGCAAGGTATAAAATTTTTCTTTACAAAAGATAGTTTCCTCTTTGATCACTTAAGGGCAATTGTTATCAAGTAGATCACATCTACATTAATTTATTCAAATATATATACATTTTATTTTAACTTTTATAAGTATTATCCTACCATATTATTATGCTTAGAATTGCATTGTTACTATGTCGTAGAAGGGTTTACAACACAACATTTAACCTAAGATAAAATTTCATCATTTATCTTTTGTGAAAACTACACATGGTTACATCAATTCTTTCCAACACGACAGACAAATAAAAGGGACAAATACAACTCTATGGAATTATGAGTAGGGAACAAGAAGGTAACAATATTTATCAAGAAACACTAAACTCTTCTTAGAATTTCTATAATACATTAAAATCACTCAGGACAATGCAGTAATCAACTTTATATTTTTCCACAATAGAAAAACACATCGAGGTTTCAACAATTATCGACAACAATACTCCACAATACATTATACTAAGGAACTGTCCCTTCTTCTAAAATTTCCATGGGACCCCTTTTCCTTAGATTTTACAACATAAAAAGAATTCGTACAAGGAACTTCATAACCAACACTGATGTTATTTTCTACAAGTCTTTCCCTCATCTACTCACAAAATACATCTGCAACAAGTATTAACTTGAGTCAGTTCATGAGAATTGAGCATGATAAAGACTACACATTGGAATAAAATGCTACAATTAACAATATCATTAAAAGAACCTTTTATTTAATGAAAAGGTGCCAAGTTCTAAATACTAACAATGACCATTAGACATGCTAGAAATTATACCATGTCAAAATTAGGAAGGAAGCCATAAGAACCTGATAAGAAAATAGTTTTAAGGACAACCAAAGTTTAATCAACATGTAAAAGTAGGGGTCAATGACCTGGTAAGTCCGAAATAAGGTGTCGAGCATATTGGGATTTCAATCATATAATCACATAGATTATATGATTGAAATCCAATACTCAAACATCATCAACATTTTCCTAACTATTTCCCCAGGATCCAAAAGATTAAAGGTTAGAAATCCAACATCATATACTAACCACTATTTACCCCTTTCAAAGAAAATTTACCCCACAACTAATCCTACACCTAATTGCTTGCCAAGAACATACGGAGTAATTTCAAAAGAAAAGTTCAAACATCTGATCATCTTGCCATGCTATGTACAACAGTTTAAAAAGTACGATAAAGGAAATAACCATATTTAGTAAATCAAACAATTAAAATAATCTAATGCCACCATCTTACAAAGATTTAAATTACAGTCCAATCAATTTAATTACCCTTAAACCTATATCAATAGAATTTAAGCAAACCGTCCCAAAGGAACCATGAATTATATAGGGCTTGATCAATTTAATTTCACTCAAGTAATACAAGTGTCAAAATAATATTAATCCTTAATTCATATACCAACACCGATGATATTTGGTCATGCCAAACTATATAATGGTAACACTAATACCAATTTGATGCAAGTATAAAATAATAATGGTCATTAATTATTACATTATTCTCAATGATATCTTATCTTACGCATTTATAAAACAGAGGTAACTTTAATACTCTACATCATAGATATACCCTTTAAACTTCATACTAAGGTGTGGAAATTGAAAATTTTAGCAAGATTCCAACCCAAACAGATATCCAGCCATAATGCTAAGGTACACCATTAAATCAACATGGACATGATACCAGACTAGTTCATGCATATAAATATATCAATAAAAACCTAATTTTATGGGTCCCTTCCATACACCTCCAAGCTGAGATAAATAAAAATCGATATTAACCATTACAAAATTCTAATTAATTGCCATAACTCAAAAGAACATCACCTAACATCTCAAGGTTTTTTCTCTGATATTTCCACTATTCAAATCCATAGTGGTTCACAATAAATATCATGATCCAAGAACATTTGGGTAAAATACCCATTGACCATTATGCCATAACAAAAACAAATCCAATTATTTGGATACCCATTCTTTACATAAATGACAAGATAGATATGCACAATATTTATCTCACAACAAGGGACGCAAAACTTATACTCGAGAAATTATATGAGTATATAGATGATAAATATCTCAATACCCAAATTCTAAGGACCACAAAAAACCCCACAACACCTGAGTTTTACCAATGAACTAACCCACATAGGATATAAGCAACAAGAAGATGAGTAAGTCAGTCCATATGTTGGCTGAGTTCTATGAAATCAACAATACTTTAAGTAGGTTACCAAAACCATTTGCAACATCCTAGGTTGAATAATACCCATACGGATTTACATAGGATAGGAAACTAAAATATATAGTGATAAAATGTAATTGCAAAACAACTATAACTCACCCAGTTCAAACTTCTTTCAACTAAAAGCACCCTTTCACCATTCATAAACTAGGTTCAAAAATTGATGGGAGAAATTATCATGTATGAGCTAAAATTGCAAACATGTCTACCATCAATCAATAGAATAAGACATCCTCCATCATTTAGCAATACAAAACCTGATAGACATGTTGGAGAGGGATAATTCCACAAGTGACCATTAGACATTTCTGAAGGAAATGAACAAGTCAAAATCATGTGGAAGACCATTGGATAGACACACAATAGGTTTAAGGAATCATCCTAAGAAATCATCTAGAGATAGAGAAAAGGAAACTAAAAACATAGCCTAGAGGATGCAGAATCGATTGCAAAACCACCAAAAACATCCAAGAAATAACCACTTCAGTAAATAAAATCATAATTCCTTTCATGTTATGGTTAAAGTTAGCATAAAACCCAGATGGGTAGTGGATTCATCATGCACTGGTAAAATATTCCACATGTCCTCAACGAAATGTGACAAGGAAAACCCTTGATATAGAAACCAATTGAAAATCCTATAAAAATTACTTGTTGGACATCCAAACTAGTCAATCCACAACAAAAAAAAATCACCACCAGCACTAGGAAGGCATTAAAAAAACAGCTAGGAGGTGTCCAAATACAGCAAATCATAACCATTTCCCAGAATTTCATGTGCCATTAGCAGACATAAACCAAGTGAAATCCCTCCACAAGGAAATCACATCGACCAACAAAGAAAGGAAAAGGCTGTTTACTCAAAAAAGCATTCTACATGAAAGTCCCAAACAAGATTAACAACCCCCAAAAACAATCTCAACCAGAGAACATAGTGGCTAATAATTGGGTGTATGCAGTCAAACAAATGCCAAAGAAGATTTGAAAATAAAATCATAATTAAAATAAATACGTGACCACTCCCCAAGGTAACAAGGCCAAACACGTTTAGCATTAAAGAGGATTAAAGAAATGGAAAGTGGCCATCAAATCCACCCACCTCCAGCAAAATAAAGGAACCAAAACAAGTAACTAAGTCCACATCCCTTTCACGCCAAACATGGTACATAATGATCAACAAGAGAGAGGTAAGGTCAGTGGGGGGTAACATTAAATTCACCCTTAAATTTAGCAATTAAAACAACCCATGCATGAAGGGTTGGTCGGAAAAGGTGGGATGTGGTGGCTGAAGCCTTTAATTAATTATAAACATGAACACCACTTCCAAACAATGGTGCCACCAACAAAATAAGATCCTATTCTTTTGCGCCAATCTAGGCTCAGATCTGTGGAAGTGACCAATACAAACAATAGAATATTTTAATGACAATTAAAAATGAATAATGATAACAATTGACACTAAAATAATGGAATAATCATAGTTCGATAATTAAAATAATAATAATATTATTATTTTACAGCTTAAAATAATTATTAATCATAATCATAATGGTCGGCAGTAAAGCTTGACAGTAAAGAAAATAGCCAAAGATTGAAAATTCAAAATAATAATTATTATATGGATACTCCATTTAACCAGAAATACCCTAACAACACTAAACCACCAATCAAACCACCTCCTTTGATTCAAGAACATGATTTTCCTTTAATAAGGAATCACAAAGGCCATGGATGCTAATCACTTCATTGCGACAGGAAATGAAAGACAGAAGTCTAACTTCAATGATCAAGGGAAGTCATAATGACAAAACAACCATTCACACATTCTTAGCAACAGGGTCATCAAAGCAAGAACTGGGATAATGTCAAATGGGACATTACATTCTCCTCCCCTTAAGAAAACATCATCCTCGATGTGACATAACACTGAGGGAAGTAAAGGTGGTAAGCATCAAGGAATAAATAAAGATAAAACTACACCCTATGGTTAAAATTTAATCGTTAAAGCACGGGCATGGGGTAGCCTTAGAACATTTTAGCATAATTTTAACTTTCAAAGTTCTATGAAGATTGGCAGTTCCCTCTTATTCATTATTTAATTAGTCTCTTTCCATTTACATTATTCCTAATTCAAATTCTTCTAAAATTTCATTGTTGTAGGTTTTTAGTTTATTCATTCTTGCATGGGTGCCCAACACGAAATGCTATCACAACAACCTATTAGGGTCATACACAACACTAAGGATTCACAAGAATAATTTTACATACTTTCATGACGGTACCACACCACAAGAGCTTAACCAAATTATGGAAGAGGACATGCACGGTCCACATAACATAGTACTTGACACATATCTATGACTGACATATGATACTCAGAACAAAAGTGTACTACAACAACCAAAAATTCCAAAATTTCACAGATGAATATTTTACATAACTCAGAACAATAGCTATAGCTACATAGTGTCAACAAGGGCATCAATGCCATATCCACAACATCACAAAACATATCCAACTAACATGAGTAACACATACATCATTCACAACACTCATAACCAAAATCAATCATAACACACACACATAACTCCCTCCCTCAAGCTCTTATGCCTCCCTCACTCTTATGCCTCCATCAAATCTCTTATGCCTCCCTAAAGTCTCTTATGCCTCCCTCAAGTAGTAATAAATAAATAAATTTTCCTTTTTCGCTCCCCAAAGAGGTCAATTTCCCTATGGCCCTAGGCACATAGAGTCCAAACATGCCTAACCCAAGTGACATAATAACTCATGGTTCAACAACCCACTAGTTATCTGTAACTCCTTGGGGCATACCCCCATACAACGAAGCAGGTCCATAGGTCCAACCATTCCATGGTGCATCCCATGACCCTATTCCACACATCACAACAATAGAACCAACATAGCAATCCAATTCAAATGCCAAGTGGAAAAGTACAAGCCTTGGGCAAGGCGGTAAAATTTTAAAATTTAAAAAAAGATCCAAATCCAAGCAAAAAAATGGCCAAATAGCCATAGTTAGTGCAAAAATCCACATGTTAGTACCACAAACAAAGGAAATGCCCAAAAATATAAAACATAGAAATCAAGAAAACTATTGGTCCTTGCAAAATAAAATAAAAAGTTCAATTTACAAATAAAATACATATATAAGAATAACACATTACGATGACTATGTGGCCTTATCTGGCCACCAAGGGGGTACTCAATGAGTTACTAGCACTCAGAACATCGAGCCTCAACTCGTAAAATAACATATCAATAATATAACTATCATCATCTCTATCTGAATCATCCCGCCACCACTTCAACAAGGCTAAACACAGTCATAGCTACACTTAGGTTGCATACATACAACAACCACATAGGAGAGAGGGAAGGAGGAGCACATGTCATCATCTACTAGAACCTAAGGTCAGCTCAAGATTACTGGCCCATGGTACACATTCCTCACTCCAAACATACACTTTTACCGATTTCCCTCAGGGTCAGTTAGTGTAAGGTTCACAACATAACATGTAACTACATCACTAACACAATGGTGGTTCACACACATTAACAATAGCATCTTACTCATGGTACCGATATAGAGTATATCACATACATTACATTCACAATTTACAACACACCACATTACCACATGCTGTACCCAAAGTGCAATCACTATACGATAGGGATCATATACTCACCATATGTCCCTAAATCACTACATGAATCATTACATATTACATGAATTACAATTATGATGAGATCATTTACAACATAAAATCAATTGTCATATAATCATGGGGACACACACATTTCTATACAAACTATAATGACATCACTATTAAGTCTAGTTCACAACAAATCAACCTTGTCATACAACATATATGCACACCCACACACCACAAATGCCAAAAGGGTCCAACACTCTCGAAATTAGCAATCACATTCCTTTCACACACACAACAAGACAATGTTTCACACTCAAATTCTCATTGAATTCTTGAAAAGGAGGGAGAATACTCTCATCTCCAACACATCAACATGCTAACAATTTCACGCACTAGGTGACATACATAACATGTGCGTTCACAAAATCACAGTTACGACATAACTCACATCACACTTAAATCACATTACTCTTCTAATAACCGCCACCACCACCATGCAACATCATTACCACTCCAATCTGTCCCAGAGGTTCGAGAGCATGAACCTCGCTCTGATACCAAGTGTAATACCCACAAAAACACACACACAGATATACAACACTAAAAAACTCAAATAATTTTTATTTTATTTTTATTTTCTTGGAGTTTACATGACAACATAGCTTATCAGAAGTGGCTACAACCAACTCTCAATAAGCTTGACACAACATGATCACATAGGAAACAAGGAAACATATAACACCCATCAATGAACAATTCAATTTTCTCTTCGAAAAGGCACAACATATAAATTCCAACCACAATACACAGTTACAGTTAAGGGCATCCCACAGGTGAAAATATTTTAAGGTTATGTATTTACTAAAAACATCTTTCAATTCACTTGACTTTATGATGTAGAAGATTCATGATTTGATTCGCACAATTATTCTTACAAAGGTGAACTTATTTATTTTATACTAATGACTAATTAGCTTAAGATCAAAGTTTTCTTTTAAAGAGGATCATCAATAATATGTTAAAACTTTCTTACTTCGTTTGATTAAAAGAACATTTTCCACATTCTCACAAGGTTACATAAACATACCCAAGCTACTGAATCTTGTTTCCTACCTCCATTGTACAAGGTGACGAGCACAAGCTCCAGTTGCAAGAAAAGTACATTTTAGTTTTGGAACACCATAACCTCCTTGTGCAAGGGTCAAACGTTTAACAAAAAAACAAGAGAATAATTCAAAACACTTAGGAAGAAGTTAGAGGGATAAGATCGGATTGAATTTTTCTTTAATATTTCATTAGTTATTTACCATGATTTGATTGGGCTAGGAATTTATCCAGAATGATTAAATATTTCACATAGGCTTCTCTTGAAAAGATTGAAAAAATAAACAATTTACATTTTCAACGGGTGAGATAGATTGAAATGTTGCTAATCAATCTCCTCCTACTTATTATGACCATAATATCTTCCAAAATATAAACATTGATTTCATCTTAAGATCATTTTATAACTAACCATACAGAAGGATAATGTTCATTAGTTTAGCTAGGGGTAGAAAGGTATAGAAATTTTCTTTACAAAATATAGTTTCCACTTTGATCACTTAAGGTCTCAAATGTTATCAAGTAGATCACAACTACATTAATTTATTCAAATATATATATATATATATATATTTACAATTTTCTTTTACTTTTATAAGGATTATCCTACCATATTATTATGCTTAGAATTGCATTGTTACTATGTCCTAGAAGGGTTTACAACACAACATTTAACGCAAGAGAAAAGTTTACCATTTCTCTCATGTGAAAACTATACATGGTTACAACAATTCTTTTCAACACGACACACAACCCAAAGGAACAACACAATTCTATGGAAGCATGACTAGGGAACAAGAAGAGTAACAAGATTGGTATGAAGCAATGCTAAACTAATCTTCGAATTTATATAATACATTTAAATCACTCATGACAATTTGGTAATAATTTATTATTATTTTCAAAAATAGAAAGACAAGTCGAGGTTTCAATAGTTATGACAACAATACTCCACAATACATTATAGCTAAGGCACTATCCTTGCTTCTAAAGTTTCCATGGGACCCCTTTTCCAGAGTATTTACAACATAAAAAGCATTCATACAAGGAACTTCATAACCAACAATGATGTTATTTTCTACAATTTTTTCCCTCATCTACTCACAAAATCCATCTGCACAAGTATTAACTTGAGTCAGTTCGCGAGAACTGAGCATGATAAAGACTACGCATTGGAATAGAATGCTACCATTAACAATATCATTAAAAGAACCTTTTATTTAATGAAAAGGGTGCCAAGTTCTAAATACTAACAATGCCATTATACATGCTAGAAATTATACCATGTCAAAATTAAGGAAGGAAGCCATAAGAACCTGATAAGAAAATGGTTTTAAGGACAACCAAAGTTTAATCAACATATAACAAGTAGGGGTCAATGACCCGGTAAGTCCGAAATAAGATGTCGAGCATATTGGGATTTCAATCATATAATCTCATAGATTATATGATTGAAATCCAATACTGCAAACATCATCAACATTTTCCTAACAATTCCCCAGGATCCAGAAAAGATTAAAGGTTAGAAATCCAACATCATATACTAACCACTATTTACCCCTTTCAAAGAAAATTTACCCCACAACAATCCTACACCTAATTGTTTGCTAAGAACATACAAATTAAGATCAAAAGGGAGAGTAAAACATCTGATCATCTTGCCATGTTATTACAATAGTAAAAAAGTATGATAAAAGGAAATAACCCATATTTAGTAAATCAAACAATTAAAATAATCTAATGGCACCGTCTTACAAAGATTTAATTACAGTCCAATCAATTTAGTTTTCCCTTAAACCTATATCAATAGAATTGAAGAAACAATGGAACCCAAATTATATAGGGGTTCGATCAATTTAATTTCACTCAAGTAAAACAAGTGCCGACAAAAATATTAATCTTTAACTTCATATACCAACACCGATGATATTTGGTCATGCCAAACTTTATACTAGTAGCACTAATACCAATTAGATGCAAGTATAAAATGATCTGATAATTAATTATTACATTATTCTCAATGATATCTTATCCTACCCATTTATAAATATACAGGTGCACTTTAATACTCTACATCATAGATATACCTTTTGTTCCTACTAATGGTGTGGAAACTGTACATTTCAGCAGGATTCCAACCCAAACCCCATAAGCTAAGGTTTTATTAAGCACATGGAGAGATACCAGACTGCCATGCATAAAATGACAATAAAAAATTTATTCCCTTTCACACTGTGAACAAGTACGAAAATATATTAAGCATACAAAATTTTAATTGTGGCCATAACTCAACCAAATCACCTAACCTCCAAGGTGTGGATTTATCTTAAAACTTAGGATTTGAATAAAATCACCAGAGCACAGTTTGGGTAAAATACCCATTGACTTCTACCATAAAAAAAACAAATCTGTAATTATATTTGATACCCATTACATAAATGACGATAGATCTTAACAATATGTGTCCACAAAACTGAAACTTATACAAAACCTTTATTTAAAAGAACTATGTTATCTCTCAAAAGTGCACCCTATAGAGAGATGGTTGTAGGTGTTCTAAGCTTGCAAATTTTATCTCTCTCTTTCGTAGATACAATGGAAACACCTTAGGTTGTGTAGGTATACCTATTTTGAGGCGAGTCTCTGGTATCAAGGACGGTTCCTTATTGATGTATCATAAACTGATTTTTTGGGGTTTAAGGGTAAAAGATGACTGTAAGATGAAATTAAAACTGAGGTGATACACCAAACTTGTATGAGGTCTTTGACTGAGTAAGTACACAATTGATATGGAATGAATTTCTAATGCACAGGCCAACAGTTTTATGAAAATAATTAAGGGTAAACACTTTGATGTATTAAGGGACATAATCACAACAATACTGCTAAGTTACACATACACATTAATATCATGCAAAAATTACTGAATCTGCAACTGGGTAAGATGATTAATCAGGGAATTCAACATTCACAAGATTAATGGAAACATACACAAGACTGCAAATAATTGGAAAGGCATAAAATAATTCACATTCAAATGGTAAAACTGGCAGAAAATTGCTTCAGCACTCCTATATCTAAAAGTTCCTCCCTTGTGCTTTGTTAAGGCACACAATATATAACAAAATTGATTCACCCACCCTTCCCAAAAATAGACTAAGGATGTACTTGCCCATGCATCCTATTTTTATTATTAAATAAAGGAATAAAATAAAGCAAACTAATACAAAGAGGAATTAATAGCCTTTGATTACATCACAATCAAACTGCAGTTGACTGTTCTATTTTTAAGAAAAGAATGGGTGAATAATTTGCTAATAATAAATCTTGCTTGATGAGCAAGTTTCCTTCCTTGTGTTGCAAATTTGTCTCTTGTCTGTTCTGTCCTTTTGTGAAGGCATGCAAAGTACTCCTCTGCAAGAAAATAAATACTTTTGACCTCCAATAATCAGCAAAATATTCACCTCATTGTGGGGACCACCGGGAGCACATGTGCAATCATAATCAACTCTTGTTTTGTGAAAAATAAGGTAATTAAGTCCTCAAAAGTTTCTTGTATTTTGATGTTGACCTCTGCTCTATCCCTTGTGATCACATGGAAAATTTGCATTTCAAGTCATATTCAATCCATCAAAATAAGTGGGGACCACCCTTGCAATTAATCATTAGTCTCCATTGGTTTGGCCATCCTTGATGGACTTAGCACATTATTGGTTTTGAAATAAGGTAAGGAAACTTTGTTTTTAAAAGGTCACCATAATACACTTGGCCACCTTTGTGGACTAGGCATATTATAAGGCCCACCACCTTTTTTATTATCATTACATTATATAGTTATCGGCCCCCCTTTTGCATTTGATTGGACATAAAACCATACATTACTTTTTGGGAGGTGTTGCATGAACATTGTTTGGTCGACTTTTTAGAAATATTTGGTGCTCAGACTATAGTTGAGATCCCCTTTTGATATGTCAAGTGAAATGATTTTAATATAATATGGGCTGGCCCCTCATGACGATGACTCACCCCTTTATCATTTTGTCGGTGGCATATGAAACCCAGATTGAGTTTTCTCTATTTTTGGTGATGATCTTGGGTCATTGATTTCTGTACTGTTTGATCACAAACCGTTGATCTCGAACCTATGGTTAGGGTTTATGGCTTGAATTGAATGTGGTCGGTGACATCTGACCATGATAGTTTGCTTAGATTTTGTGGATTGTCATCGGCCTTTGATCTTTGCACGAATTGATCCCTGAGAATTGTGTTGGTGCTCAATTTAATCTTGCTCTGTTCATTCAAAAACGTCTCAGTCTACATGGTTTGAAAGTTTTATGTCTCCCTGTATTGATGCATGAAAGATTCTTCTTTAATTTGGTTTCCATGTCTAGTCCTTTCCTTTGGTCGAGGATCACATTAAGTCCAGATATTGTCTTCCATTTCTCTGTCCATGAGAAAGAATTTGTAATTTGGGCATGAATTCGGGTTTTCCCCATCCTTCTGTTTTTCCACAGTCATGTTTTACCTGTCAAGTTTTGTCCCAACATCTATGGAAACATGGTATTTTCTGATTGGATGCAGCCCAATGGGTATTTTTGGTGAAAATTGCCACTTTTATCACATTTGTAAAAAATACCAAATTGGCCCCACGGCCTTGATAACATCTAATTGGTTATTCAACAAATATGAAGCAGCAGGGAAAAGTCTTAATTTGTCCCAGAAGAAGGACATGTGGTAGTTTTTCAAGTTACAAGCTAGGAAGCGGGTCAGCGGAACATTTTGAAACTCTAAGGCCCGATTCAACTCAAAGCTTGGACACGTGGAGGGCCGGCGCTCATTTGAGGATCCACCTCTGGGTCCTACCTTAGAAGTTGTGCCAAGGAGACATGTGGAGGCTTCCGCTGGCTCCTCTCTATACTTAAACTTTTCAAGCAACTTTCTAAGGCCTGGGAAACGTGGAGGGCCCGCGCCTATTTGGGGACCTACCCCTATACTTTGCTTTTGAAGAAGCATCGAAGGGACACATGGAGGTTTCTGCTGGATCCTACCCATACTTAGACTTTTCAATGGTCGAAGAAACTTTCTCAGACCCTAGGCACGTGGCACCTTCCGTTGGTCCTTAAACTCTTTCAACAAATTTACCAGGCTGAGACACATGGTGAGCCCGTGCTTGTTTAGGATCTCCGCTTTTGGGCACCATATCAAAAGTGTGCCAAAGAGACACATGGAGGCTTCCGTTGGCTCCTTTTTATACTGAGACTTTTTCAAAGGCCAAAAGGAAATTTTCTTGGGCCCAGGGCACGTGGAGAGCTTGCGCTCGTTTGAGGTCCCCCTCTAAACTTCATCTTTGAAGTTGCGCCAAACAAGCACGTGGAAGGCCCACACTCATTTTGGAACTTGCCTCTGTACTTCACCTTTGCAGTTGCGCCAAGGAAACATGTGGAGGTTTCCGCTAACTCCTCTTTACACTTGTCCAACTCAGACTCACAACACAGGTATGTGGAATAATCCATGTGCAGACATTCATTTCTGAGAGGCACGAATGCAGGCATCCATGCAAGGGCACTCATTTCTCAAGGTGTTTTCTCGAGGGTGAAAAGGATTTCTTGTCAGATCCAGATATACAGAGCCACCTGAAAATGATTAAAGAGGGGATTTCTCACATGACATAATAAAAGAATGATTAGGACTATCAAAAAGCTATGGCGTGGCATCCCAGTCATGGTTGAAGGTCTGAGAAATGTGATCAGTTCATGATTTTTCCACCTGGCAGCTTCGGGTGTAAACTTGTTAAACATCACTTTCTGAGACAAATTTGTAACAAGAAAAGGATTCCTCGAATATTCTTCCTTTTGGGGGGAAAATTTGGGATGAGTGAGGGAGTGAATTGTATAAATGCAATGAGAATAATCTTGCAAATGGTCAGGGGTTTAATTCTTACGAGAAAATTTGAGAAAACCCATCTTCCTGAGAGACCATCTGAGAAACTTGTTAATCTCTTGTGTTTTAGATTTGATCGTGTTAAGATGGTTGCGAGTGTACAACCATTGACAAGCTCTAAGATTGTTCAAGAAACTTTCCCTTGCTGATAAATCTAATAGATCTCGAATTAATCTGTGTTGATCTTGGGCAAAATTGTGTCTGCTTTTATTTCAGAATGTCTTTGAAATGGTTTTGATGTTCCTGTTGCAATCTTATGTTAAAATCCCTCTGAATCACACAGGATCTCGTCCTTATGATAGTTTAGTGGTATTAGCAATTTCATTATGAGAAGAGACTACATCCTGTAATGAGATAAACAATTTAAAATCACTTTACTGTCATTTTGTTGATATAGATTGTCTGTAAGCCTTTGAGTGTATCTTAGGCATGAGGAACCAGGGGTTGTTAATGTTTAATTGAGTCTTTGGTTCGAGGCTTCGTGTTGAATTCTCAAATATTGTGTGAAACCATGCAGATCTAAGGCTCCATTGATGCAAACCTTATAGTTGAAGGAATATTTTGGCTATTCTGAAGCTTTCTGTTGTTAAGTTGTCCAATTGTTGTAAAGGTTCTCAAAGATCTGATGAAATCAACTTCATCTTGTTTAATCTCCCATAAAAAAATTCAAATAACTATGAATCCTACCTATAGTACCCCTGTTTGTGTTGTGTATCCACAAATGAAACAATTCTACTACAAAAATATACATAAGCAAGCAGGTTTTAAGTGTCTTTAGTAACATGAACCGTGTTCAAAAAATATCTTCACTCTTTAGACGTGACAACTCGTGAGAGTTAAATTGTGGTGCATTGATCATATTTTCTCAAGGTTCCCCTGAAAATTGTGCAAAGAAGGATCTCTTCATGTCCTTCACCAACAGAGGTTACAAAATGGGTCCTCTAAACCTGGTCGAAAGGCACGACCTAAAGTAGTGAGGATAGATCAAATCCTTGATGAAGGTGTTATCCATTTATCCAACGCCCGAGTGACAAAGAGCCAACTGAATCCTTTCCCCGGCTACAAAACGACTTATGATTCATTTGTCTTTGAGTGTCTTGTTAAATTTGTGATGTTTCTCGGCTTCCAAGGGAGAATCAATTTGGATACCAACATGTTGGTTTCTAACTCCTGATTGAGTTAGGTTGTACTGGAGTTAGTTGAGTGGATTAAAAAACCTTGAGCTCTATCCTTTGGTCATTCTTTTTCTCACAGAGAGCGGCAAAGCCCTAACAAAATTACTCCAGGTCACTGTTGAAAATATTTCGAGCTCATCCTTTCCTATAGATCGGTATTACGAAGCTTTATTTCATTTGCATTTCGTGGTTAATCACTATCGAGCTCAGAATTGTGTTTCTTTGGGTCTCGATAAATTTTTCTTTCAAAACGGCCGCCATTGTTGTGAACTTCGATCTCAGTTTTAAGGTTTGTCTGATTGCACATTGGTTATTTCTAAGCTCTGCAACTTCTGTAACCACCAATAATGATTAGTCGAGCTCAAAATTTGTTGTTTTGGGGCACTGCAAGATTATGAGGCTCAAATACTTGCACTTCTTTGTCGTTCTGAGTTTGTTATTGGCCTCTGTGGAGAATTTTTGTGCATAAATTTGTGCTTCTCCTCCATTAATGGAGACTTAGAAATTTACTGCAGATGGTTTTTGGGTACCTATTTTAGGATTTCTGCTTCACTTCGAGTTCGGGGTCATTATTTCTGAGCCTTGCAAGTTTTAATGGCCATCGTTCAAGTGGAAGGTGAGCCTCTTGTTTGTGTACACTATAACTATTTCTTTGATAATTTCAGCTTTATTAGCAATGATACTTTGAAAAAACCTTGGTTTCTTGTGATCTCTGGCACGACTTGACATTCTAAGCTTAAATAAGCTTATGGGTCTTTGATTTCCAACTCTGCCTTCGAGGGTTTTGTGAATTTGATTCGAACATAAGCTTTCCATTTGCTATTTGGGAGACATTTATGTAACTGAAACGGGTAAGCTTTTGCTTCCCCTATACATTTATTCTGTTTTTGACAAAGGTCATTGTTATTGAGCATGAATTTCTACATTTTTGACCCATATTTACCTTACTGAATGAGACTTTGATTGTATTACCCCCCACGAGTTGGGATTTCAGTTATTATATGGGAAAAATCTTTAAAACAGTAATGGCTTCCTTTTCCTCATTTTGAGTTAGCTCATTTCAGACCCTGTAGCTTATGATCAATATCTGCTTGTTGACTTCAAGATTTCCATTGTTTGAACTGGGTGTTTTATATTGTTTTCTTGTTCATACCAAGTCTGTTTTATTCTACTTTTCAAGACTCGTTAGGATCTACTTATAGTACAAGATCGACCATTATTTAGTAAAGGAAAAACTCTTGATGCACTTAACCTCATTCAACCTATATTGGGGTTTCACTTTTTCTGATTCTTTGTTTGGAAATATATGCCTTTGACCCTTCTAGTTGGAACTTTACTGAAGACTTGTATTCTTTCTTGTGTAAGACTATTTGCAATTTGAGATATTAAAGGGTTGAATCACATTTCAAAACTTGTATATATTGAGTTGTACAACTCTAGCTTTCATTGGCATGGTTATGCTTTTGAAATCCTGGATCTGCATAAGTACGTCAGGATATCTGTACTGGTTCACTTCAACTTTTGTAGCTCCATTAAATTTGATTTTGTTTCATTCTTTCACTTGTGCACTGATTTGGTTAATCATGGTTCAAGGATGACATTCTTCTCACTTACTGTAACATTTGTTCACTATTTTCATTTTGTGCCTTGTTATTTGTGCATTCCTTAGTGACTTTTTGTTCATACATTGGTCCTTTGTCATTCAGATGAGTGTATCAGAGTCCTCTGAAACTTCTATCTCCTATTTGATCTTGCCGGTAAAACACGATTGTTTAATAAATTGAGCTTTGTTCTTAGTTTACTGTGATGACTCTAATCTTAATCTTTTCTTGATATGATTCCTTGCTTAAATAGCTGTACTTCTTTGATATGGTAGCATTCATATGCACTCCAATCTACTTCATTTGAAAAGTGTAATTTAAAATGGCTGAACTTCGTAGGATTATCTTAAAACTTCATGTTATTCAGCTGTTAAGCTATAATGAATGCTCCAAGGTACTTCAATTGATGAATGATAGTGAGGTCCATTTCTATTCTGCTTAAATACTGCATTTCCTTTTTATTACAACTTTTATATGCATGCTGGAAAATTTAAAATATCCATTTTACATGGCGAAGCCCTGTCAATTTTTTTCCAGATTTCCTTCTCATTCTGTTTTTGGTGTAATCTTCTATCTCTAGTTAACTTCATCCTTTAAATTCTGACTCTTCTTCTTCAGTTGTAATCTGGAACATGTACTTTTGTCTGTAATTCTCTCCTCTGTTCTGTACTGAAACTTCTTTTATCCCTAGAATAGTTGTTGAACTTTGAGTTTCATTCTTAATTCATTCCAGCATGTACTTATGACTCATCTGCTTCATGTACCATAGGGTAGAATTTATTGAACTCTGCAATCTTTATCCATAGTGAGGACTGTAAGATATGACTTATTTATTCTTTGCTACAACCTGTGCCTGCACACTTGAGAAAATAGTGAGAAAATATGTAGGCTTTTTGGCCTCTCTTATGTCCATGTTTTTATTTTCTTCTCTTTCCTTCTTTCTAAGTGAGTAAATCATGTATACTGTTTGATCTTCGAGTAATCTATATATCCTATTATTAAGAGATCCATGTACATGAATTAAGATAGTATAGGAATATGGATTAACCCTGAGCTCGTAACTGATGATTTTCTCTTTTCTATTTTCAGGTACGGTGTTTTCAGTAATGAAGATGGAGAGGGAACAAAGCTGAAGATGATGATGCATCAACCAAAGGAGAAACCTCCAAGGAAATGATGGGTTCACTCATACTCCTTTATTTTATTTTTCATGCATGTGTACCATTTATTTTAGTAGTTGTACTTTACTTTCCAGTTACATCCCACAGGATTGTGTGGGAACATTTGAAATTCCTTATGAATAAAACATTGAATTGTGAAATTGAGTTGTGTATTTTTTTTCTACATTTTTGCTTTCTGATATGGATTGTATGATGAACTAAACAACCCAATAATATAATTAAATGTCTTAATCATGAAGGAAAGAACATTAAAAAATACCTGTAACATCTAGTAATGAACTCAAATTTATGTAATCTACAGTCATGATTGTTGCTCCAAAACCTAACACTTCATCTATTCTGCAATTCGGTATCTTCATCAAGGCAACACAGCTGTCCTTCGAGGCTTTGTGTTCTTTTGCTAAAGATAGCATGAAATTTTAGACTATGTGATCTGTTATGTTTTGTAACAACACACATAGCTACAGATTTCATGTAATCAATAATTAATTCAAATATAATAATATTGTCTGAAAGAATCTCCCCTAGCTTAGGTATACTTCACCAATGTTATCCATCGTAACGAATTTTTCGAGTTGGACATTTTTGCACAAGTGCAAAATTGAAAACATTTCTGGCGATCCTGTGGGGAAAGTTGCTTGTTAGCTTGTAAACCAGTGCCTTCCTCTTGTCCATTGGGCATGGAGTCTAAAGCATGTAACCAAAATCTTCCTTCTGAAGGTCCAACCCTTCCAAAACTAACTAAAACTGGGAAAGGATCTGGTAAACCAGATCACGTACACGAATGCACTTATTGAATTGAAAAAGAATGCAATGTGTAGAAACTATAATTATTAAAGGGAAATCTTATTCTAAAAAGTCACTGTAATATTTTCAATAACAGTGTTTGAGAAACATACCATTCACAGGAATGGGAAGTTCCTCTCCATCCAACCTTGAGAGCTTGAAAAGCATTATGTTCTTTGCAAACTAAAATCATGTAAGGACCACTCCAGATTGTATCGAAGCTTTGCACAATCAGCATCCCACTTTAACACAATATCTCCTTAATTGAAGATTTTGAATTTGGCTTTCTTATAAAAAAGTCTTCTTCATCTGTCTCTGATTCTTCTCCATGTTTACATGAGCTTGATCTCTTAGCTCTTGTAATTCAATTAATTCTGCATAACGAACCTGCAATGGTTCATTTTCAAGCAGCTCCATTTGATGCAACAAATCTAATGCAGGTAACTCAACTGAAATAGGCATTCTCGCTTCTCTTCTGTAAACAAGCTTGTGTGGTGAATTGCCAACTGATATTTTAGGAGTCACTCTATCAGCCCAAAGTGTTGAATTCAACATTAGATGCCAAGCTCTCTGGTTATCTTTGAGTGTTCTTCTAATGATCCTTAAAATATTCTTGTTAGTACTTTCATCTAACCCATTACCTTGTGGGTAATAATTAGATGAAGAACTTAGATAAATTCCATGATTAACAGCCCAATCTGTTACCTTTGCACCAAGAAATGATAAAGTATTATCTGATATGATAGTTGCTGGGACACCAAATTTGTAAACTATACCTTCATAAAAGGATAGTATCGAAGTTTCATTAGCATCGTTCAAGGCTACTACTTCGGTCCAGCATGTAAAGTAATCTGTAGCAGTCAAAATCCACGTGTGTCCTTGTGACGAAGGTAAGTTTATCATACCAATAAAGTTAAGGCCCCACTGCATAAAAGGCTGATCAACTCAAATAGGTTGTAAAGGCAATGAAACTAAATGTTCTTTTCCAACAAAGAAAGCACATTTCTTACACTTTCTAATCCATTCGAAACAATCCTTAAATATACTGGGCCAATATTAACCAACTTTCATAATTTTAAGGTTGTGGTACGTGCTGAGAAATGACCTCCTGCAGGTCCTTCATGGAATTCTCATAATAAATGCTGAATTTTATCATAGTCAACACATCGCAGCAAGATTCCATTTATATCCTTTTTGTATAATACACCATCAACGAAAACATAGGGCACAACTTGTAATCTGAAATACCTTCGTTTATTCTTGTCCATACCTTCCAGATAGATGCCATACTGTAGATAGTTAACTAAATCAATCATCCATCTTAATTCCTGGACTTCTTGAGCAAGTTCAGGTTGTTGATTTTTTGGCTGAACCATGATGTCTGATTGCAGATACGTAATTTCAGCATGTTGTTTTGAATCTTCTGGTTCTGTAACTTGTTATTGTTCCATATCAGCAATTAGGTGTTCACACAAACCTTTTCCTCGAATTGTCTTTGCAACACGAATATCAACATCATATTCCATGACCTTTGTTATCCAGCCTACTCATTTCTCATTCAATTCTTTATTTAGCAAGAAAGCTTTCACACTTGGATGAGAAACAAGAACATGAATTTTGTTGTTTGAAAGCATGTAGTTAAATTTTTTTAGTCCTCTAACTACTGAAAGTACTTGTTTTTCATGAAATGTGTACCTTGTTTTGTAATCGTGCAAGCTCTGTCTAAAGAAAGCAATTGGCTGCTCAACATTTTCATCATTAACCTGAGTTAATATGGTTGAGATTTTTTCAGCTCCTGCAAGTGCATACATTGTAAAATCTTTATCAAAATTTGAATTTGCAAGAGTAGGAGCTTGAGAGATGGTTTCCTTAATTACTTCAAACATTTCTCTCCCTTCACTGGTCTAAGAGAAATTTTTCTCTTTCTTTAACATAGTTGTCAATGGTTTCACCAATGCTGCAAAATATGGAACAAATCTTCTAACAAAATTGATATTTCAAAGAAAAATCTGTAATGCCTTCTTATGATGAGGTAATGATAGTTGTGATATGGATTTGATCCTGAAAGGATCAATTTCCAAACCTTGTTTAGAAACAATATGACCAAGCAATTTACCTTGATGTACTGAAAAGATAGACTTTAGCAGATTCAAAGATATTCCAAACTATCTGCATAACTGAAAGGTCTGCCTTAGGTGTATTAGATGTTCTTCTGAATTTTTTGAGAATACAGTAATATCATCTAAATAAACAAGGATGAATTTATTTAACAAGCTGTGAAAATCCATGTCCATTACGCGTTGAAATGTTGCACCAGCATTTGAAAGGCTGAAAGACATTCTTTTGTAAGCATAATACCCCACTTAGTGGTGAAAGCTATTTTGTACCTATCTTCTTCTTGGACAAAAATCTGACTGTATCCACTATAACCGTCTAGAAAAGATAGTCTATCTGAACCAGAAACTGTTCTCAAAATCTGATCCATATTTGGAAGTGGGTAGTGATCTTTTAATAAAGCTTTATTAAGATCTCTGAAATCCACACATAATTTGATTTCTCCATTTTTCTTCCTAACAAGAACAAGATTGGCTATCCAACTTGAATGCTTAACTGGAAAGATAATACCTTATTCCATTAACTTAGATAACTATTTCCTCATTAAAGGCTCTATTTTGGGATTTACAGACCACTGTTTTTGCCTATCTAGCTTGGAATTTGGCTGCAATTCAATAGTGTGTTGTGCTAAAATGGGATCAAAACCTTTTAGGTTTTGGTATTTCCAAGCAAAAACAATCTTTAAATTCCTTGCGAAGATTAATAAAAGAATGTTTTTTAGCTAAAGAACATACCTTTTTGAGAAACAAATTTTTACCTTCATCAACTAAGATCTCCTCATAATTATCAACATTTGTTGACATCTTAGTCTTGACCTTCCTTAACTGATCGTCAGTGCTAAAGATGTCTTCTAATGTGACCAAACCTCGAGGTAATTTATTTGTCTTTAATTGAACAATCTGGTCACAGTATAAGTGTTGTAATTTCTCTTGATTTATTGCAAAAAATTCAGCTTCTTGCTGCAAAAACCTGCAGATTTGATCATCACTTTCAAAAAATTGCCAATTCAAGTCATTATCAGGTATCAAAGGCCTGACAATCAGCTTTATATGAGGTTGAATTTTGCTATTTTCAATCTGTTCCAGCACTTCAAAAATGGCACCAATTGTTGCAAGTCTATCTGCATGTTTATTTTCTGTTCTAGGAATGGACTGGATGTTAATAGCTTCGAAATATTCCATTAAGTCTGAAACTCTATGTTTGTAAGACTTCATTAATGGATTCTTACAAACATTAAAATTTCTTACTTGATTGATAACCAAATTAGAATCACCGAAAATATGTAGCATGCTAATACCTCTCTTTCTGGCCTAAAGTAAGCCATGAATTAATGTTTCGTATTTAGCTACATTACAAGTACATGAAAATTGGAGACTCAAAGCTGATAAATACCTTTCATTTGTTACATTTTCTATTTTGAACAACAAGGGATTCTGTTTTCTTCATGCAAACAATACACACCAAACAGATGCTCCTAAAATTATTTGAAAGGATCATGAGCATGTTCTTCATGTGTCTTTTAATCCTTAAACAAGTTAGAAACACCATCCAATGTTGAAATGTGAGCTTTATTATCAAAATCAAACTAGTCTAAGGCTGCAAAATTAGCTACTGGATTAGAAGTGTGAGGCTCAATGTGAAATTTGGCCAACGGTTCTGAATTGATAGTAACCTTGGTTCCATAACGTGTAGTTAAAAATAAGAATGACAAATCTGAAGAGAGATAGCCTCCTATCTTTGCTATGAAATCTCTTGATAAACATATAACAAAGTAAGGAGGTAAGTCTACAATAGTAATATCTTGCAGAATGGAAAAATTTGGGAAAGCATGCAATGTTACCTCTAGATTTCTGATGACACCAATTGTATTAGTTGCAGTTCCATCCAACTGTAGGACACTCTTTTATGTAGGTTCATACTGTAGACCCAATTTTTCTGCAATTGCTTTTGGCATAACTGTGCTACTTGCACCGTTGTCCACCATACAGTTATGAACAAGATGTTCTCCAATAATCAGTGATAGATAAAATGGTGGTGGCTTCTTGATGTCATGAGCATTTAAGAATTTTTGAACCATCCATTTAACCTCTTTGATGCGATCTTGTTCCATTGTTCCATGGACCATGTTTGCTTTCTCGGACTTCCTTTTCTGTTGTTTTAGAAGAAATCTTCAGCTTAGCTAGTTTATGAGAAAGTAAATCTTGTTGTCCTGGAATACTTAAAGCGTCCCACATTGAGATGTTAACATTAAGATTTTTCATTACATCAACAATGTTAAAAGAAGCAACAAATTTAGAGACAGATTCTACTATTTTAGCATAGGCTTTGGAGAAAACTGATTCTACTTTTGATATATGAGGTATAAATAACCTTCTTGGATCATGTTGTAGTTGTTTTTGTTATTCTTTACCAGCTATAACACCTACTATTTTTTTAGGAAAAACAACACTGTTAGCTGGTTTTGGGCTTATAGTTGCTATTTTATCAGTGACAATAGGTAGAACATGCCTATTCTACTTTTTTTATTCTCTGCAGCCTTTTCCTGAGCCCTAGTAGTAACTGCAATGAAATCATCCTCACTGAAACTGACTAGGTTTTGTTCATGTGCCTTCTGAACCTGAGTATCTTGCTGCCCACCCTCCATTTGAGACATGAACAATGTCTCAGATTGAAGTTGTGCAACAAGACTTATGTTCATAAAAGTATTTGGGAAATTTGCAGCTAAATGAGGTTGATTACAAGGTTGACACCACTGTTCTGTAGCCATATTAACTAGAACTAAAATGTTAGATGAACTCGGAGCCTTTGGGTCAAACTTCCTTTGCTGATAAGGTTGCCTATAATTTTGATTCTGCTGGTAAGGCTACCTATTTTTTTGGTTTTGCTGATAAGGAGCCTGATAAGGTCTGCTAGGTAATGCAAGCCTATTCTCGATTGAAGTCAGCTTGTTCCCCATAGCCTGCAAAGCTTTAAAAATATCATTCGATGGGGCTGCAACATCATGTTCTATAATTGTGATAGGTTGTGGGATAGGAGCTAAATCTTCCAAAAAAGGCATTAAAGGCCTTTGAGATAATTTTCCAGCTTGAATAAGGCTATTTTCAGCTCAGATGGTGATATCATAGGCTGCTAGGAGAGTCTCTCCTCCCATAGACTGAATCATAGTTGAAATATCACTGTTTAATTCCTTAAGATAATAAAGAAAAACATGGTCAGCTTGAGGCTTGACACTTGTTGGAATTCTTTCCCAAGTTCTGGAAAAACAGATGTTGAAACTAGACATAAATTCATTGGGAGCTCTTTTAATGGTAGACAGTTGTTTTATGAGAGATAAATGATCTGAATTATCTTGAAATTGTTTCAACAATTTACCACCTAAATCATCCCAAGTTCTTATGCATCCAATCTCTAGATTTTTATACCATTGCAAGGCTTTCCCTTTAAGAGATGCAGCTAAAAGTCTCAAAGCTACATCCTCATGAGTGATATTATGAACTACACATAAGGTTGCAACATCTTTAATGTGGTCTGTAGGTGTAACCTAATTTTCACCAGTGAATGATGAAAAAAATTTCATGGCGGCATTAGGGATGTCATGATAAACTGGGATTACTAATGGGATGAAATTAGTAAAGGTCACAATATTCCTAGGTGGTTGAATAGCCATTTGAAAAACTGAGATCTGAATAGAGAAATTGATACGTGGTGAAGGAATATTAGGAGGAGGGTTATCAAAACTAGGCATATTATAAGGTAAAGTATTACCAGCTCTTCTCCTTCTTGTAGAATTCCAAGGTAAAGAAATAAATTCAGAAGGAATTCCTCTTACCGATGATCTTATAGTCACTTTAGGCATGGAACATGCTGCAATACTAGTATGAAATCAGCCCTACGGAGTCGCCAAATAGATATTTAAATCTTTAGAATAAATTACTGCAGCTTGTTATCCTGAAAGTAACTTTTATCTGATGTAAATTTGTCGTAGATCTACTGTGAATATCTGTAACTTGTGTTAGTCCAGAATCACAACACCCCCCAATGGCCTAGGTGTGGAGTGGAGCATTCAGTGTGATTGCACAACATGGGACTATCTCTCAAGTTGTGGGACTTGCAAACCTGAGATGGCCCTCTGGAGAAAGTCAGTTCTTGCTTCCTAATCTACCTGCCACAAACTACTCCAGTGCATGCAAATTCTAACCAACCCAAATCTAACCATTCCAAGGGGACATAGAGAAAGAGAGAGGGTGAAAGAGCCTACACTAAGTAGTGATACACCAAAAAGGGAAGTGTGAGATACTCTATTAAGGGAGAATGAAACAGGGAAAAGGGAACTGAGGGAGGTCAGATAGAAGTGACACAGACCCAGATCTAGATCTGCCATGGAAACTCCATGAAGCACAATGTCCTGCACTTGTAAATGTGAAATACATGCACAGGGAGAAAACACGAGATAGAGAGGCACATAGAAACAACAAAATAATGCCAAGGGTTGAAAGACGCCACAAAGCAAGATTTTATTACTCTGTAAGGTGCATAGACTATTACATGCGGTGCTCAGAGGAAAAAATATGTTCTCGAGGTGTAGGAGAAGGCCTACAACTCAAATGGAGTTGGGAAACGACTTTGATAGAGTTTCCCTACACCAAGATGTCTCTCCTCAAAATGAGAAGTGTTACAATATATAGAAAGAGTAAGAGAGAGAAGAGGGAAAAAAATTGTATCCTACTTCAACCACCACGTGATACACATTGAATCTTGCTTTGAAATCTCAACCACTATCAATCAATTTCTTTCTCAAATTTGTCCCAAATATGTCATGTATGGTTCCCCAGCGGATCGAATCAAATCAGATCTGGTAGTTGGAGAAATCAGGCTCTATATTAATGACTTGGAATACGTTTTCCCATTTTTCACCCACCAAATCCTGCTAATAATTATATTTTATATTTCCATGGCGTAGAGGGAGTCGAGACATTTCCAAAATGTCTTTTACTGCCCAAATATGAGTTTCTAGTCAAAAGATATGGCCATTTGAAATTTTGGGTCGCGGGCACGCAATATTTGAATGAGTCTGTCTATACAGGGTCCACATGGCAGCCCTGTGCTCATTTGAGTCTTTCCCCTAGTCCTCACTCTTAAAATTGTGCTCATGAGACACCTGGCAGCTTCCACAGGCTCCTTGGGCACCTTTGTATTTTTACCTGAGTCTCTTTGCTTGGCGGGGCCAAAAATATGACCCTGGACATGTGGCGGCTTGGTGCTTGTTTGGGAACCCGCCCCAAATTATACCTTTGAAATAGCATCGTGTTGACACTTGGTCTCCCCCGTTGGCCTTCCTTTGCTTTGACTATTCAACCCGACCCTGTCCCTTTTACGAAACCGGACGTGTGGAGGCCTCCGCAGGTTCTTGGACTTTTCAACGACCTCTTTTACCTTTTCGGACCCTGAACACGTGGCGAGCTGGTGCTTGTTCTCTATACTTAGTTGTATTTTGGGCCCTCTCTGTCCTATTTTTTTACTTGGACCATGTGGCGAGCCTACGCTCATTTGGGTCTCCACTTTTGGATTTACCTTTGGGTATGCATCAAGGTGACGCGTGGCAGCTTCCGCTAGCATTTCTATACTTAGTATTTATTGAGGTCCGCCATGTCTACCTTTTAACTTTTAGATGTTGACTCTGCCTCCTCTTTTGGTCTGGGACACATGGGGCCTGGCGCTTATTTGAGTCTCCCCTTTTAGATTTACCTTTGGAGCTGTGCCGCTTAGACACTTGGCAGTGTCTGTTGTCTCCTCCATACTTAGTCATTTTTTGGACAAGTTCTGAACTGTTTCAAAGCCTGAAGACTTCAAACCTTCATTGTTCCTTCTCTTTTGAGATTCTGGCTTCTTTGACATTGTCTCCTCCTTCCCCGACCTTTCTATTCCATTTCCAAATCCACCTGTATTTTGTTTGCTGGATTTGAAGCATGGGTTCGCTCAACAGAGTTGTTTCTTGAATTTCTTCTTGCACGGGGTCATTTGATCTTTCGCAGGCCTTGCCACTCCTTTGTAGAGTTCCTCTATTTCCTGATTGTAGGATTTGAACATGAATTCTTTGGCTTCTTCTTATGTGGGGTCATGGCTGATCAAATTTTACCAGGGGGCAAAATATGGATAACAATTTGGCAACTCGCAGGGGCATCTACCTGCTAGATGAAGTTACCAGTAGCCTTGAAGCATCCATTGGGCATGGAGTCAAGAATGATGGCCTGATACTGATCCTGCCCATGGTCCGCGATCCTAACTGTTTGCACTCTCAATTTTCATAAGGAATCTTGAAACAAGGCTTCTGAGAGTAGAAAATTGTTTTGACCTGGGGCTTTCATCTGTCCCTGAATGGGTTGTCTTAAAAACATTCTTTAGTTACTTTGTATTTGTTTTATTTTTAAATTTGCAACTGTTACAGGCAACTATAAGTCTTCTGCTATGAATAGTTAAGGGCCTGGCCTCAATAGCTCTGGAGCAATATGAACAAAACTTATGAATAAAGAAAAAATCATACATGCCTCAAATGAGACATGTAGAGTGTGCACAAGCACTTCTTCTGCTGGAAACAAAGTCTACTGCTACTCCTAAACTAACCAGAGAGAAAAGGGGCTAAACAAAGCCTACTATAGACAGGGAGAAGTAGCTTCCCTTTCTCAAGAGAGACAACCATGCAAATGATTCGACACTAAATATGGCTTCCTGTATGAGTGAAAAACTGACTATAAGCCGATCCTCCACCCATATCAGTAAGGTATAAACATTAATGGAAAATACCTCCTCAATCTGATTGGCATTGGACTCCTGGAGGTGTTGATGATGACCCTTGGTACTTTGATGCTCATCTTCATGCCCTGAAGTAGGCATGACTAGTTTTGGTCTCTCCCTTGGCTCCAATGAAGCCAAGTATCTGATTGGGCAAGGTATGGTCTTTTGAATCTTCCCATGGTTCTGAAATCTAACTCCAAGAATGGAGCCTTCTTGTTGACCCTCATGGATGGATGGTGTGGGAGGAATGATAGCCTCATACTCTTTCTCTTCCTCTGCAAGAGGTGTGACTTTTGGAAGATCAAAATCTTCCAACTTTGATTCAGGAGGCATGTTACAAACTGCAAGTTGTGCTTGCACGCTCTCTTCCATGGCAGAAGGCTCTTGTGATTGAAGAATGAATGATGGGCGAAAAAAGATTGCAATTCCAACTAGATCCTTCTTATCAAAACATTCTTTTGAGTCTGGTAGGAAATCAAACTCTTTAATGTCCTACTATAACAAGGTCTCTCCCTTTTGCATGGTGATCTTAAAATCTTCGTTATCTTCACCATATGAGGCTTCATCCTCAAACATGAAGCTAATGAGTTTAGGTTCCTCCAAAAAATAGAATTTTAGAGAGGTTGAATGGGAGAGGGGGCTGTATTTTCTTGTGCAACCAGCTCATGATTCAGTGCCTCTGAATTTTTCTTGGTCACCTCCATATGCTCCTTTTTAACTGGGCTTGGAAATGGCTATTCTTCTTCCTTCTCTTATGAAGAACATGGTAGACTCATATCTTCCATCCTTGGTTCCAGAGATATGTTGTGAGATATAGGTTGTTGTTCTTGAATGCCCTCCTTCATGGCAGAAGGCTAATATGCTTGGAAGATGGATGATGGAGGAGAAAATGATGTGATCTTCATGGGCTTTTCTCCATCAAAGCAATCCTCCAAGTCATACAGATAATATGCCTCGTTGTTCTCCTATTACATGTGCTCAACCTCCTCCATGGTGTCCTCTTGATTTGAAACTTTCTCATCATGGTTTCCCTCTTCCTCAAACATGAAGTTTGAAAAATCAAACTCTTCTTCAACATAAGAACTCGAAGGGGATGAAGTGGGAGGAAGAACTGAAGGTTCTTCTATAGCCTGCTCCACACTTGGGGCCTCTTAAACTGTATGGCCCTCCTCCTCTGCTGTAAATTAAGCCTCAGCCACCACTGGCTCTTCAACCTTGACCTCCTCTGTTGGCTTGACCATCAAGGGGATATTTTTAAACCCAAATTTAGCAGCCCAACTCATCATATTATCTTTTATTTCTTTTCTGTTGAGCTCCTCTTCTTGATGTCCTTGACTGGATTCTTGAGTATCTTCCCAACATGGACTTGGGAAAGTAAGAGGAGTGGTAGGTTGGGGTTCAACCAGCTTTGTAATTGTTTGTGGTGGGGAGGGAGGTGGAACTTCTTGTTTGTTTGGGGGGATGACTGTTTGGATGGGAAAAGGGTAGAAGAATTGAGATGAGGTGGAAGATCAGGGGATGGATAAGAGAAACCAACACTTGGGGCAGCAATTGAGGGGCTTGACTCTTGATCATACTGAAATGATAAAGACTAAGGAAGAGAAAATGAAGAGCTAAGAAGTGGTGGACTTACCCATTGACAAGGTTGTCTCGTACTTTGCTTGTAAGCCTCAATGTCCTCAATCCACTGTGTAAGTTGAGGAAACACTTAAACCATGAAGCCAAACTTCTCCTGAGGACTGTAATGTCTTGGAAATGGGCCTTCCCATGGAAAAGGTGCCCTGCAACCAATCTTAAATGCCTTCATTTGTGCTATGCCCCTTGACTGAACCATGTCAACCTCCATTTTTTGAACTTTCTCCAATAAACCAGCATTCTCCACATCGTTTTCACCATTGTATGCGTCCTCCAGAGAAAGTCGGTTCTTTCTTCCTAATCTACTTACCACAAACTACTCCAATATAGGAAAAGTCTAACTAACCCAAATCTAACCATTCCAAGGGGACATAGAGAAAGAGAGAGGGTGAAAGAGCCTACACTAAGCGGTGATACACCAAAAATGGAAGTGCGAGATACTCTGTTGAGGGAGAATGAAACAGGGAAAAGGGAACTGAGTGAGGTTAGACACAAGTGACATAGACCCAGATCCAGATTCACCATAGAAACTCCATGAAGCATGATGTCTTGTACCTGCAAACGTGAAATACATGCACAAGGAGAAAACACGAGATAGAGAGGCATAGAGAAACAACAGAACAATGCCAATGGTTGAAAGATGCCATGAAGTAAGATTTTATTGCTCTTTAAGGTGCACAGAATATTACATGTGGTGCTCAGAGGCACAAATACACTCTCCAGGCGTAGGAGAAGGCATACAACTCAAATGAAGTCAGGAAATGACTTTGACGGAGTTTCTCTACACCCAAAATGTCTCTCCTTCTCAAAATGAGAAGTGTTACAATATATAGAAAGAGTAAGAGAGAGAAGAGGGAAAAAATTGAATCCTGCTTCAACCACAACGGGATACACATTGAATCTTTCTTTGAAATCTCAACCACTATCAATCAATGCCTTTCTCAAATCTGTCCCAAATATGTCATGTCTGGTTCCCTGGCGGATTGAATCGAATCAGATCGGGTAGTTGGAGAAATCGGGCTCTGTATTAATGGCTTGGAAGACATTTTCCCATTTTCACCCACCAAATCCTACTAAGAATGATATTTTATATTTCCATGGTGTAAGGGGGTTGAGACGTTTCCAAAAAGTCTTCTCCTACCCAAATCTAAGTTTCCATTCAAAAGATATGGCCATTTGAAATTTCAGGTCACAGGCACGCATTATTTGAATGAGTCTTTCTATACAGGGTCCACGTGACAGCCCTGTGCTCATTTAAGTCTTGCCCCCAGACCTCGCTCTTAAAATTACGCTCATGAGACATGTGGTAGCTTTCGTAGGCTCCTCGGGCTCCTTTGTATTTTTTCCTGAGTCTCTTTGTTTGGCGAGGCCAAAAATCTGACCCTGGACACGTGGCGGCCTGGCGCTTATTTGGAAACACGCCCCAAATTCTACCTTTAAATTAGCGCTATGTTGACACTTGGCCTCCCTTGCTAGCCTGCCTTTGCTAGGACTATTCAACCCGACCCTGTCCCTTTTATGAAACTAGACGTGTGGAGGCATCCGCAGGTTCTTGGACTTTTCAACGGCCTCTTTTACCTTTTTAGACCCTAAACATGTGGCGACCTGGTGCTCGTTCTCCATACTTAGTTGTTTTTTGGGCCCACTCTGTCCTATTTTAAAACATGGACCACGTGGCGAGCCCCTGCTCATTTGGGTCTCCACTTTTGGATTTACCTTTGGGTATGTGCCAAGCTGACGCGTGGCAAATTTTTCTAGCATTCCTATACTTAGTCTTTTTTGAGGTCTGCCATGTCCGCATTTTAACTTTTAGCTGTTGACTCTGCCTCCTCTTTGGGTTTGGGACACATGGGGGGCTTGGCGCTTGTTCAAGTCTCCCCTTTTGGATTTACCTTTGGAGGTGCGCTGCTTAGGACACTTGGCAGCATCCGCTGTCTCCTCGATACTTAGTCATTTTTTGGACTTGTTCTGAACCGTTTCAGAGCTTGAAGACTTTGAACCTTCGTCGTTCCTTCTCTTTTGAGCTTCTGGCTTCTTTGAAAATGTATCCTCCTTCCCCAACCTTGTTATTCCATTTTCGAATCTGCCTGTAATTTGTTTGTTGGATTTGAAGCATGAGTTTTCTCGAAAGAGTTATTTCTTGAATTTCTTCATACACGGGGTCGTTTGATATTTCACAGGCCTTTCCACTCCATTATAGAGTTTATCTGTTGCCTGATTGTAGGATTTGAACATGAATTCTCTGGCTTCTTATTGTCCGGAGTCGTTGCTGATCCAATTTTACTGAAGGAAAAATATGGATAACAAATTACATACAGATCAGATTCATGGTCCCATCGGGCATGCCAAAGACTGTTATCTCTCAAAAGTGCACCCTATAGAGAGATGGTTGTAGGTTTTTCTAAGCTTGAAAATTTTATCTCTCTCTTTCATAGATACAATGGAAACACCTCAGGTATGTGGGTATACCTATTTTGAGGTGAGTCTTCAGTATCAAGGTCAGCTCCTTATTGATGTATCCTAAACTGATTTTCTAGGGTTTAAGGGTAAAAGATGACTGTAAGATGAAATTAAAACTGAGGTGATACACCAAACTTGTATGAGGTCTTTGACTGAGTACGTGCACAATTGATATGGAATGAATTTCTGATGCACAGGCCAACAGTTTTATGAAAATAATTAAGGGTAAAAACTTTGATGTATTGAGGGATAAAATCACAACAATACTGTGAAGTTATAAATACACATTAATATCATGTGGAAATTACTGAATTTGCAACTGGGTAAGATGATTAATCAAGGAATTCAACCTTCACAAGATTAATGGAAACATACACAAGACTACAAATAATTGGAAAGGCAGAAAATACTTCACATTCAAAGGGCAAAACAAGCAAAAAATTGCTTCAGCACTCCTGTATCTAAAAGGTCATCCCTTGTGCTTTGCCAAGGCACACAATATATAGCAAAATTGATTTAGCCACCCTTCCTAGAAATATACCAAGGTTGTACTCGCCCATGCATCCTATTTTTTTATTAAATAAAGGAATAAAATAAAGCAAACTAATACAAAGAGGCCTTAATAGCCTTTGATTACATCACAATTCAAATTGCAGTTTACTGTTCTATTTTTAAGAAAAGAATGGGTGAATAATTTACTAATAATAAATCTTGTTTGATGAGCAAGTTTCCTTCCTTGTGCATGTAAATTTGTCTTCTTGTCTGTTTCTGTCCTTTTGTGAAGGCATGCAAAAATACTCCTCTACAAGAAAATAAATACTTTTGACCTCCAATAATAAAAAAAATATTCACCTCAATGTGGGGAGCACTGGGAGCACATGTGCAATCATAATCAATTCTTGTTTTATGAAAAATAAGGTAATTGAGTCCTCAAAAGTTGCTTGCATTTTGATGTTGACCTCTACTTTATCCCTTGTGATCACTGTCGCTTGGGTAGATCTATGGATAAACGAGCCAACAGTGTGCAGGGCATAGCCCCTCTTTGAGTCAGCAAAGCGAAACTGGTTTATTGCTATTCTACCAGACAGGAATCTGTGCAAGTCTCACAAATTCTGCCTTCGGGGGTTTGGGATCTCATCCCAGTAGGGGTGTTTCCGACTGCGAAAAGAAAGGAAAGGAAGAGAGGATGAAGAAAGAACAGGTCCGAAGGAAGAAAAGAAATGAATTCCAAAGCAGAAAGGTCAGAAGGTTTATGTTTTGGGATTGGTAGTAAACAGAGCCAAACCTACTTGCATAAACGAGCAAAGCAATACTGATGAATAAATGACAATAAAACAGAAGCAGATTTAACAGAATAAACACAGAGATCTGACATAAGAAAGATCTGATGCAAATAACACATGTATTCAGCACAAAGTCTAAATATTGTATTAATAATTATTTCTGTTACAAAAAGCTCAAAGTCTTTTCTCCTCACTTCTATTTTTCATCTGAAAGATATTCACTCATGAATACAACAAGTATTCAAGTATTTATAGAAGAAGAGAAGAAAAGAAGGCAAAAACAAACCAACCACTTACAAAATATCTAAAAAGTCAATAGTTGACTTGGGAAAATTTTTGGATGGCAACATCCCATGGTGCAACATGGATGAAGTCATCGTGTATGCCAACATGCTTTTTAAATATCTTACAAAAATGATCAATGGATCCCAAGAAGAAACCACTCTTTAGTGTAAAAGGGCGCACTTTTCATCGTGTCAGCAGGAACTTATCAGCGCCTTGGCGCACCTATCATCATGTTGACACCACATTGTCAGCGCCTTTGGAAATGGGCGCACTTATCAGCATGTCGACGGGAACTTATCAGCACCCTTTGGCACACCTTTCATCGTGTCGACATGAACTTATCAGCGCCCTTTGGTGTATCTTTCAGCATGTCGACACCACATTATCAGCGCCTTTGGCGCAACTTTTTGGATGTCAGCACGACAATGTCAGCGCCTTTGGAAATGGCCAAAAATGGCTAAGTCTTGAAACAACTTGATTTTTCGAAAGGGAGTTTTGGGCTGTTGCGAACATTATCAGAGTTCTTCAGGGGACCAAAATAAATTTTTTGGGTATGGTTACCTGCAAATTGCCCTTGACAATTTTGCAGGATAACAGCTGGCTCTTTCTGGGGACTATCTTTGAGCAAACTCGGGGGTAGAGAATCCCAGATCTCATGTGCCTATCCATTGGGTAACAGAGTCAAAAACAAGGGCGACCGGAGGGAGAACAAAGGAAACACACAACAAACGGAAAGCAAACACACGACGAAAACAAACACACAACTAAAGCAAACTGTACAAAGAAGAGAGCAAGCTCTACTTCCTGAAAATTTTCAGATGCTGCCCGCTATAGGGAAGCGGGAGCTCAGTTCCATCTAGATACGAGAGATAGAAACTATTCTCTCCGTTGAGCCGCTTGATCTTGAAAGGTCCTCTCCATAGGGAATCAAACTTTCCGTGCATGCCTTTTGGCTCTCTTCGCTTGTCCCAGAGAAGGACAAGATCTCCCACCTGGAAATCCCTCTGCTTGGCCTTTTTATCGAACAACCTCTTGACTTGATTCTGATGTTCGGTGATCCTGTCGACCACCTTTACTCTCTTTTCTTCAAGTTCTGTTAGATACATGATCCTCTTTTCTAGAGAATTCTGGAAAGTTTCATCTTCGATCGCTCGTGCCAAGCGTAGAGCAGGGAGTTCCGTGGAGATAGGGATCTCAGCATCAATTCCATATAACACTTGAAAAGGTGACATACCGAGAGACCTCTTTGGAGTAATGCGGTCTGCCCACAAAGCGTCATATAATGACTTGTGCCAGGACCGCTGATTCTCATTGACCAACTTCCGTATGATGGTCACTAGGTTTTTATTGCTGGATTCTGCCTGACCATTTCCTTGAGGGTAATAATCTAAGGCATGGGCCAAGGTTATCCCATATCCATAGCAAAAACCAATAACTTCTCGTGAGGAGAAGTTGGAAGCATTATCAGCAACAATCTTGTGTGGAATGCCAAATCTCACGATGATATTTTCCTTGATGAAGTTGCAAACAACTTCAGAAGTGGCGTGTTTGACAGGTATGGCTTCCACCCACTTGGTGAAGTAATCCGTTGCTGTAAGGACATAACTATGTCCGGCACTCGATTGGGGATTGAGTGCACCGATAAAATCAATTCCCCACTGCCTGAATGGTTCGTTGACAACAACCGGCCTGAGGGGAAAAGCAGCCATCTTGGGCTTGCCGACGAACTGCTGGCAAGGTTCACATTTTGCTACCCAGGTGGCTGTATCTTGGAAAAGTGTCGGCCAATAGTACCTGGCTCGGATGATCTTGTGTGCTGTCACGGAGGAGGAGAAATGGCCTCCATAGGCTGAATTATGAAAACTTTCAAGTAACTTCACCTGCTGTGGCTTGTCGACACATCGCAAGAAGACACCATCTATCCCGCGTTTGTATAAACCGTCATCCCAGATGACATACTTAGCTGCTCTGAGATTTATAGTGCACTTCTCCTTTGCTGTTAGGTGAGTTGGACATTCGCCGTAGGTGAGGAAGAAAGCAATATCGGAATACCATTCATCACTAGTTGCAACAAATAGGACCAGAGGCAGAGAATGGGCTATCTCCAGATGGCTTTGTGTTTCATTGGCACAATCATCCTTTTCCTCAGGACTTTCTGAATCTTTGTTTTCAGCCATAAGCTGACATAGGCCCTTGCCTCTTACCAGCTTGGTTGGTTTTATATCCAGGTCGTACTCCTGGACCTTTGCAATCCAATTTCCTCGCAAGCTTCCTAACTCCTGTTGAGTTAGAATTGATTTGACTACCGTGTCAGGAACCAGCACCACCGTATGAGAGTTTAAAATGTAATACCTGAAATTTTTGACTGCTTTGACAATGGCGAAGGCGTGCTTTTCCAATTGAGACATTTTTAGTTTGTGAGGCTTGAGGGGAGAGCTCATAAATGCAATCGGAGATTCAATATCCTCTGAATTCTTTTGCATCAAGATGGCAGACACAGTATGCTCAGATGCATAACTATACATGATAAAGTCCTTGGAGAAATCAGGACATACCAGGACTGGTGCGTGAGCAACGGAAGCTTTTATTTCCTCAAACGACCTTTTCCCCTCCTCGCTCCACCGGAAAGTTGGTGACCCTTTCATCATGTCCAATATATGACGAGTTTTCTCAGCAAAGTCGGGAACAAAACGCCTGAGAAAATTCACCTTTCCGAAGAAAGAATGAACGCCAGTCTTACTTGTAGGCAGAGTAAGGCTCTGAATAGCCTTGACTCTTTCGGTATCTATCTTTGTTCCTTCTTTGCTAACAACATGTCCTAACAACTTTCCTTCCGTGACTCCAAAAACGGACTTTTTCGGGTTCAGGGAAATCCCATGTTCTCGGCATCTGGCCAATACTTGCTCTAGGTGATCACAATGATTACTTCGTTGTTTAGAGAACACAGTCAAGTCATCCAGATAAACGACAATGACCTTCCCCATCATACCTTTGAATGCCAGGTCCATGGCCCGCTGAAAAGTGGCGCCAGCATTGGTTAGGCCAAAAGGCATCCTGCTGTAGGCAAATGTACCCCAGGGAGTAGTGAATGCTGTTTTAAATTGATCTTCAGGTGAAACTTCAATCTGATTGTAGCCTGAAAAACCATCAAGCATGGACAGCATCTCTGATCCAGTTACTGCTTGCAGAACTTGATCCATTATAGGAAGTGGGTAGTTGTCTTTCAAGGAAGCCTGATTCAAATTTCGAAAAGTCTACGCATATGCGTATTTCCCCATTCTTCTTGCGCACTGGCACAATATTTGCTACCCAAGTACTGTGATGGATAGGAAAAATGATTCTTGCATCCAGCATTTTCTAAATTTCAGCCTGGATAGTACCCGAGATCTTAGGATTATAATGCCTCTGCTTCTGGCGAAAGGCTTTGACATCTTCTTTCAATGGGATGTCATGCTGGACGTCCTTTGGCTTAAAAGATTTAGATCGGCATAGGACCATGCCAATACATCCATATATTTCTTCAGCAACTTGACGAATTTCCGCTTCTCTTCAGGCGTGCAACATTTTCCAATGTTCACGAATTGCGGATGTTCTTCCGAACCTAAATTAACCGGTTCGGTTTCTGGGGATGAGTTAGGATCATCTCCCCTTTTCTTTTTTACAAAACGGATCATGCCTGTCGAACAACCACTTCCAGAGAAACCAGGGGCCTTTGGAATTTTATTTCCTTTGAGCTGACATATGCCGTCGTTCCCTTCGGATTCATCGTCTTGATCGGTGACTGATTCACGGCACATAGAAGTGGATCCTTCAAAGTGCAATTCTTTGAAATTTTCCGCCTTCTCCAGAAAGGCAATGAGTTGATTGTCATCGTTGAATACTTGCCAATGCTGAGAATTGTCTGGCACGCTTGGGCGGAAAACCACCTCAATGGTGTATTTGTCTGTTTTCAAACCTGGGTGAGGGAGCATGAGGGATGCTGAAATAGCCAATGAATCAGCCATGTCATTTTGAGTTCTTGGAATGGATTCAATTGAAAAAGCATCAAACTCTTCAATGCTGTCCCATACTGCGTTACGGTAATGCCTGAGCCTTTCATTCTTCACTTGGTAAATCCTTTTAACTTGATTCACAACTAGCTCTGCATCACCTTGCACTTTCAGATTTTTGATCCCTCTCTCTCTTGCTGCGGCTTGCATGCCGAGTAACAAAGATTCATACTCAGCAGTGTTATTCGTGTTAAAAAACTGCAACTTGAAAGAGAGAGGAATAATCTCCTCTTCGGGAGATATTAGCACGGCTCCGGCACCACATCCACTGGTTGCGCAGCTGCCATCAAACTGCAAAGTCCAGATCTTATTAAGATCTTCTTCTTGAACGAGAACAACCATTTTGTCAGACTTGGTAGACAAGAAATAGTTCCCCATCCCTGATGATTCAAAAAGGATTTGAGCTTTGGGGTCCTCAGAGCTAGTAACCAAGTACTTCTTTTGTGATTCTGGCTCCAAAGTCTGCATTACACCTTTGACGGGGATTCTAGCCTTAGACCAGTCCATATGAATCTCTCCACCAACTTCGCTGCAAAAGCTCCTCCCCAGCAAAATTCCGTAGGCTGCTAGAATGTCGGCAACGAGGACGGTCATCTTTACTCTTTTCTCTGGGAACGCCGCAAATGCAAATTGCGCGTCTTTGATTTGATCAATTAACGGAACCTGCTTGGTTTCCAAGGAATAACATCTGCCAAAAGGCTTGGTAAGGGTGAGGCCCAAAGCATGGGTGACTTTTGCTAGCATGACGTTATCAGAAGCTCCGGAATCAATTATGCAGTTACTCAACTTGTGACCATTGATTAGGAGGGAGAGATAGAAAGGTTCTATCTTGCCTGATGCAGATGTTGAAGCAACATTTATGCGGGATTCAGGAGGAGGGGAAAGGATTCCTTTTGGGGAAACCTGATTAGATATAACAGCTTGACTTTGGATATACTTGGTCAATCTTATAAGTTGTTCGGGATTTGACTGAAGATACTCGGCTTTAGACATTTGGATCTTAGTCTTTTTAGCGTGATCTATGATATCAAATGCAGCAAAGGGTTGCGCTGGTGAAGGAATGAGTCCCTCACTTCGTGATGGTGGAGTAGGATTACTGGTCTTGATAGGAATATGAGAGGGCTGATTTGGAGGAGAGATGGGGGGAAAAGATTTCCTTGTAAAAGACTTAACAGGGAGCTGAGTAGGAAGAGGATTACCTCTTTTAGCAATGGTTGGAGATGCGTTTGACACGACCTTCTCCTTCTGCGCATAGGCAGCGACCTCTGCTTCTTTTCCTTGCGAGCGGGTAAAAACAGCATATGATTGTCCGCTCGCATAGCCCTGGGTACCCTCTTCTTCATCAAATTCTTCCTCATCAAATTCTATATATCCGATAGTAGAGTCGCCAATCGGTTCACTGACATCTTGATCATCTTCGCCTTGAGACGAAGGTTCTTCATAATCTTGTTCCTCTTCTTCGATTTCGGCTAGAGCATTGACCGGAGGAGCCTCAAGCGCCAACCGCGGAGCAGTTGCGGGTAAGCGCGGCCTTTGAGGAACATTGTTGGAAACGAAGTTCCTCCGTGGAATATCCCGGTATAAGGAACTGGGAGAAGCTTGGGCCAACTGCTTCTTTAATGCAAGCAAGTCGTTTGCCATCTTTTGAAAGGCCGGATCAGACGAAGTAGTGTGCGAAGGGCCCGAAGATTTAGGCTTGGAGGATTCCCTTTTCAACTCGCCAGATATTATCAAATTATCTTTAATTCGGATGGCAGCGGCCTAGGCGAGAATTAAGGTAGCCACTTGTTCTTGCAGGAGCAAGAAACTTACTTTCGAGCTCATAGCGTTCACGAAGAAACACTTATGATTTTCCGGTGTTAGAAGCATGGCAACAGGGACACGGTTGATTAATGCATTGAACCTGGCGATAAAATCGCGCATGGTCTCATTGGCCTCCTTCAGGTGAGTGATTTGTGATAATAATGCAAATGCATCTTCCGAAGGCTTGTACCCGTCTTCAAAAGCATCCACATCTAAGACGTTACCTAACTGGTAATATTTCCGGCCGGCAGAAATGGTATTGATGAGTACACACTTAAAAATGCGGGCCTCTTGTTAGCCAACTCCCATTAAAAGGCGAACCGACACAACTTCGTGAGTTGCATCCTAGATACTCCACGACTTACGAGAACCTCTAGTTTACTATGTGCGAATCCGTGCTATTTGGAGATCCGCTCCCGTCGATATTTAGAAGGTGAACATTCTTTAAAACTTTGACGAATCTTGTGCTGAATGAGGATCGGATGGCTAAATGCTATGAATCCCCTAAATATATCGAGGTGCATAAAATGATGAAAAAAATGAACAGGAAAGGAAGAGGACTTGGTCCATAAGGACACGACACTCTTTAACATGTTGAGATCAAATGTAATCTCTACACACATGGTATAGGATATGATACCTTTGAAAAGTGACCATTCATATTTTATGTCTTGATGAGCGACAAGAAATACGACTCCGAAGTTAAGATTGGTTCCACACATAGCCTCTTTGAGAACCTTGTAGAAACCAAACTCTTTCTCAAATACCTATCCATTAAAACCCTTGATGTTGTTTACCCTTCCCTTATTGATCAGGACAAACAATGTCATATTTCCATGGACCTCTTTCTAAACAATGAGGCCATCTAGGAGTTCTTCGGGGCTTGATACCCTTTTCCCTTATCGGATCACAAGAAGGGTTTTGATATAAACCTTGATACCACTACTTACTTTGGTGAGGAACTTGAAATCTCTAGTCCAAAAGTAAAAGAAATTAAAAAAAATCATATCTCGCATAGTAAAAACCTTTTTGAGGCACTATGTGAGAAACAAAATTTGAAAAAGAAAAAGAAATAAAAATATTTATCTCCCAATGAAAACCTTTCAGAGGCGCTAGAGAGAGGAGACCCAAATTTGGAAAAATCCAATGACCTACATAAACCTATAACGTCATTTCAAGATAATGATACTTCTAAGCATTTGGTGGAAGAAATAACTATCAACATCGACACAGGAGACCAACCTAAACTGCTACAACTTGGTGCTAGTTTCTAAGAAATTGAAATCAAGGAATTTACAGAGCTTCTAATAGAGTTTCAAGATGTATTCTCTTGTTCTTATAAGGCTATGTTAGGCCTCAATCATTCTCTTGTGGTTCATCCCCTTATTGTATGCACAAATGTTAAGCATGTCAAACATAAGTTACGTAAAATGCATCCCAAATTTGCAATGCTAATCAAGGATGGACTTTAGAAACTGCTTGATAGAGGATTTATACTTCGAGCTTGGTTTTAAGGTTTTATCTGAGTGCACATCGGTTATTTCTCCGAGCTCTGTAACTTCTGTAACCACCAATAATGATTAGTCAAGCTCAAAATTTTTCATTTTAGGGCACTGCAAGATTATGAGGCTCAAATAATTGCACTTCTTTGTCATTCTGAGTCTGTTATTGGCCTTTGTGCAGGAGTTCTGTACATAAATTTGTGATTCTCTTCCACTAATGGAGACTTTGAACTTTACTGAAGATGGTTTTTGGGTACCCGTTTTGGGATTTCTGCTTCACTTCAAGTTCTGGGTCTTTGTTTCTGAGCCTTGCGAGTCTTAATGGCCGCCGTTCAAGTGGAAGGTGAGCCTCTTGTTTGTGTACACTATAACTATTTCTTTGATAATTTCAGCTTTATTAGCACTGATACTTTGAAAAAACCTTGGTTTCTTGTGATCTCTGGCATGACTTGACATTCTAAGCTTAAATAAGCTTATGGGTCTTTGATTTCCAACTCTACCTTCAAGGGTTTCGTGAATTTGATTCAACATAAGCTTGCCATTTGCTGTTTGGGAGACATTTCTGTAACTGAAACTGGTAAGCTTTTTCTTCCCATATGCATTTATTTTGTTTTGACAAAAGCCACTATTATTGAGCATGAATCTCTGCATTTTTGACCCATATTTACCTTACTGAATGAGACTTTGATTGTATTACCCCCCACGAGTTGGGGTTTCAGTTATTGTATGGGAAAACTCTTTAAAACAGTAATGGCTTCCTTTTTCTCATACTGAGTCAGCTCATTTCAGATCCTGTAGCTTACGATCAATATCTGCTTGTTGACTTCAAGATTTTCATTGTTTGATCTAGGTGTTTTATACTATTTTCTCATTCATACCAAGTCTGTTTTATTCTACTTTTCAAGAATCATTGGGATCTACTTACAGTACAAGCTCAACCATTATTTAGTAAAGGAAAAACTCTTGATACACTTAACCTCATTCAACTTGTATTGGGGTTTCACTTTTTCTGATTCTTTGTTTGGAAATATATACGTTTGATCCTTCTAGTTGGAACTTTACTGAAGACTTGTATTCTTTCCTGTGCAAGACTATTTGCAATCTGATATTTTAAAGGGATGAAGCACATTTCAAAACTTGTATATATTGAGTTGTACAACTCTAGCTTTCATTGGCATGGTTGTGCTTTTGAAATATTCGATCTACATAAGCACCTCAGGATATCTATACTGGTTCACTTCAACTTTTGTAGCTCCATTAAATTTGATTCTATTTCATTCTTTCACTTGTGCACTGATTTGGTTAATCATGGTTCAAGGATGACATTCTTATCACTTACTATAACATTTGTTCACTATTTTCATTTTTTGCCTTGTTATTTGTGCATTCCTTAGTCACTTTTTGTTCATACATTGGTCCTTTGTCATTAGGATGAGTGTATCAGAGTCCTATGAAACTTCTATCTCCTATTTGAACCTGTCGGTAAAACAAGATTGTTTAATAAATTGAGCTTTGGTCTTAGTTTACTATGATGAATATGATCTTAATATTTTCTTGATCTGATTCCTTGCTTAAATAGCTATACTTCTTTGATATGGTAGCATTCCTATGCACTACAATCTGCTTCATTTGAGAACTGCAATTTAAAATGGCTGAACTTCGTAGGATTATCCTAAAACTTCATGTTATTTAGTTGTTAAGCTATAATGAATGCTCCAAGGTACTTCAATTGATGAATGATAGTGAGGTCCATTTCTCTTCTACTTAAATATTGCATTTCCTTTTTATTACAGCTTTGATATGCATGCTGGAAAATTTAAAATGTCCATTTTACATGGCGAAGCCCTATCAAAATTTTCCCAGATTTCCTTCTCATTCTGTTTCTGGTGTAATCTTCTCTCTCTAGTTAACTTTAGCCTTTAAATTCTGACTCTTTTTCTTCAGTTATAATCTGGAACATGTACTTTTGTCTGCAATTCTCTCCTCTGTTCTGTACTGCAACTTCTTTTATCCCTAGAATAGCTCCTAAACTTTGAGTTTCATTCTTCCTTCATTCCAGCATGTACTTATGACTCATCTGCTTCATGTACCATAGGGTAGAAGTTATTGAACTCTACAATCTTTATCCATAGTGAGAATTGTAAGATATGATTTATTTATTCGTGGCTGCAACCTGTACCTTCACACTTGAGAAAACTGTGAGAAAATATTTAGGCTTTTTGGCCTCTCTTATGTCCATGTTTTTCTTTTCTTCTCTTTCCTTCTTTCTGAGTGAGTAAATCATGTATACTATTTGATCTTTGAGTAATCTATATCTCCTGTTATTAAGAGATCCATGTGCACGAATTAGGATAGTATAGGAATATGGATTAACCCTGAGCTCGTAACTGATGATTTTCTCTTTTCTATTTTTCAGGTACGGTGTTTTTAGAAATGAAGATGGAGAGGGAACAAAGCTGAAGATGATGATGCATCAACCAAAGGAGAAACCTTCAAGGCAATGATGGGTTCAATCATGCTCCTTGTGTACCTCTTATTTCATTAGTTGTACTTTACTTTCCAATTACATCCCACGGCTTGTGTGGGAACATTTGAAATTCCTTATGAATAAAACATTGAATTGATTTGTGTATTTCTTTCTGCATTTCTACTTTCTGATATGGATTATATGATGAACTAAACAACTAAATAATATAATTGAATGTCTCAATCATGAAGGGAAGAACATCAAAGAATACCTGTAACATCCAGTAATGAATTCTGATTTCTGTAATCTGCAGTCATGATTACTGCTCCAAAACCTAACACTTTCGTTATCTTCATCAAGGCAACACAACTGTCCTTTGGGGCTTTATGTTCTGTGATGCCCGCTATAAACAACCCACTTGAGACCCAAGAACAACCTAGGATTAGTTAGGAAAATTATGGAATAATTTTTTTTTTTAAAAGAGTCTTCAACCAAGTTACAAGACAGCAGTTGTCACAGACAAGGTTCTAGATCAATTCTAATCTACTAGAATATATTTTTATTTTTTTAACATTTATTAGAGGTTATAATGTCCAAAATCTAGGGTTAGAAGATTCAATTAGGTTAAGAGGGTAATTCCTCACCATACCCACTCTCCAACAGGCTTTAAAAATTCAACTTGATTTTACCCAAAATTACCAAATTCAAAATTTTCCTAAATCATTCCCATTGGATAGAAAATTTCCTCACCTTTCCATTGATATAAAGAAGTCCTTCTAACTCCTCATACTTTTCAAGTTATGGGCATGCAGGCCTTGGGGTGAAAATTTTCCCCAAGAGCGGGCCTGCGGGCCCAGGGGAGAAATTTTTCCAAAAGGGCGGGTCGGCGGGCCACGGGGAGGAAAATTTCCCCATGGGCAGGTCTGCGGGCCGCGGGGAGAAAAATTTTCCCAAGGGGTGAAAAGCCACCTTTGCAGCCGCGAGTCCACGAGAGACACATGGCGTCTCCTAAGCCAACGCGGGGAAAGCGGGGTGGCGGGAGAAAATTTATTTAATGCCACATGGCAGCTCCTGATTGGCTGCGGCTGGCGGGGCGGTGGGGAAAATTTAGAAAATTTTCTCAAATTTTTCTGAAACTCAAAAAGGCAAAAAGAGACCCGCTCCTCCGTTGTTGCCTTGCGACACCACATGGCAGTTCCTGATTGGCTACGGGCTGGCAGGGTGGCGGGGAAAATTTGGAAAAGTTTTCTAAAATTTTTTGGAAGCGCTAAGTTAAAAAGGGATCAGCCCCTTCGCTGACACCTTGTGGTGCCCCGTGACAACCTCTAATTGGCTGCGGGCGGCAGGGAAAATTTTGAAAATTTTCCCAAAATTTTTCCGAAGCTCTAAGGGAATATTTCGGGCCACGGGCCCGCCAAGAATTTTTTTACCAATATATATATATATATATATATATATATATATATATATATTTATATATATATATATTTCGGGCCCGCGGACAGTTAAAATTATTTTTTTGACACCAAATAAAGAAAAACTTCAGAAGGCCATAACTTTTTATAGAGAGCTCAGTTTTGGGAAAACGAGGACTTTCTGGAAAGATCTCGATGTCCTATTTACACAAGAATCATTAAATTTTTATTTTGATAAAATTTAAGGATTCAATTTTGTGAAAATGTTCTGTAGGCTTTTACAATGCGAACTGGTAATTTTAACTTATAAAATTTTGTTCAAATTTGTCATTCTTTCTCCTTTAACATGTCAAACAAACATGGAGGTTTCCATTAGGAAAGTGTTACGATATATAGAAAGTGAAAAAATTGTTGGTTTGATCTGCATTTCGAAATTACAAGTTTCTTTTTTTTTAAGTAAAAATCCTGCAGATTTGCCTTGGCTCGACTGGAAGATTTTCAAGACATTTCCTAAGTGTTTTTAGTTTGGTTTGGGATCATTTTGTCCTCGTTAAGTTCAATTGATTATTTCATTTTCCTCTTATCTATTTGTAGGGTTATTTGAACATTTGATAAAGGAATTTTACAAAGTATACAGTGAATTAAAAGAAGTGTATACATTTATAGAACAGAAATTCACTATCTCTTTTCCATGAAATTAAACATTAATTTCATTCCATGCTGGTCATAAATAGTTTTCTTTCTTTAAATGAAATATTAAAACAAGAATGCAGTTTTTATTCTTTCCAAAATCATATATTATAAACAAGGTAGAATAATACATTTTCTCCTCACGTGTTTCACTTTTCCACTTTCCAAACAGGGATTTCATAGTGCATGTTACACACAAATTTCCAATGGAAATAATATCATATGATCAAGGAAGAAACTTCCATTAATTCAAATGAAACTCTTACAACTTCCTTTCCATTTGATTTCAAAATACAACATACAAAATACGCATCATTCTTTCACATTCTTTCCAAAAACAGAATACAGAGTATAACTCTTTTACATTTTGAATTTCAAATTTTATTGTCAATACAAAGTATCTTTCCATTACAATGAATATATAGATCATCCACTTTAAAGTGGGAAAGGGCTACAATAAGATTTCATTTCACAAGGGACTGTTAAACTGTCTTTTTCTCAGCTCTAGAACAACATGTGTATTTCTCATTCTTCCAAATTGTGACCACAACAAGAGTAGGGGAAAGACAATGCTCTCCACCCAACCAAGACATCCAATGAAGAGGAGAAGCCATCCTTCTTTATTGGCCCCTGAGCCCCAACCACAATGCAATAAAAGATGTGATCCAACTCATGGCAACAACAGGCTTCCACAAACACACAAACAACATTTTCACAACAAAACACAGTCCAAAACAAAATGTAGTTTACAACAACATTAAAGCATGACAAACATTATCGAGGCTTCATCTACAAGCCAAAGGAGCAAGAAACTATGGGGGATGCTTCTTGTGCCTCCCAAAAGGGGAAATGGGTATCACCACCTGAATTACAAACCGCCAAAATATAGTATATCAAAGCCCTAACATTCCTTATGCCTCCCCAAAGTACCCCTTATTCCTCACATTTCCGTATGCCTCCCCAACCTCTTATGGCACCCCATAACGAGTAAAGAAATGCAAGCTATTTCTTTGTAAGGTAGAACCCAAATCCCAACTCCCTCCACCCTTATACCTCCCTAAAACACACTTGTGCCTCCCATAAAATAAACCCCATAGTCTTCTCCTACACCATTCCTAGGCCATCTACTCAACAATCCACAAACATGCCAAAACATTCATACATTAACATATACATTCATAAAAGAAGAGCATTTCAAGAGCCAAGCTCCTACCTCTCCATGATGGAGTTGTTCCAAGTTCCAAAACAACAAGCTTTATCCCAATGCAAGTAGTCTAAATCAGCCAAGCACAAGCATACAACAATCTTCTAAAAAATTCTTCAAAGCAAGAGCTCCCAAAACAGCAAGGAATTCACCCAAAAATGAAGTCTCCAAAGTGAAGCAAGCCAAAACAAGGCAAGGAATTCAAATTTTATAGAAGAGGGAAGGGAAGAGGATGAGGTGGATCCATGTAGGGTGCCATATCACACATCACACATCCTCAACCCCAACTCCAAAAGTCAACTTCATTATCCAATGCATAATAAATAGGTGGATGAATAAAAATACAGTTTACTTACACAATCAAATCCAACCCACACCCCAAAGGACTGAAATTAAATCATGTAAGAAAAGTGCAATTAAAACCTACAAATTACCTTCTCAAAAAGCATTATAAAAGTCAAAATTTCAACTCTCCAACCATAGGTATGGTTGGTAAATAAATTTAAGAGGTATGAGACAAGTTTAACTTGTCCCACAAGCCTCCAAAATCAGTCTTCATGGACAAATTCGAATTTCCAAGAAGATGAAGTGTTTCACACTCAAAAGTTAGCTTACACATCACTTACACATCTCTTACAACACTTTAATTCAAGGCCAATAACTCTATTAATTACTTTCTTATGACATATTTTATTTAATTAATATTAACAACTTGCTTACCCACAATATTCATACAACATTTAATAAATAAAGAAAGGGGCAAATGCATCACAAAATAAACACATGCAACATTAAACAAAAGGGTCAAATAATTAAAAATGCATAATCCCTTGGTCACATTTAAAGGTGATCCCCCCACGGGAATCCCTGACACACACAAACATGCACAAAAAAATACTATTTGTCATGGTGACCTTGTTGAATTCATCTAGAATTCCAATGTGGTTGGTCTCCAATCCCCCAATGTTTGTTGTGATATTTTAACCTACAAAACACAAATACCTTCTTCAGCCTCGTGGCCATATCAGAACATCCAAAATAACATAAATAAAATTCCAAGATAATCTAGACATATGAATCACAACATCTAAGCAACCAACAAGATCATTTGCAATTTTACTCAACAACTATATCATCATCAAATAATTTCCATTTCTAGGTCTACTCACAATATCCAAATATCACATGTCCGAACAACATCCATAATATAACTATGTAAAACAGTATATCAACATCAATATACAAAATGTCTCTAATAATCATCATGCATCATAACTGAATCAAGTCAACAATAATCCATGATCTAACATCTAATATCATATTATAATAAGGTCCATAATCATGTCAATAATATAATCATTAGTATCATGATTAGTATCAAAAGGTGTCAAAGGGAAGTGGGCACTACATGTTTCTTTTGCTGAAGATAGCATGAAATTGTAGACTATGTGATCTGTTATGTTTTGTAACAACACACATAGCTGCAGATTTCATGTAATCATTAATTAATTCAACAGTAATAATATTTTCTGAAAGAATATCCGCTAGCTTAGGTATACTTCACCAATGCTATCCATCGTAACGAAGTTTCCGAGTTGGCCATTTTTTCATAAGTGCAAAAATTGTCAACAAATTGATAAATATATCCCAAATTCTAAGCACCCAGGTAAACAAAAGCATCCCATTTTTAAGGATCAAACTAACCCACATATATATAAAAACAAGAACCTCACACAATGCATATGTTGGTTGAGTTCTTTGACATCTGTAATACTTTAGTAGGTTACTAACTCCACAACATCCCAGGTCGAATAATACCCATACAGATTTAGATACGGATAGAAAAGAAATAGATAGTGGAATATGAAGACCAATAATCACCCATAACCACCCAGTTCATAATTATTTCAACTAAACCCAGCACGATTCAATACCAAGTTCACAAATTGGAAAACGCTAGTATAAAAACCACAACCTGACCATCAATCATACAGATTATATCCTATCATTTCGTAATGAAAAGTGAAGACAGGGAGAGATATAATTCCATGCAACCATTGACATACATGCAGCAGCAAGAACAAATAAAAATCATGTGCCAAGACCATTTGCAGACCCACATCTAGTAAGGAATCATCCTAACAAACATATAATGGAGGAAAGAAACTAAAAACATAGCCTGGAGGATGAAAATCGATTGCAAAACCACCATAAAACTCCAAACAATAACCACTTCAGTAAATAAAACCAAATTCCTTTCATGTTATGGTTAAAGTTAGCATAGAAGTCAGATGGGTAGTGTTCATCATGCCTAGTAAAAGCTTCCACATGTTCAACGCATATGACAGGGCCCTTGATACAAGAAACTTAGTGAATCTTCCACGTTTTACTTGTTGGACGACCAAACACAGTCAATGGCTCACGTTTTGGCATAGGCATGGGTATGCAACAAAGCTAGGATGCTCGAAACCAGTAAATCAAATTTTCCCAGAGTTTCAGTGCATTATAACACAAAACTAACTGAAATCCTTCCATAAGGTTCACGCAACCAACAATCAAAGGAAAATGCGTTTCATAGGTTCTACAAACAGTCCCAAACAAGATTCCCCCACCAAAATTTCTCACGAAGCCAGTCCAACTTGGCATATGCAGTCAAACAAATGCCCCAATAGATTTGCAAATAAAAAACAATTAAAAGAAATATGCCGCCAACTCCCCATTTGGTGTGCAGACCAACAAGGCAAGGCCAAACACATTTAGCATTACAGAGGATTAAAGAAGTGGCAGGTGGCCATCAAATCCACCCACCTCCAGCCAAACAAGGAACCAAAAACAAGCAATTAGAGTCCCCATCCCTTCACGCCAAACATGGTACATAATGATCAAAAGAGAGAGGCAAGGTCGGTGGGGGGGACATTAAATTCACCCTTACATTTGGCAATTAAAACAACCCATGTGTGAAGGATTGGTCGGCCAAGGTGGGATGCAGTGGCTGAAGCCTTTAATTAATTAATAGACATGAACACCACTTCCAAACAATGGCGCCACCAACAAAACAAGCTCCTCCTCTTTTGCACAAATCGAGGATCAGTCTGCAGAAGCGACCAACAAAATAATAGAATAGTTTAATGATAATCAATAATGATATAGATAACAATCGGCACTAAATTAATGAAATAATTGTCATTCGGCAATTAATAATAATAATAATAATAATAATAATAATATCATTATTATTATTATTTTACAGCTTAAAATAATAATTAATCATAATCATAATGGTTGGCAGTTAAGCTCGACAATAAAAAAAAAGCCAAAGATAGAAAATTCAAAATAATAATTATTATATGGATACTCCTTTTAACACGACACGCCCTAACAACACCAAACTACTAATCAAGCCACCTCCTTGGATTCGAGAACATGATCTCCCTTTAATAGGGTAATCGCAAAGGATGCCACGGAGGCCCACCACTAGAGGCATTGACAACGACACAAGAAGGAAAGACAGAGATGAAGGATGCTAATTCTTAACTGCGACAAGGACGAAGTCAACTAACAAACAACGAGAGCACTCACAACGTTCAACATTTAGCAATAGGGTCACTGAAGCAAGAACTGGGGTAAACGCCGAACGGGGTATTACAGAATGACTCGTCGCATGATATAGTGCCACAATGTTGTTAGACATAAGCAAATGGGAGAATTTGAATACAATAAATGCAAGAGGGAATAACAATTTCGTATATTGCTACAGAAGGGATCTCAACTATCAATACAATTTATCCATATAGAACTCGTCAATGATTTGTGCATTGAGAGCTCAGGTACATGTCCAAAGAAAAACTCACCAACAAAGGTAGATGGTGTGGATAGTTTTTCTATGTCACTCGGCTTGTTGAACTGTTTTTCGTCAATCAACATGCCTTAACGATGTATGGAGCCATGAAATAGGGTGTATTTGTTTCTACCTTTGTTGGTAATGAGGGGCCTTTTCCATCATCTTTTTCAAACACCACGTCATGGATAACTACAGTTGGTGTGAGCAACATCGACAAATAATTCATGTCTCACGTCAAGTTGGGTAACAACGATACGTTCAAAGGCTCATCTCTTTATAGAGGAGTTGGTATTAAAAATATGCCTTTGGTGTTTAATTATTGCAGTAGCCGAGGTCTCGACCCAAACATTTTCGAGGGTGAAATTGTGTTGTGCAGTGACCATTCCAGTTTGTTGGAAACGACAAGACTGGTTAAGGAATCTGGCGCAACAGGATTGATTATGGCAAACAATGAATTCTACGGTGGCGAAGATTGGCCACTCGAGCAATATTATCTACCCCTTGCACGTGTGCAAGGCATGTAGATCCAACGACTGAAAGGATGCAATACACAACCCTAGGATGTCATCGTATCTATGCAAAACTCCTCTCCACCGTCAGATTTCTGACATTTCTTAGAATCAACAAAAGGTTGTTTAACTAGTAAACTCCTTATGATGCAATTAGTCTAAAGATAACTACTATACAATTAGATGTGCTAAAATAGAATGACAACTCCCTAAAATTTCAAATCACCTATTGAAAATAACTCCCTTAACTTTTAAGCTTCATAACATAAATAAAAATTAATATCATTAATAGGCACAATAATTAATAAAAAATAAACCATTTTTATCATTTAAATCACTCCCCCATGTCCCTCCGACTCCCTCTCTTTGTTTCTACTTCATTCATTTTTACAAATTTTCATCGCAACAGTAATTTCTTTTAACAACTTGACATTCTCCATTAAAATATCAGATTTTTTTTACGTCATTAGAAAGACAAAAAATAAATAAAAATACCTATTTTCATCATTTTTACTTTTATGACACGACACCTCTCAAAAATAAAGCGCAATGAGCGTTAAATGCTGCAGCCTGCAACATGCAAGTTTCACTCATCGCAGTCAAAAACCAATCTTATTCAAGTACGTAGTAATTTATTTAATAGAATCGACTTCGCGCCCAGCGTCAAATTCGTCAATAGAGAAATATAAACTTTTACGGTTCTACTTAAATTCAGGCGAGTCAGTCGAGAAGTACCTAAGTTAAACAATCATTACAATTTACAGCCATTTTGAGTGGGAGGCCGTGAACATTGTACTTTGCAGCTGCGAATGTAGCCGTCCGTAGGTATTAAGTCAGTAATGACAGCTCACTTTTCATCTACTCAAATCCCCAAACATACTTATTCTCAATCAAATATTTCATCAAAAACTGAGCGCATATTACTTAGGTACCGTGATTTGTGGATATACTTCACAAATCACCTACCAATTACTGTGAATGTAATTCATGATTCGACGGCGCTCCCTTAATAAATTTACGCTCTTTTTTTACACGTGGAGTATTCCGTTTTCTCTCTGCTTCATGATCTTTTCTAAAAGAGAGGAGTCTCGAATTTCCTAAGCGATTTTTCACACACTACATTACATTAATTGATAGTTTCTTTTAAAAAAATTATCGATTTTTTTTATTTGTGGTAAATGAAAATAATTTAATTATGTAATTTGTATTGGTTTTGAAAAAATCTATTAAAGAAACAAGGACCCAAACATTATTATATGATTAAAATATTACTATTTTTTAATTAATTTTTATAAGAAAAAAGGAAAAAATAATTTATGTCAAAGTCTAATGGGAAATTGAAATTAATGGACAAATTGTCAAGAATAAAAGTGAACAACTCACTACAATACAACTCTGAGTGCCATTATAGGAACGCCTGTTACCATAATAATAGTTTTGGTATATCATTCGATAAACCATTAGAAAAATTCAAGATGGACACTTTTTAATGTTGACTTTGGAGTTAATGCACAAGAGTTAGGGTCTCTAATTTTTAACTTGATCCTCAGATCCTTTCTCTAGTTTATGTGCTTAAAAAAATGTGTCAATCTTGGTTTACAATCACATAAAAAATTGTTATGATATTGTAATGCCCCTTTCGATGTTGACTCCTTTCCTTGTTGTTGAACCTCGTTGCCAATGAGGAATGGTCCTTGTGTACCCTGTTGTCGAGTTTCGAAGCTCACATTGTGATCCCGAGTAATTGGTGTAGGTGCGGCCTTTGGCGCTACGGGCAAGTTACCGTAGTAACCGACTTCGTTACTCGTATCGTAGTCCTTGATGTAGTTGTGTCGATGGTCATGCCTTGGATCAATTTCAGTGATCCAAGGCATACCTCATATCCTTTAGTGCTTGTAATCCTTGTCGCGAAGTGAAGTTGACTCCTTTCCTTCCGTTATACCACTTTGTTCTGTCGCTAATGCATTTACCTTTTCTGACTAAATTTTGTAACACCTTGTGAGGACCTTCATACTTTGGATTACTGTGGTTTGATTTTTAGTTTTGTAATAACATTTGTTAAAAGTTCAAATAGAATTCTGTAACAAATAAAATAAATAAATAATAAAACCTTTGCAAGTTACTTTTAGGCATTTTGTTTGAAGGGTACCTAATTGTTTAACTAAGTCTAACTAAATTGTTTGTTCTTAAAAACATATATATAAATAAAAGCTTAGAATGGTGGTTTGCGTGGAAGAGAAGGGAGGTTTGTGGTGGCGTATGTTTTTGTGGGGCCATGAATTAATGCCAAATTTTAACTCCTCCATCTACCACCTCTCACCCCTTCAGTAGTGACTTGGCCCTTGTCACGTGGCCTTCACCAAATGAATTTATCTTTGTGCTAAGCATCATTCTTTTTCCTCTTGTAAAAAAAAAATGGTTTTGTGCTATTTTCTTTTACTGTTTGAATCCCTTTTGGTGAGTGGAGGGTGGTTGAGCACCTAACAATCCTTAAATGAGTGAAATAAATGACACTTGTTGGTCCCATTTTTGAGCTTGCACCATGTTGCCCTAAATTTTCCAAATTTGTATTTGCTCAAAACTTTTTACCCTTTGAGTTGATGGTCTGTAATTATTCCCCTCCAGTTGAAATGCTTTAAAAATGCTCACAAACTTGTTGTTTTGCCCTAATTTGAAAGAATAATCCAAGTTTGCCTTTTTATGTGCCCTAGTTTTTCCAATTTTGCGGGCTATGTCATTTTTCCCCTTTGCCATATCATGGAAAAATTGAAATTGATCAATTCATACTTGTTTTTATTTGAAATTCCAATCCCAAGGTTGAGAAATGCTCAAAAATCATGTTTTGTCTGGTTCTAATTAAAAAAAATTCGTCCTTGGTGAAAAAATTCAATTCTAGGGCATCCCTGGAATTTTTTACGTTTTGACAGTCAGGCGAGCGTCATTTTCCCATCAAATTCATCCTCAGAAGGTATTGGCAATGTGGCAGGTTTGCATTGGCCGAAGAAAGGTGGGGAGGTGCTCTAACTTTTCATTTTTCACCTTTTCAAGAAAATGGGGCATTTTCGGGCCCGAGGACCCATTTTTTCCAAATTCGCATACATGGCATGTTCTGATTGCAGGCGGGATGGCAGGTGGTTAGATTCCCTTAAGGTTTTTTGACCTTATTTTGCAAAATTTTACAGTCAAAAATTGGCCCAAAACTCCGTAGCCAATCGGGAGAGGACACGTGTCCTAACAGTTTCAAAATGGAGGAGTGGGCCGAGGGGGAACTTAGAGTTTTATGGCTCTAATTCTATAAAGTTTCAAAATCAGTTTTTCCCCCGCTCCAATAAGAGGAGGACATGTGGCAGCACGGTAGGGCAGAGCGGGTCGGCGGGCCGATGGAGGTAAAAGGGGATTTTTATCCTTTTTCACAAAAAGAGTTTAGAGCGAAAATTTTAGCGTGCCCCCGTAGCCAATCGGGAGTGGACACGTGTAACATTTTAAGGGTTAAAGGGGGGGTGGGTCAATGTTGAAGTTTGTGAATTTTTAAAAATTTGTAAGGGATGTTTGAAGCAAGAAAGGAAGACTTGGATCTGCAATGAATAGGAGAGCGCCACATGGCGGGGATAGTTTCGGAGGCGCGGGCCCACGGAGACAAAGTGGAGAATTTTCCCTTGGCTTAAAGGGAGTAAAATGAAGATTAAGCTTGCAGGTCCTCAGCAAATGAGAGATGGACACATGGCAGAGGGCAAGGCGGGTCGGCGGGCCGATGGAGGTAGGGGGAATTGTTTCCCTTTTGCAAAAAAGACTCAAAATAAAAATTTGAAGCACTAGCCCGCTAGCGATAGAGGAAGTGACATGTGGCAAGGGAAAAAATGGAGGTGCGGGCCCAAGCGGAAAAAAGTGAAAATTTTCCCAATTTCCAAAAAAGGTCAAAATGCGAAGAATTGAAGCGCGATTTCAATGGGACCCACCATGTGCCACGTGTCAGCTCCAAAATTCAAAGGTGGAAGGGCGGGTGAAAAAGTCAAATTTTTCCATTTTTTCAAAAATGTAAAAAAGTCAAAAATAATCCCGAATTTGTTCCCAATCATAGTTTGACATGTAGCAGATCAAGGGCAACATTTTTTGACACGTGCATTTTCATTTTTTGGCTGCCATTTTTCCTCCAGGAAGCTTGGAATCATGAATTTTGCATCAAAATTCATCAAATTTATAGTGATTTTGTGTTGTCTTAGCCTTCCAGGATCATTGGCATCACTTTCATGGCTTAATTCTTTCATTTGAGGTGTTTTTGTAATAAATCAAAAGTTGCTAGAGGTAATTTAAAAAGGTAAAAAGGTGAAAATGATGAGCAAAAGGTGTTTGCATGCCTCAATGATGAAAAACATGCCTCAATGATGAAAAACATGCCTCCAGGATGGATAATGATCCAAATATTTGTAATGATTTGATCTTTTGGGCACACCTGGCAACCTGCGAGTGTTTTTTTGTTTGATGTCATTTTCATTGAATCATGAGAATTGTTGTAACAAACTTGATCCCATGGCATATTCTTTGCTTGGGAAAGAAGGTTCCAATGTGGCATGAGGTATATAATGCATTTTAGAGAAATTGTAGAAATGGAGGAGATTGAGATTCACGAGCAAAATTTCTCAGAGAAAGCTCATTTTCTGAGAAATCCAGCAAAGAACCAGGTTAATGTCTCATGTTGGAAATTCATGTATGTGAGTTGGTTACAAGTGTATAGCCATCACACAGCTCTGAGATTGTTCATGTAACTCTCCCCTGCTGTTGAATCTGACAAGTTTTGAATTAAATCTGTGTTTTATTTTGGCAATATGGTGTCTGTTATCATTTTTAAATGCCTGCAAATAGTTTTTATTGTTCTTGTTACAATCTTGCATTGAAAGTCTTTAGAAATCACACAAGACTCCATTTTTGGTTGATATTTTAGTGGCATTTCCAATCTCATATTTAGAAGAGCCTTCATCTGATAAGGAGATAAAAAATTTAAAATCACTTTACCTTCCTTGACTGCAGAGATTTCTTATAAGCCTTTGGGGGTACCTTAGGCATGGTTTGATCAAGGATTTTTGTGTTTAATTGAGTTCTTTACTTCAAGCCTTTGTGGTGAGTTCTCAAAGATTGTGTGAAGAGTGCAACCTGGGCTTCCATTTGTGCCTCTTCTGGTTGAAAGAGCATCCTGATTATTTTAGGCATTTCATCTGATAGTTGTTCAAGTATTGTAGAGATTACCAAAGATTTGATCTATCCCAGTTTGTCTTGTCAATCCCCCACCAAAAAACATCTAAACAACAAAGATCCTATCATGTACTATCCCTGATTTGCATTTGTATACCCACAGAAGATCAAAATCTATTTGCAAAAGTATGCATAACAGATCAGGATTTCCAATGTCTCTAGTAACCTTTTCCTTGTTTTGAGAACATACCCATGTTTTGAGAAGTGACAACTTGTGAGAGTTTAGATCTAGCGTGTTGATCATGTTTTCATCAAGGTCTCCATCATAGAATTTCAAGAAAAGAGAAGGACGTCTTCATCTCCTTCACCATTACAAGGTTACAAAATAGGTCCTCTTACCTTGGTTACAAGGCACAACCAAAAATAGCTAGGACAAGATCAAGTCATATTGGAGTGATATCCATTTTCCACAAAACTGAGTGCCAGCTAAACCATATCCCCAGCTACCAATGAAATACAACATGGTCTAATCTGTCTTTAAGCTCCATGACATATCTATGGTGCTGCTCAGACTGAAAAGGAGAACAAATTTGGATACCAACACGAGTGGCGCCATTGTTGGGGAATTCTTGGAATTTCTTGGTGTTTTTGGAGTCTTTGAAGAGTTTGAGCATTTGTGTATTCAAGTATTTGAGCTGCTACATTGTTAAAATATCAATCTATGCTTCAGATCTGCAAGTTTTAAGCAAAAGTTTCAAGTTCTGTCTGCCCTTTTTCATTTCCTAGCAGTTTATACACTTTGGGTGCATTGTGATTGATTGATTTAAGAAGAAGAAGGTCTGATTTATAAATCTTTGCAAAGTTTTCAGTGCTAGCAAACATTTGACAGATTACTTTAGTGCATTTTGCACAACTAAAGTGAAAGTCCTTAGTGGTGACTCCATGCTATGATTTGATCTTGAAAATACCAGTTGTCTTACCTTTCTGTCATTTATAATTTGTTGCTACAAATCTGCAAAACTGGAAGGAAGAAGATCTCTCTTCATCAAGGACTCTGCTAAGAAGTTGTTTACAGATTCAAGAAACTCAGAGCTATATTTAGGGGATCCCAAAGGTGTGGAAGGTTATTAGAGACTTGATTGCAAGAAAGGATTTCCCTATTGTTGATTTTGAAAGTGAGCAGTTTGTTATTGAGGACTGTAATTCTTCTTCAAGTGGATCTGATTCAGACAATCCTATTGCTGGTGTTAGTGCCATTTTTAAGCTTGTACCATGTTGCCCTGAAATTTTCAAATCTATATCTACTAAAAAACGTTTTACCCTTTGAATTAATGGTCTAAATTTCTTCCCCTCCAATTGAATGCTTTAAAATGCTCACAAACTTGTTGTTTTTCCCTAATTTGAAGGAATATTCCAAGTTTTCCCTTTTATGTGCCCTAATTTTTCCAATTTAACGGGCTATGTCATTTTTCCCTTTACTAGATCTGTGGAAAAAATCAAAATTGATCAATTCATACTTATTTGTATTTGAAAATCCAAATCCTAGATCAGGAATGTTGTAAAAACATGGTTCAGTTGATTTAAAATCAAAAATTTGCCATCCTTGGTGAAAAAATTGAATTCTAGGGCATCCTTTGAATTTTTTTGCATTTTGACAGGTCATACGGGTGTCATTTGCCCGTCAAATTCTTCCTCAAACAGGCATTCGCAATGTGGTGGGTTTTCATTGGCCAAGGATCGAAGGGGAAATGTTTCTAACTTGTCATTTTTTAATTTTTTGGCAAAAGGGGCAAATTTCGGGCCCATAGGCCCCATTTTTTCCAAATTTGCCTAAATGGCATGTTCTGGTTGGCAGGGGGATGGTGTGTGGTCGGATCTCCCTTAAGGTTTTTAGACCTTACTTTGCGAAATTTCCTAAAATTCAAAATTTGGCCCGAAATCCTGCAACAAATCGCAAGAGGACACGTGTCCTAAAAGTTTCAAAATGAAAGTGCGGGCCATACATATGGGGACTTAGAGTTTTTTGGCTCTAACTTTATAAAGTTTGCAAAAGGTCAGTTTCTACCCCCACTCCAATCAGGAATGGACACGTGGGCAGCACAATAGGGCAAGGTGGGTCGGCGGGCCGACGAAGGTTTTGGTGATTTTGAAGTTAAACTTCGAATTGTTTAAAGTCAAGTTTTGGCTTCCCCCCGTAGTGAATAGGGGGATGGACATGTGGCATGGGAGAAGTTGGAGGTGCGGGCCGCGGAGACAAATTTGAGAATTTTTTTAATGGCTTAAAGGGAGTTAAAATGAAGATTAAGCCTGCGGGTCCTCGACAAATGAAAGATGGACGCGTGGCGGGTAGAGGACAAGGCGGGTCGGCGGGCCGACGGAGGTAGAAGGGGATTTTTTTCCTTTTTCACAAAAGAGTTCAAAATCAAAATTTTAAGCACAATGGCCCGCTAGCAAATTTATGAGATGGACATGTGGCAAGGGAGAAATCGGAGGTGCGGGCTCGGCGTGGGGAAAAAATGTGAAAATTTTCCCAATTTCTAAAAAAGGTCAAAATCATAGAATTGAAGTGCGATCCCAATGGGACCCACCATGAGCCACATGTCAGCTCCAGAATTCAAAGGCAGGAGGGGTGAAGGAAAAAGCTCAATTTTTTCCATTTTTCAAAAATGTCAAAAAGTCAAAAATAAGCCCGAATTTGTTCCCAATCATAGTTTGACACATAACCAGATCAAGGGCAATTGTGCATTTTCATTTTTTGGCCGCCATTTTTCGATGAAGCAGGAAGCTTGACTATCACAAATTTTGCATCAAAAGGTCATCTAGAATTTAGAGTGATTTTGTGTCATCTTGGCCTTCCAGGATCAATGGCATCACTTTCATGGCTCAATTCTTTGATTTGAGGTGTTTTTGTCCATAAATTTTTACTCAGCCTTTGAGCAAACACGTGAAATGTCAAAATCAAAAGTTGCAGAGTTAGTTTTAAAAGGTGAAAAGATCAAAATGATGAGTAAAAGGTGTTTGCATGCCTCAATGATGAAAAACATGTCTCCAGATGGATAATGATTCAGATATTTGTAACTAATTTGATCTTTTGGGCACACCTAGCAACCTATGAGTGTTTTTCAATTTGATGTCATTGTCATTGAAAAATCATGAAGAATTGTTGTAATAAAATTGATCCCATGGCATATTATTTACTTGGGGAAAGAAGGCTCCATCAGATGGCAAGAGATATATAATGCATTTTGGAGAAATTGAAAGGGGGTTGGGAATTCATATTCACGAGAAAAAATGTCTGAGAGAATCATTTTTTGAGAAATCCACCAAGAACCAGGTTAATGTTACATAGTGTTGGACATTCATTTATGTGAGTTGGTTACAAGTGTATAGCCTTCACACAACTCTGATATTTTTCATGTAACTCTCCCCTTGTTGAATCTGACACAAGTTTTGAATTAAATCTGTGTTTTCTTTGGGCAATATGGTGTCTGTTATCATTTTTAAATGCCTGCAAATATTTTTTATTATTCTTGTTGCAAATCTTGTATTGAAAGTCTTTAGAAATCACATGAGGATCTCCATTTCTGGTTGATAGTTTAGTGGAATTTACAATCTCATATTCAAAAGAGCCTTCATCTGATAAGGAGATAAAAAAATTTAAAATGCACTTTACCTTCCTTGACTCAGAGATTTCTTGTAAGCAAATTTGGGGGTACCTTAAGTGTGGTTTGAAACAAGGATTTTTGTGTTTAATTGAGTTCTTTGTTTCAAAATTTTGTGGCGAGTTCTCTAAGATTGTGTGAAGAGTGCAACCTGGGCTTGCATTTGTGCATCTTCTGGTTGAAAGAACATCCTGATTATTTGAAGCATTTCATCTGATAGTTGTTCAAGTATTGTAGAGATTTTCAAATATCTCAGATCTATCCCAGTTTGTCTTGTCAATCCCCCACCAAAAATCATCTAGACAACAAAGATCCCATCATATACTACCCCTGATTTGCATTTGTGTACCCATAGAAGATGAAAATCCATTTGCAAAAGTATGCATAGCATATCAGGATTTCCAATGTCTCTAGTAACCTTTGATTGTTTTGAGAACATACCTGGAATGTTTTGAGAAGTGACAACTTGTGAGAGTTCATATATCTGGGGTGTTGATCATGTTTTCATGAAGGCCTCCATCATAGAATTTCAAGCAAAGAGAAGGACATCTTCATCTCAATCACCATTACAAGAATCTACTAAATAGGTCCTCTTACCTTGGATTGCAAGGCACAACCTAAAATAGCTACGACAGGGAGAAGAGTATTGGAAAGTTGTTAAAGGTCCAGACATGCTAGTTAAGACTATATCCCCAGTTACCAACGAGATACAAAATGGTCTAATATCAACCTTTGTCTAGAAGATCCATGACATATCTATGGTGCTGCTCAAGTGAAAAGGATTCAAGAAATCCTCTGGATACCAACAGCTGGTTTGAATTCTCCATCAGGTGAGGGACCTTCTTGTGCATTTGAAAGGCCTTGCTCCTAAATCTGCTTCTGTATTTTCTAAATTTTCTAGTAGATCATCAAGAAGGAGAGCCCTTAAGAGAGATCTGTCTTGAATCACATTCATTCCCATTCCCCAAAGACCTCTCACTCCTCATCAGCTTGTTTCACCTCCAAGATCACCCCCACCAAACAATATGGCTTAGCCTAGACCTCCATTTGTTGTTAACACCTTTGGTCCTATAAATTTTAGAGGAATGGATGGTTACCCAAATGCTGTCCCACAAGATGTCAGAAATAGGTTGCCAAAATTCCAAGGTAACAATGCTATTACTGGTGATCAGCATCTCAAACTTTTTGATAATATGATGGAATATTTTGAGATAGAGTTTGAGGATGTGTATGTCAAATTGTTTATTCATACACTAGAAGAGGATGCTAGGGATTGGTACAAGGCTCTACCTGATAATTCTATTGATTCATGGACTGAAATGAAAAATGCATTTAGGTTGCAATATGGTGACAAGACTGATCCTAGATTTCTTTTATCTGAGTTTGAGAATATCAAGAAGAACCCTAATGAATCAATCCATGACTTCAACACAAGGTTTAACAAAACTTTGAGAAGGCTGCCTGTTGGTTTGAGGCCTTGTGATGAATCTTGTTTAATCAAATATGCAGATGCATTTGATAAGAAGGCATCCTATTACCTAAGAGACAAGAACCCAACCAATCTAAGACAAGCTTTCACCATGGCACTTCAAATTGAAAACAATATCAAGGCATGTTGGGAAACCTCTCAAGAGAGATGGTGTAAAATTGATAAACACCTGAAAAACCTCAAGCTAGAAAAGGTGCTGATTTAGAAGAGGTTGTGAAAACTTTGGCAGGGGCTGTCAAAGAAATATCATACAAGTTGGCAAGAGCTGAGAAGGGAATTGGGCAGACTTCACAAGGTCAGCCTAGGTAGCAAGCACAAGATAGATTTGGCAATCACCATAGGAATGAGAAAGGTTTGATGACAAAGGTAAAGGGCCTATTGGAACTGCAAATAGACAACCCCAAGCATGTGAAAGTAGATTGGTTCCTGACCCTCTAACTGCTCAGGGTTGCTGTTGTTGATGAAGTTGCTGATATGGATTGGTGTGATAGATGTTTTCTTCCTCATCCTCCATGTGAAGTGGACCAACAAGTTGATGAAGCTAATAATGAGGATGGTACTGATGATGATATTTGCATGATGGGCTTTTCTTCAAGCTCACAAGGAGGAGCAACATCTACTGAAGTAATAAGTGCTAGGATAGCTGCAAATTTTTGGGATTGCATCAAATGGGTACAAATATTTCTTCCCCTCATGCTCTTGAAGTTGATGTAGTGCAAGATTTTGAAATTCCTAACAATGAATTTGAATACTTAAGAGCTTTGATGATTAAGAAGTATGATGGTGGTATCCCTTCGGAGGAAGATAGACAATTGTTGATGAATGTTGTTGTAGCTCAAGAGAAAGACTATAACACTAGAAGCAAAGTTGTTAAGGGAGTTGGGCCTCAAGCCAAACCTAAAACACCCTTGCTCACAAGCATTCCAAAAGAAGCTCCTAGGAAAGAAGCACTTGTAAAAAGTTCTGTTGTCCCAAACAAAAATTACAGTCCTCCTCATGCCCAAGCTGCCAAGAATCCACTGCCATCTAATGAATCTTCTTGTCTCCCTTCCAATGTTGTTTTTCCAAAGAGTGTCCCCTATGACATAGCCCAAGTATTGAGCCAAATTAAAGTGAGTGTTCCAATCATTGAGTTGCTTAGAATTCCTGAGCATAAGAAGAGAGCATTTGAGTACTTGGGATTGAAAGAAGAGAAGGTTACTCCAGGAAGAAATGTAAATGTTGTTGAAACTCCACCTCAGATCATTGTTGACCTTGAAACACCACCAGCAGTAGAAGATCTTGGAGAGACACCTGAGGTATATTTGGGGACATCCTTGGTTGATTCCCAATTGAATGTTGATCCATTCTTTACAACTTTTCTCATAAAAGATAGGCTACTTCACAATTGTATGTTTGATTCCGGTGCATCATGTAATGTCATGCCTCTAGAAGTCATGAATGAGTTGGATATCAAAGTGACAGTTGCCTATGGGAAGTTGTACTACCATGGATTCAAGGGAAGTGTCTAGTGGTTGGTTGTGTGAAGGGTTTGGTAGTGCAACTTGCAGCCTATCTGGGTAAGAATTTGAAACTTGATGTTGTAATTGTTGACTGCCCTACCAAATGGGGTATGCTTTTGTCAAGAAAATGGGCTGTAAGTGTTGGTGGAGGGAGTATTCAAGATGGATATGTCTTTTGCCACCATTCCCATTGAGGGCAGCCTTGTCAAAATTTATGGTGAAAAGAAATATGTTGCACCTAATTGAAGATCCCAACAATGCTTCCTATGAGGTGTTATTTGTTGATGTAGATGCTGAGAATTTCATTGGTTTTGCTGATGGAAAAGAAAATAAAATGGATCAATCAAAGTTCCTTGAATATGCAGGTATGTTCTCCTTGGACCTTGCTATTTGATGGAGCTTGCTCCAAATTTGGAAATGGTGCTGGTGTAATTCTGATTTCTCCTAGTTGGAAGAATTTGTTTTTTTTGTTCAAGACTTAATTTTGAATGTACTAACAACATTGCTGAGTATGAAGCCTTGTTGTTGGGTCCGAGAATTTCATGGAAGTATGGTGTTCAAGGACATCATTGCAAAAGGAGACCTCAGAGCTGGTTGTCAAATAAATAAGAAAATTGTATGCTACAAAAAATCAACGGATGAAACAGTATAAGCATGTAGTTTGGGATCTAATTGAAATGTTTGATTCCTTTAATATTGGTGCACCATGATAGAGAGTTTGAATGTTGTTTCTTGAAAAGTTGGCAGTGTTGGGGTCAAGATTTGAAGTTTGCACCATTTCACCTTATTGTGAATACAACATTGAAGTGCTGACTAGGCCATCTGTCCCTGACAACATCAGCATTGGCAAGATGTTTGATGATGATTCTCAAGTGCTAAGGTTCTTACAAAACCAAGGTGAGTTGGTAAATCAGAATATTGATTGGGAGCCAATGGTGTGTATGATAGAAGGAAGAGAGACTTTGTTTGGAAAAGATATCATCCAATTGAAAACAAACACCATTCCAAGAGGTCTTGTTGCACTTGAGTAAAATTTTAACAATGTTGATTGCATCATAAATAGAAACATGTCTACCTCAAGGGATGTGGAAGAGCATAACTTTGGAACAAAGGAAAAACAAGGAAAAGTTTGGTTGGGCAACAGTTTAAACAAAGAGGAAAAACAGTCTTATGTTTGCCAACTCTTGAAACAAATATCAAGACTGTCTTGCTTTGGTCCTATTCCAGAGCTGAAAGGGCATATAGAGAAGACTTTTTTCAACATGAGATCCCTCTTGAAACAAGACTATGCCAATCCATTCAGAAGAGGCAAAGGAAAATTAATCCACTTCTCTCCATGAAAATGCAAGAGGAGTTAAAGAAGTTGAGAGATGGAGGTATTATTCAGCCCACTAGATATTCATCTTGGGTTGCAAACCTTGTGCCAGTCAAAAGAAGAATGGAGACATCAGACTTTGTGTGGATTTTAGAAATCTAAACAAAGCATCCATGAAGGACAACTATCCCTTGCCAAATATGGAAAATATGTTGCAGCTTGTGACAGGGTCTGAGTTGCTTTCTACATTGGATGGTTTCTCCAGATATAATAAAGTGGTTGTCAAAGAATCAGAAAGACTTAAGACACTTGTGCTGCCCTAGTCACTTAAATAAAAATCAGAAAAGAGCCCTCAAGCTGGATTCTCAAAAATATATCATCACAGACCTTGGGTTGGCTTGGAAGAACCCTGAAGGTGTCCTCTTGAAATGCATAACTGAAGATTAAGCTCCCAAGATAGTTGTTGATTTCCATGGGGGAGTTTGTGGAGGACACTTTACTGGAAGAGTAACATCACATAAGATTTTGAGAGCTGGTTATTGGTGGCCTACTCTCTTCAAAGATGCAACCCAGACTGGTTAGAAAATGTGATAGTTGCCAATGTTTCTCTGGAAGAATGAAAGCTTCAGGCTCCCTTCCTTTACAGCCTGTATCAATTGAAGCTCCTTTCAAGCAATGGGGGATGGACTTCATTGGTGAGATTTTAGATCCTTCTAGTGCTGGCCATAAGTGGATCCTTGTAGCCACTGATTATTTTACAAAGTGGGTAGAGGCAATCCCCATCAAGAAAGCAACACACAAAATAGTTATGGACTTCTTGTTGAATAATATCATATGCAGATTTGGAGTCCCAGTCAAGATTGTAGCTGATAATTCCATGTGCTTTAGGGCCATAACCTTTAATGGAAATGTGCAATGAATATGGAATCAATCTGACTTATTCTTCAAACTATAACCCCCAAGGGAATGGATAAGTTGAGTCCAGCAATAAGAATTTGTTGAATATCATTAGAAGAACCTTGGAGCAAAACAAGAAGAAGTGGGGTGAACAATTGAAATTTGTAGTTTGGGCTGATAGGATAACTCCTAAAAGAGTTACTGGTAAAAGCCCCTTTGAATTGGTGCATGGAACTTAGGATTTTCTTCCCTTGCACTTGCAATTATCTTCATTTCAATTTTCTCAATCAAATTGGAAGATTAGGAAGCTTGGCCCATATGAATCAAGGATCAATCAGATTATTGAGCTTGATGAGGAGAGAAGAGCATCCCATCAAAGGCATGTCAGATTCATAGGGAAAAATTGAAGAGATTGTTTGACAAGAAGGTCACTCCTAGAGCCTTCAATGTTGGAGATCTGGTTTTATTGTGGGATAGTAGGCATGAAGACAAGGGCAAGCATGGCAAGTTTGATGCATTATGGATGGGCCCTTATGCCATTGATATCAGAATTGGTGAACATACTTTCTTTCTCAAAGACTTAGATGGGGAATTGTTGGAGCTGCCTATTAATGGCAGACATTTGAAACATTTCTTGGATTAATCCCCAAATTTGAGGTATGCACCATCTTGTACAGTGTATAGTGTTTGGTTTTTGCTCTGTTTTTGGTGTTTTGTCGGTATTGTGGTTTGCCCTTGCTGTGTGCTAGCCATTCTTGTCAATTCTCATGCTGGTTTTTGGTGATGGTTTGGCTCGTGACTCCTTTTCCCAATGGATTGTTTGGCACTTGGTCTACATTATTGTTCTTTTGGCACTCATTGGAAGTGCCCATCCCCAAGCAGGAGCCGATGTTGGTGCCATTTTTGAGCTTGCACCATGTTGCCCTAAATTTTCTAAATCTGTATTTGCTCAAAACGTTTTACCCTTTGAGTTGATGGTCTGTAATTCTTCCCCTCCAGTTGAAATGCTTTAAAAATGCTCACAAACTTGTTGTTTTTCCTTAATTTGAAATAATAATCCAAGTTTTCCCTTTTCTGTGCCCTATTTTTTCCAATTTTGCGGGCTATGTCATTTTTCCCCTTTGCTAGATCATGGAAAAATTGAAATAGATCAATTCATACTTGTTTTTATTTTAAAATCCAATCCCAAGGTCGAGTAATGCTTGTAAAATCATGTTTTGTCTGGTTCCAATTAAAAAAAAAATTGTCCTTGGTGAAAAAAATTCAATTCTAGGGCATCCCTGGAATTTTTTACATTTTGACGGTCAACGGGCGTCATTTTTCCTGTAAAATTCATCCTCAAAAGGTATGGGAAATGTGGTGGGTTTGCATTGGCTGAGGAAAGGTGGGGAGGCGTTCTAACTTTTCATTTTTCACCTTTTCAAGAAAATGGGGCATTTTCGAGCCCAAGGACCCGCCATTTTTTCCAAATTTGCCTACGTGGCATGTTCTTTATTGCAGGCAGGATGGCGGGGGTTGGATTCCCTTAAGGTTTTTTGACCTTATTTTGTAAAATTTTAAAGTAAAAATTGACCCGAAATCCCCGCAGCCAATCAGGAGAGGACACGTGTCCTAAAAGTTTCAAAATGGAGGAGCGGGCCCATTGGGGATCTTAGAGTTTTATGGCTCTAATTCTATAAAGTTTCAAAATCAGTTTTTCCCCCGCTCCAATCAGAGGAGGACATGTGGCAGAACGGTAGGGCAGAGCGGGTTGGCGGGCCAACGGAGGTAAAAGGGGATTTTTTTTCCCTTTTTCACAAAGGAGTTCAAAGCGAAAATTTTAGCATGCCCCCGTGAGCCAATCGATGGAGTGGACACGTGTAACATTTTAAGGGTCAAAGGGTGGGCACGGAGGTCAATGTTGAAGTTTTTGAATTTTCAAAAATTTATAAGGGAGGTTTGAAGGAAGAAAGGAAGACTTGGAGTCCCGCTAGTGAATAGGAGAAGCCCCACACAAAATTTTAAGTTGTGGGGATAGTTTTGGAGGTGCATAGGGCCCGCGGAAAGACAAAGTGGAGAATTTTCCCTTGGCTTAAAGGGAGTAAAATGAAAATTTGAAGCCGCCAGGTCCTTAAAAGCAAATGAGAGATGGACGTGTGGGTATAGGGCAAGGCGGGTTGGCAGGCCGGTGGAGGCAGGAGGGAATTGTTTCCCTTTTGCAAAAAAGACTCAAAATCAAAATTTGAAGCCCTGGCCTGCTAGCGATCAGAGGAAGTGACACGTGGTAGGGAAAAAAAATGAATGTGCGGGCCCACAGGGCAAAAAGTGAAAAATTTCCCAATTTTCCAAAAAGGTCAAAATGCGCATAGAATTGAAGCGTGATCCCAATGGGACCCACCATGTGCCATGTGTCAGCTCCAAAATTCAAAGGTGGAGGGGCGGGGGAAAAAGTCAAAATTTTCCATTTTTTCAAAAATCTGTAAAAAGTCAAAAAATGAGCCCGAATTTGTTTCCAATCATTTTTTGCCACACCTTATCAAAAAAATTAAAAAGGCAACTCAAGCTGTCCGCATTTTCCATTGGAGGGCCATGATTTGGATAAGATCGGTTGCATCCATTTGTTCCCACCATGGGAGCTCCAAAGCTTGGAATCACGATTTTTGCATCAAAATTCATCAAATTTATAGTGATTTTGTGTTGTCTTGGCCTTCCAGGATCATTGGCATCACTTTCATGGCTTAATTCTTTGATTTGAGGTGATTTTGAAATATTTTTTTTATCTCACCTCCGTCTAAAACATGTGAAATGACAAAATCAAAAGTTGCAGAGGTAATTTGAAAATGTAAAAAGGTGAAAATGATGAGTAATATGTGTTTGCATGCCTCAATGATGAAAAACATGCCTTCAGGATGGATAATGATCCAGATATTTGTAATGATTTAATCTTTTTGGGCACACCTGGCAACTCCCATGTGCAAATGTTTTTCTGTTTGATGTCATTTTCATTGAATCATGAGAATTGGTTGTAACAAACTTGATCCCATGGCATATTATTTTCTTGGGAAAGAAGGCTCCAAGGTGGCATGAGGTATATAATGCATTTTGGAGAAATTGTAAAAGGTTGGGAGAAGTTGAAAAATCATGAGCAAATTCTGAGAGAAATGCTCATTTTTCTGAAAAAAGCCACCAAAGAACCAGAATAATTCTTCATGTGTTGGATCTTCATGTATGTGAGTTGGTTACAAGTGTATAGCCATCACACAGCTCTGAGATTGTTCATGAAACTCTCCCATGCTTATGAATCTAACAAGTTTTGAGTTAATCTATGTTTTTTCTGGGAAATATGATGTCTGTTATCATTTTTAAATGCCTGCAAATAGTTTTCATTGTTCTTGTTGCAATCTTGCATTGAAAGTCTTTAGAAATCACACAGAATCTCCATTTCTTGTTGATAGTTTAGTGGCATTTGCAATCTCATATTCAGAAGAGCCTTCATCTGATAAAGAGATAAACAAATTTAAAATCACTTTACCTTCCTTGACTGCAGAGATTGCTTATAAGCCTTTGGGGGTACGTTAGGCATTGTTTGATCAAGGATTTTTGTGTTTAATTGAGTTCTTTACTTCAAGCCTTTGTGGTGAGTTCTCAAAGATTGTGTGAAGAGTGCAACCTAGGCTTCCATTTGTGCCTCTTCTAGTTGAAAGAGCATCTTGATTATTTTAGGCATTTCATCTGATAGTTGTTCAAGTATTGTAGAGATTGTCAAAGATCTGATCTTTTCCAGTTTTTCTTGTCAATCCCCCACCAAAAATCATCTAAACAACAAAGATCCTATCATGTGCTATCCCTGATTTGCATTTGTATACCCATAGAAGATCAAAATATATTTGCAAAAGTATGCATAACAGATCAAGATTTCAAATGTCTCTAGTAACCTTTGCCTTGTTTTGAGAACATACCTATGTTTTGAGAAGTGATAACTTGTGAGAGTTTAGATCTAGCATGTTGATCATGTTTTCATCAAGGTCTCCATCATAGAATTTCAAGAAAAGAGAAGGACGTCATCATCTCCTTCACCAAGGTCTCCATCATCTCCTTCACCATTACAAGGTTGCAAAATAGGTCCTCTTACCTTGGTTACAAGGCACAACCAAAAATAGCTAGGACAAGATCAAGTCCTATTGGAGTGCTATCCATTTCTCCACAAACCTGAGTGCTAGCTAAACCATATCCACACCCACCCATTACTTCACCCTGTTGGCTTCCTGTTTTCTCTTATTGTTTTATTTGACTCCTTGGCTTGTGTTTTGGGGGCAAAATGCCAAGCTTAAGCTGCTGGCCGCATGGGTGGTTTGGAGAGGAGATTGTAGACTGGAGGCAAGCTTGGACATCCATCCAGTGAAAGAAAAGGGATAGGTTTTATGGTGTGGCTGTGCAGTGGCTCTGTCATGTGTGTACCATCGTGGGGAACTCCTTTCAGGCATGTTAAGCCTAAACTTTGCAATATTCATGCTACCCTTTCTATAATTCCATGAAATGTATGATTCTTCTTCTTGAATGGCATCTAGAAATGGTTTGTTTGTGGTTGGTTATTAATTACTTTGAGTGTACTGTTTGTCCCTCTATTTTCTCCTTCTAAATCGCTGGTTTTTGAGTGATTGGGTTACAAAGAACAAAAGGGGGAATTTCACCTTTTCTTTAATCTTTTACTTATTGGCTGTGAGCAGTATATTGCGGCTGGGAATTTTCCTGCAATCACCCACCCATTCGTTGTCTTACTTCTATGATTTTCTATTAATCCCCTGTGTTCGATATGATTTTATTGCTCTTATCTGTTGTTCTTTCTGATATTTGAGTCTGTTAAGGAGTTTTTCTGCCTAGTGGAATGGATACATATTCTTTTACATTTCAATGAAATTGTAATATTTACCTATAGCAATGAATGGGTTTTGAAATACCTTTTCAACTTTATCTTATAATAGAGATATTATTGCTATTATTTACTTTAAATTTGGTTAACACAGAAATTCTAATAAAAAGAGGAATGAATGGGTTCAATGGGTGAATCCATTGAGGGGATTGTGCATATGATGTTTTGCTAAAATAGATCCCTGAAATCTAAAAGAAGGGAATGGTGGTTTACAACTCAGAGATAATAACACCTTGGGGGATATATGATGTTGGAACTTGTTCTCTTCTGAGTATAAATCTATTTTTTATTGGCTGTGTTTGTTTTCTTGATGTGGATGTCATAGTTGAAGACTATTAAGAATTGTAATCTTTCTTAAAGACCGTTGAAGTGTAAAGAACTTATAGATGTTACTACCTTGTCAATAAGCTTATGGGTAAGCATGATTACCTTCTTCTTTGCTGAACTTTTGGAAATTGATAACCTGGTAATATTGAAAAGTTCTTCAATCTGTGAAATTTTCTCTGCATTACCAAGGACGAGAATTTATTTTACTAGTTGGGTGGTCATATTATATATACTTAAATGTACCATGCCCATAGATATATGCAGAGAATGAATTTTGATAACACTATGTTGCTAAGCTCTCTCACAAAAATAGAATTGGTTGGATGGCTCTGAATGTTGAGGTTTGGTTGTGTGATTGATTGTCCTTTCTTTGATTGTTTCTTGTGGAGCCATGAGCTCGTCAAACATGGTTAGGTGTTTCGAACAAATCAAAGGGTCTGGGAAGTATTGTTTCATTTTATACTTTGTTGAAACCATTAAGTGGAATACTGAATCTTTCAGATTCCGGTATTGCACTTGGATTATTTTATAAGTATTGGGTTATTTGGATGAGTGTATTTTTTTTTTCATTCATGAGGGAATTGCATTTATTTATATGGATTGTTAGTGAACGTATCATTAATGGTCATAAGTTTATGACCAAACCTCTGTGATGGTGAGAATTCGAAATGTGTTTGGGATGACCGTAGTCATTATTGAAATAGGAATCTTGTTAACTCATGACATTGGTGATATGTCATGAGGTTTGTCATGAGATTACGAATGGAATTTATTATATAAATGCATTGTTGGTCTATGTCGGAAAATCATTAAAAATAATTATTAATGACATTTGGGGATTACTTTTCTTTATATTATTTAGATAAGTTGACGATAATGATGGAGTTCGTGGTTAAGATTAATGGCTTTTTGTGACTCTTTTAAATGCTTTTGAAGAGTGGCTTTTATTATGTTAGCATGTATTAGTTTTTAAGGGATCCTGTAAGGAGGAGGTGGTAAACTTCTTGCTTAAAAACTGAAACTATAGATTGTTTTTTTGGAAGGGTTACGCACCCTTATTGCTATGAAACCTCCCTCCTGGAAGGACTGGATAATTTTTTTTTGTTTCACTGTATGATCGTAACTAGTATGTTTTTGACTTCTCAAGTTTTATTTTTGAGATGGATGGATTTAGTATTAGATTTCAATCACGTAATCCATAGGATTACATGATTGAAATCTCAATATTCTTGACCTTTTTTTCCTAACCAATAAGGTCTTGACTTGATTATTTGAGATATCGTTCTTACTAAAATATTTGGCTTCCTCCTGGTTGGCTAGTGTAAATCTTTACCTCGTGTGAAAATGTTGATTTGTGGTTTGTGCTTGATCCATTCTTGAAGTAGAAAATTCCTTTCATGGCATTGTTAAATGATAGCTTACTGTTGCAATGTGTAGTCTTATCATGCTCAGTTCTCGCAAACTGACTCAAGTTAATACTTGTACAGATGGCTTGTGCGTGTTGATAAAGGAAAGATTTGTAAAGGTTTCATCGGTTTGATTTGTGAAGTTCCTTGTACGAATGTCAAATGTGTTGTAATTCTTGCAATGGTGCTTGTAATGGAGTTGGAAGGCCTCTTGCCTTAGATTTCAGTATTTGTGAAATAAATTTGTCTTGTCCTTTTGTAGCAAAACTTGTAATTATCATTGTGAGAAATAAAATTTAATCTTCACTTTCTTATGAGTATTCTTTTGGTAATATTATTTTTTTCAGTCATGAAAATGTTGTAGCATGGCTTGACCAATTTTGTTACCTTCTTGTTCTCAGCCAAAGTTCAATCGAATCTTTTGACACCTTTGGTTTGTGTGCCATGTTGAATAGAAATGTTATAACCGTGTTTAGTTCTCTCGATTAGTAATGGTAGTCTCATCTTTTGAGTCATAAAACTTTCTGGTATAATAAACCTCCCCCCCCCCCCCCTCACTATGGTCTTGGAATCAGTGCAATTCTATGCATATTTTAGTGGGTGGCAATCCTTCTTCTAAAATAAATCAAAAATACAAATGAATACATAGATGAATAAATAAATAAGATAATAATGAAGTTGTGTTTTTATAGGTAAATTTAAGAGTCCTCAATTAGAAAGAAAGGAGTTATCTACCAGTGTAAAAGAATCTACCCTCATTAACCTTAAGCTACAAATTAAACTTTTCTCTCATTGTTGTGAAACATTAAGTATATTTTAAAAAGTAAGATCTTTGTTGGTGTTTGGGGATATAGTTAGATCTTAGTTAGTGGGGAAGTTTGAATAAGAACACATTAAGTCTAATGCTTCCATCCTGGGAACCCCATGTGTATCCTCTATCGAACTTAATCAAGAGAATGCTAACTGAAGATTTACCCAAATCCTGTTGAACTCTTAAAGCCTCTTTAAAAGATCGGTTAATAACTAAGGAGATCATGATGATGAAATAAATTGAATTTTCTCACTCTAACCTTCACCATAGTACTTTGTAATCTTCTCTTAAGCGTGGTTAATTGTTGATCCTTGCACAAGGAGGTTGTAGTTTCGAACCTTAATGGCACTCCACTTCAATTAAAGCGTATGCTCGTCGCCTGTGCAATGGAGGTCTGGTTCAAGATTTAGTAGTTTGGGTATGATTAAGAAACCTTGTGAGAGATGGAAGGTGTCCCTTTTGATCAAGAAAATTTAGCTAGTTTTGCCAGTCTTTAAATGAACCTCATACCGAGAACTTGTTATGAAGCTAAGTAGTCAATTGTATAAAAGTAATAAGTTCATCTTGTAAGAAGAAATGCTTGAATCAAACCTGAACCTTCTAGATCGTAAAGTCAGGTCTTGTAAGATGTTTTAGTGAATACATAACCTTAAACGATTTTTGCACACATGGAGTGTACTGAACTTGTAGCTGTGTACTTGTGGATTGCTCTCCTTCATGGTGTCTTGTCAAGTGAAAAGTGAACTGCTCTTGGTGGGTGTTGAATGTTTCCTTGTTGTCTATGTGGACATCATCGTGTTAGGATGTTCGAAGAGTACTTGTAGTCATTGTGACCACCTGTTATGTTCATTCTATACTTCAAACAAGTCAAAAACAATTATCCTGTACTTTACTATGTTGTCTTGTGCATTTGAAATAGTGGGTGTTACAAATATATACTCGCAAAATTTGTTTTATAATTGTGTACCGATTTGAGACGTGGTGTTCTCAATTTCATCTTTTTTGAACTAAATGAAGTTTTAACTTTGCAACTTGTAATTATTTTAGTAATGATCATGATTTCATGGATGACAATTTGTAGTTAAAAAGTAAGCTTCTTATGTACATAATTATTTGATAAAATTTACTTTCAATTTTGTCTCAATTGAAGAATCTCGCACATGGAGTAGAAATACACACTCCATGCACACTAGGGGGAAACTTGAGCACATATATACATGTTATTCAATAGGAAGGAGTGTTACCGAGGCACGCTCAGGGGGACCCAATGCCCTATATTATTTTATGACAGTTTTTTTTTATGCCCGCTTCCTTGTGGTTCACTAGTGTTTGGCGAGAAATTAAACCTAAATTTTGTGAGCACTCACCATGCACCCGTTGTCATCTTAGGTGTCATCTCATCTGTTCGGGAGGATGTGACCCATGCTCTCCTTTACACCACGACTAAAATTTAAAATCACATGTGCCAATATAGTAACAATACGGATAGATGTTAATGATTGTAAAAGACATTTATGCAAGGGTAGCCAGGGCTGTAATGGAGCACGTTTACTTTATCCTCAACATTTGAATTTGGTTTCTATTTGAACCCCGCCTGACATTCTTCCTTAGAAGTGGCTTTAATTCGATTATTAGTATTACCAAGATAAATGTCGCCACCATAATACATGGGTTGCCGCCATGGGAAATAGAAATACAAGGGTGGATGCTCAGCCAAAAAGAAAAGGCTGTTTGTTTTCTAGTCAAGAAGCTTTTCCTTCAGGGGATGTCATGACTGCTGGTGGTGAACAAAATGGATTTAATGAGAGTGCCTTAAAACCTATTTTGCAAAGGAATTTTGGGTAAATGCTAAACTAACAACCACGACAATTACCTGTTTTCTTCCAGCCTGCACCACAATGGGAAATCTAAACATGCCGCCCAAGATAGGAGCTTTGGGAACAATATTTGGATGCATGATGGTCGCATTTGATGAGTCACTGTCAACGATCTACGAGGCTTTCCTGTCTGATGTTGTAGATGTTTTTTTGGTTTTCTGGTCGATTTGTAGGCAAAACGTTGATATCAGGGGCATAAAAAACATTCCATACCAACACTCCACACAGAAAAGAAGTAGTCATTCTACTGCAACGTGGTGAAAAGGAGATTTATGTATTTTGTAGTCTTGCTCTGGCAGCTGTGTGTGGGGACGCGTAGCTGGTAGGGAGACCATTCATCCAAGCGGCACAAGGAAACACGGTCCCAAGGAAATTTTAGTTGACTGCATAAGCTTCATTTTTACTATTTTAGCAGGGGAAAACTGTGTAGGGTTGTGAGCAGGGTGTGTGCACTCATCAAAAACATGGAGGATAGGGGATTATTGTCGGATATTTAGATGCAATGGCTGACTGATTGTGTAAAAAACTGGTTCTCTGAAACTGTTTGGTAATGTGCCTGAATGAATTATGGGCTCCTAAGATCTGCCAGCTGCAATATATGCGAAAAATGGGTTTATCTAAAAGGGCATGGAACGTTGAAGTCCTCACTCGCCCATTCAATGGTGTACGTGGTTGGTGGTTGCTTCTTGTTGCAATTACAGTTTGAATCCATGATTGAGTTGTTAGGATGCAACAGACCCGTGTCCCCCAGAAATCCCTTGAGTTGGAACTTGGGAAGGTTAAGATTTCTTAGTATTTTCTTTGCATGGATGCATTGGTTTTCTATTGGAATGTACGTGGTAAATGGTTTATCATTGGCTACTTGACATGCTACAAATTTGGGATATGGTGTTGGTACTTGACATGGATGTGTGGATGTTGGCTTATTAATGTGATTCATCATCATGAAAACTTCTATTTGCAACTATTGCAAACATGTTTTTTCAAAAAATGTGCTTTAAAAAAAAGCGTGTGGGTAACTCATTTATCCATCGTTCACAAGAAGTTTGGTGTGATAGGCATGTTTGCAATTTGAAAATATTACGTAATGCATGTGAAATAGTTATCAAATGTGTTTGTGGGGAATAATAGCTTCCATGCGTCAATTGGCATGAAGCACCTCTCTTGTCGCCTCGTTACTCACAAGCATGGTTTTCTCCTTATTTATAAAATGCTTTCATATTTATAGTTTTCCTTTCATAGTGCTAGTAAAATTCTCAATGAAATGAATAGTATGGTTATGGTTAATAAAATGACTTGTTGCATGTAATGGATATATTTACTATGCATCATGTAGAACTGATATGCCCCCCTTTTAGTCTAAGCTACACTCTCAAGCCATGTCATGTGAAACCAAACACTTTTGGATGATATAATTGGATAACCGTGTCCCCCCGGTTAGAGAAATAAACTTGAATTTCATTTTAATCATGTCATTTGTTCACCTTGCTACAATTTAATAAAAACATGAATTTCAACGACGCGCAAAACACCTCTTCAAATCCCATGGTAGGTAAGTTATGGAATGATCATGTTCACTGGTGACGTGAGATGTCATGTCAATCTCTTTAATGACCTTAGATGATCATTTGACCTTTTTTTGTTGCACGTCTGTGGGACCAGTCAACTATTTTACTGCTTTGCTTAGCTGTTAAAAATTAAAAATTTAGTTTGGTTTTGGCCCATGGTTTTGGCCCCCATACTGAGAAAATATATTTGGTCAACACATACCCCTACTTTTATCTAGGACTATTATAATCAATCAATGGCTTCGAGAAAATCACTTCAGACGATTATTTTATAATGGGGGTTTGTAGGCTTCCGGATGTTCAAATACAAAGTCCAATTAACATAATTGCCACAAGTAGCTTCAGAAATGTAGTTGCCATTTAAATCCTGGTCACAAGATTTGTGTTCCGCAAACTCCAACGAGTTCCCTGTCGATAGGGGAAATGACAGAAATTTACACGTGGTGTGTTTGAGTTTTTGAAAATGGATTTCAAACTCAATTTCTGGGCCACATTGGGAAAATTGGAAATTTTTTTATAATATTGCAGCACTAGCGATAAAATTTCTATGCAATTTTTTCCTAGTAGAAAAACTATTGCAATACCTATCAACACTACCACATGACACTATATATCTCCTACATGACACTTATTTGTATTTTATTGCTTATGGGAAATTTGGTGTGCCTTTCTCTCTCTCCTCTCTCTATCTCACTCTAGCTTGAAAGAGAAATGAAATTGCACTTGTGCTCTTTCTTCTATTGTATCGTAAAAGTGTTTAAATTTATTGTAAGTGGAAAATTATATATATGTGAAAATGTTATTCATAGGGGAAATGCCATGCGGGCGTTTATTTTTGCTAACCATGTTGACACTATTTTTACAGGTTATAGGTGGCATAATTAGATTTGAAATAATGATGGAAAATGAAGTTTAAATTTGTTATTTGCAAAAAGAAAAATATTAATGGAGTTAGAAATATACCTTTCTTCAATTAATGTACTTTTATTAATGCAAGAACAAAATCCTTTATCTACTTGTATTGTGTACAAATTTAATGGGGTGATGAATTACGCTATTATACTTTTGAGTGAAATTTCATTAGAAGTTGTGCTAATCGTTATTAAGGTAAAATCTCAAAAAAAAATTTGTGATTTTTGAATAGAGGACTTAAACATGGCCCCTATGGTGTCGTAAACTTGAAAAATAATATAGTTGTCGTGTATATACATCATGTGCCAAACATTGAAGCATTTTACCTTTATTTTTGTGTTATTCAATCATACGTCCTCTACCAAAATGTATCTAATTGTTTAGTGTTCTATCTAGTACTAGTAATAGTAAGATGTAAGTGGGAAGGTGGTTAATTAAAATGGTAGAGTTATAAATCTAGTGGAAATGAGATTTGAATTTAGTTATCTTAAATGCAACTTAAAGTGTATTTCTATAGTGCTTTTACTATGGTCATAACCTACCCTTCACGTGTTAAACTACTTGACTCATGTATAAATTAGTGGTGGTTGGATATTCCGCTTATACGTGATCTTTTCTGGCTGCATCTTTTCGTGACTCTTTAGGTGTGTCGAACCTTTAGTAAATCCTTGTGTAGATACTCCAAACTGACCTAATTATGCTACCCACAAACTTCGTAGCTAGTACTTGACATTTGTGTCATTTTGAGTAATAGAAAGAAAGATAAGTTTTAAATGATGTGAAGGTTAACATTACTTGTTTTAAATAGTATGTGTATGATTATACCTCATCATAGAAGAAGAAATTATAAGCTTGAATCTAATCTTTTCTTTATCCTTTTATAGTCATGTGTTAATGGGAACATATGGGAATTGTTTTTTTATGTATATTGTGGAACCTTACCTTAAATATAGGATTTCTTTGGAGGAGTATGTGTTTAAACATAGATATGACTCGTGATGGCATGTAATTGTTGTGAATAGGTAGGGATTGGTTGCTTAAACATTTACCACAAAATTTGATAGGTGGAGACTTTACTTCACAATGTAAATGTAGGAATAAAAAATTAAGTGAGAAATCTCAAATCTGGATGTCATCTAAATTATATGCACATTTAGTGATGTTAGTTGAAAAACATATTGATAATGTTATTGTACATGAAATGAAGTAAGATAATTACTCTTGATGTCTTAACACAAGTGAAAAGACAAAACTTGTAAGGATATCATATGGTTTTGGAGATTGTTTTAAGTGGGAAGATTCAATGTTTAAGCACAAGGAAATTTGGTAAAGTTGGAAATGTAAATCCAGGAACCTATATTCATGGTCATAAGAACTTAATCTTTCATTTATTTCGGTCCTCTTAATTGTATCATACTATGCTCATTTGAGTGGATGTGGGTTGACATTGTCGTCTCTCTTGTGAGGGTGTACATGCTAAAGAATTGTGGTTACATTTAATTGGATAAAATATAAACCTAAAATATACACATAGTAATGATTAAAAGTATTTTTCTTTCCTCTCCCTTGTAATGATGGATATAGCCTTCACGTAGGCTCAACTAGGTGTATACTGCATAGTGTATAACGGAAACATTCTTCAAGCAAATGAAATTATGTGCATATGTGAATATGTGAACATTGTTTTTCCTTAGTGTGCCATTATATGCTTCAAAGGAATGTATGCAAGATATTTTGAGCCAAGCTTAGCCATTATTATAGAAGGAAATTCCTTAGGAATCTAAGTGGTTCAGTAAGCGATCCTCTTAGTAACCCAAGATATTGGTTTGGTCTTTTATGTGAACCTCATACCTTGGGTAGTTTTGGTCCTAACCTTTTCAAGTTCAAAAATTGAAGTGGACATGTATGTTCTGAAATAGGTAGTTAGAACAGAATATGGAATTCTATCATCGGAATGGATCCTAGAATGAAATGAACCCACGTTTGAAATGTGGAATGATGTGTCATAAATACTTCCTTCTGTGCTCCTGGATAAGTATTAATCCTAAGTAACAAAATATAACACATGCAAAGGTAAGTTTTTTAGTTACATTTTATGTGGTAAAATTGTGGGCATTGCATTTTGTCACATCTTTTACAACTGTACCAATCTAAATATGCCACATTCATGATTCATTGTTTTATTAACTATTTTAATATCTCAATAAATATAATATAAGGAATTATCAATTTCAACTTCACAGTTTTATATGTCATGTGCGTAGGAGAGGGTGAAATGGTTTGTGACATCACCAAAGAGGCGTGAATTTCTAGTTGGCTATTATCTTCATGTGTGGGGTACTTGAGGAATAAATATTCAACATAAATATTTAACAAAAAAATGTGTGTATTTTAGGTTCTACCTACAAAAGCTATGATGATGTAAATGTAGCATGAGGTCAATTTTGTCATAAATATTCATATTCCCTAGATATCTTTTAAAATTTGAGAAAGACCAAGCTGATAATTAATAATAAATCATTAATTAGTGGAGTGTAAGTGAGGAAACAAAATGCAACATGCACAACTTGTTTTTGAAGAAGACCGAGCCTAATAATACAATTAATGTTGTAACTTCTTCATTAAAGATTAAAATCTATATAAGCAATGTGCTCATTTAAGGCAAAAATGCACAAGCAATAAGTAACTAAATATATATCATGTGTGTGCATGCATGAAGACTACAGGGAAGTCGAAGATATGATGTTGTAAATGTAATGACAATGTAAATTTAAGCTCTAATGATTTCCCAAATACATTTCAAATCCTCACATATGTAATATCTACTTATAAAAAATATATTGATTTCATATGTAATATGTAATTCGTTGAAAATCATAAATAATTCACAAATCTTTATTTTTGATTTCATGTAGAATTAAAGAAAAAATGTGGTGTTGATTACTTGGTGGTGTGGACAATGTGGGTATTAGGAACTAGATAGGAAAAGTATATAATGTGGATCTAGCTGCAAGAGGTTAAAATGCCTCCAAAACTCACACACAATTTACCAATACTCAAAAAACTTCAAAATATCTTACTTTCCATTCTTGATTCCACATTAATTGTTTACAACATTACAATCTCCTTTTTATTTCTCACTATCTCTAAGAAAACCCCTAAAACACTTAAAAAACCTAAAACAAAAAAACCCTAAAAAGTAAAACACCTCTAATGGACCCCAAATTTTACGTGCCAAACCTAAATTGGATGAACCACATTAAATACTATCTCTTTGTGTTGTGTTATTTTATTCTACAATTTTATTTGAGATCTATAATAATTTCTGCATATTAGTTTCTACTGTTGCGATTCTGTGAGGGATTATTCCACATATTTTATCCCTTATTTCCTAACAATTGGTATCAGAGCGAGGTTTGGTTTGCTAAAGTGTTGAATCACAGGGAAAGTTTTTAGCTTGAGTGGGAGCTATGGCAGATGATGGAAGATCTATGGTTGATAAATTCAACGGGCAGAATTTCAGTCTTTAGAAGATGCAGATGGAAGATTACCTTTATCAGAAGGATCTTTATACTCTGTTGTCTGAGAAGGTGAACAAACCCTCGAGAATGAAAGATGTGGAATGGGATTTGTTGGATCGGAAGGCACTTGGAATGATCTGGCTGTGTCTCCCATCTTCGGTATTATTTAATGTTTCAAAGGAAAAGACTACAAACGATCTAATGGATGCATTAAGGAAGTTGTATGAAAAACCCTTTGCCTCTAACAAGATTTTTTTAATGAAAAAGTTGTTTAATATGAAGATGTCTGAGAATAGTTCAGTAGCAGATCATTTAAATGATTTCAATATGGTTGTGAATATGCTAGTTTTGGTTACAATAGAATTTGATGAAGAAGTTAGGGATTTATTAATTCTGTGCTCTTTACCTGAAAGTTGAAATAGCCTGGTAATGACGGTAAGCAACTCAGTTCCAGCTAACTTGAAGTTGAAGTTTGAGGATGTTGTAGGGGTGATTCTAAGCAAGGAAATGTGAAGAAAAAGCTATGGGGAATCTTCTACTTCATGGAATGCTTTGACAATGGAAACTAGAGGGAGACAGAAGAATAGAGGAAACCGTGGAAAATTGAAAGATTGGGCAAGGTCAAAATCCAAGAGCAAGATTGTATGTTGGAACTATGGAAAGTCTGGGCATGTAAAGAAGGACTGTTGGGAGTTTCAGGATAAGAAGAAACAACATGAAGAAAACAAGGAGGAAAATGTGGCATCAGGTAATGTATGCCAGGATGCTTCGATTATTTCTTTGCATAATATTAATGAATCTTGGGTTTTAGATTCAGGGGCTTCTTTTCATGCTACTCTACATAGGCATTATTTTGTTGATTATGTCCAAGGGGATTTTGGGCATGTTTTTCTTGGCGATGATGAGCCTTGCAGTATAGTTGGACAAGGTTCTGTTCAGGTTAAGATGTAGAATGGGAATACATGGCTATTGAAGGATGTCATACATGTGCCTACATTAAGGAGAAATTTGATATCAGTGGGGCAATTGGGAAGTGATGGTTGTACTGTGATATTTACAGGCTCTAAATCTTGGAAGGTCACCAAGGGTTCTCTTATCATGGCAAGAGGTAAGAAGGTTGGAACCTTGTATTTAACCACTGATAATACTAATGATTGTAATCTTATGTCTTTAGATGTAGATACAACATTATGGCACTATAGGCTCGGTCATATGAGCCATAAGGGCATGGAGATCATAAAGAAGGATTTTACTAGATATACAGAAACATGTTTGGAGTTCTGTGAGGATTGCACATATGGGAAACAAAAGCGAGTAAGGTTTCTCAAGGTTGGACCTACAAAGAAAGAGAGTAAGTTAGAGCTGGTGCATTCTAATGTGTGGGGGCCGGCTCAGGTATCATATCTTGGGGGTTCAAGTTATTATGTTACTTTTATTGATGATACAACAAGGAAAGTTTGGGTTTATTGTATTAGAAACAAATCTGATGTATTTGACACTTTTGTTAAATGGAAAGCCTTGGTAGAGAATGAAATAGGTCTTAAGATAAAATGTCTCAAGTCAGATAATGGAGGGGAGTATTGCAACAATGAATTTGATGATTATTGTTCTAAAAATGGAATTCGTAGGCAAAATATGGTTCCAGGAACTCCGCAACAAAACGGGGTATCAGAAAGGATGAACAGAACAATAGTGGAACGCACTAGGAGCATGAGGATACATGCAGGACTGCCTCTTTCTTTTTGGGCAGAAGCGGTAAGCACAACTATGTACTTGATAAATAGAGGACCCTCAAGTGCCTTGGATGGAGGCATACCTGAGGAGGATTCGTATGGTAAGAAAGTTGATTATTCATTTCTTAGAGTCTTTGGATGTGAGGTGTTTGTTCATAGAGACAAGGATGATAGGACCAAGTTAGAGGATAACTCAGAAAAATGTACTTTCATTGGTTATGGTGGTGATGACTTTGGATATAAATGTTGGAGTATTAAGGACAAGAAAATCATTCGATCTAGGGATGTGGTCTTTAATGAGAAATTCATGTATAAGCAGCAGTTGCAAGAAAACAAGGAAGAATCCAAGAAAGAATATGCAACAGTAGAGGATCTTCCGGATGGAAAAGTGACACATGAATCAGTTCAGGAACCCCTTCAACAGGAACCCCAAACTCCTATATTGAGGAGGTCTTCTAGGGCAAGAAGGGAACTTGAACGTTTTTCTCCTTCTCTTTATTATAGTGGAGAGCCAGAGATCTTTGATGAAGCAATGCAGGTAGATGCTAGGAAGAAGTGGGAGCAAGCCATGGATGAGGAGAATCAAGCTCTCATGGAGAACCAGACATGGGATTTGGTAAAGCTACCTGAAGGAAAAAGAGCATTACAGAACAAGTGGGTGTTTAGAGTCAAAGAGGAAGAAGGAGGCAAAAAAAGATACAAGGCTTGGTTGGTGGTCAAGGGGTTTTCACAGAAAAAAGGTATAGATTTTGATGAGATTTTTTCTCCTGTAGTAAAAATGACTTCTATTAGAACTATTCTAGGAATAGTTGCAGCAGAAGACTTGTACTTAGAACAACTTGATGTAAAGACTGCATTTCTCCATGGTGATTTGGAGGAGGAACTATATATGCAGCAACAAGAGGGCTATGAGGTCAAAGGTAAAGAGGAAATGGTGTACAAACTGAAGAAGAGATTGTATGACTTGAAACAAGCTCCACGTCAATGGTATAAGAAATTTGATAGCTTCATGATGAAGCAAGGTTATATTAGATGTCATTCTGGCCATTGCGTGTATACAAAGAAATTTGAGGATGGCAGTTATATTATCCATTGTCTGTATGTGGATGACATGTTGGTTGCAGGTAAAAACATGCAAGAAATAAAAGTACTCAAGAAGCAGCTAAGTGAATCCTTTTCTATGAAGGATTTGGGGGCAGCCAAACAAATCCTTGGTATGAGGATATCTCAGGATAGGAAGGAATGGAAGCTGACTTTATCTCAGGAAGAGTACATTAAGAAAGTCTTGGAGAGGTTTAATATGTAGGATGCTAAACCGGTTGGGACTCCTTTGGCAGGCCATTTCAAGTTATCAAAGGAGCAGTGTCCCAAGACAGAGCAGGAGAGAAACAAAATGTCCAAGATACCTTACTCATCAGCAGTTGGCAGTTTGATGTATGCCATGATGTGCACTAGACCCGATATTGCCCATGCAGTGGGAGCGGTGAGTAGATTTATGAGTGATCCAGGTAGAGATCACTGGCAGGTAGTAAAGTGGATCCTTCGGTATTTGCGAGGGACCATGGGGACAATTTTGTGCTACAGTGGATCAAACACCATTTTGTGTGGTTATGTAGATTCAGATATGGCTAGAGATGTAGACAACAGGAGGAGCACACCAGGTTATGTTTACACTGTAGGTAGAATAGCAGTAAGCTGGATTTCATGACTACAAAAGTTGGTGGCTTTATCAACCACAGAGGCTGAGTATGTTGCTGCCACAGAGGCAAGCAAGGAAATGATTTGGTTACAACAATTACTTGAGGAGTTGGGGCATAAGCAAGAGGAAGGAAAGTTTCATAGTGATAGTCAGAGTGATATACACCTAGCTAAGAACTCTTCTTTCCATTCTAGGACAAAGCATATATAGTTAAGGTACCATTTCATCAGGACAACTTTGGAGGAAGAGAAGTTGAAGTTGGAGAAGATTCATACCAGTCAGAATCCTACATACATGATGACCAAGGTGGTCACAAGGTAAAAACTGAAGTTGTGTTCAGCTTTGGTTGGTCTTCACAGAAACTAGTGAAGGGATGAGAAGCTTGCTCAGAGGAAAACTAGTCTCCAAGTGGGAGATTGTTAGGTTGTGGACCCTGTTTTCATGTGTGAAAGTGTTAAAGACTGTACAATAAGAGTACTGTAAACTTTTCATATATCCTCACTGGGGTTCGGGGCCGGGCTGGGCACCGAGCGGGGGTCCGGGGGTGGTAGTCCCCGGTAGCAGGGGTTCGGGGGCGCAGCCCCCAAAAAATAAATTTTAGGCGTACTTTTTTTTTTCCTCGAAAAAATGCACCCAACAAATCGGGAAACGTGCTCTTCTCATATGAGCGAGATTTTTGACCCATAGGTTTATGGGATGGGTTTTGCCCATGGTTTTGATATGCATGGTTTTGTAAAACTGCTTAAGCAGTTGTCTATTTAAATGGTTTTATGCATATGATAGAGATATGAAGAACATTGCAGATGTGCTTTGAATTCGGCTGTGAATTCTGTAGAGTTTGTTGAGCATAGCTCCGAATGGATCTAGGTATTGTATTGAGAGAGCGGTGGCTTGTAATAAAATATGAGCAAGTGATTCTTGGTGGACGTAGCCCAAATTGGGTGAACCACGTTAAAAACTATCTCTTTGTGTTGTGTTATTTTATTATGTAATTTTAATTGAGATCTGTAATAATTTCTGCATATTAGTTTCTACTGTTGTGATTCTATGAGGCATTATTCCACATATTGTATCCCTTATTTCCTAACAAATTGTTTACAACATTACAATCTCCTTTTTATTTCTCACTATCTCTAAGAAAACCCCTAAAACACTAAAAAAATCCTAAAACACAAAAAACCCTAAAAAGTAAAACACCTCTGATGGACCCCAAATTTTGCGTGCCAATATGTCTTCATAAATGAAGGCTCATGCCAAATTTTAGGTTATTCCATAACAAAAAGTAAAATATATTAAAACTGTAAGTTTGAGACAATCCCAAAAAAGTTCCAAGCTAATTTTAGACCACTAGATGGAGGAATTTGATCCCAAAAATATGCCCAAAAGTCACAAACGTTTTCTAGAAACATTGGCGTGGAACATTATTAGCAAAAATATAACAACCTGGAAAATTTCAAAATGATCTAATGGTCGCATCAAAGTTATGGTCTCTTGAAGTTTTGCTCCTACATCAATCTAATTCAATTTGCAAGCTTGTTACATTTTTTTTAAATGGGTCAAAATTGTCAACAAACCCCATTCACACATCTAACAAAATAATGTCGTCAAAAATTACCTACCTTTGACATGGTAATTATTTCAATAGGCATTCCTATACCTGGGTTTAGGGTTGCATCATTGCATAATACATACACTTACTAAAAAATAAAGGGCCTTTGTTTTTACCGTACATCAATACATTGATCAAACAAATCTTAGTTGTCTGTTACAATTTTAGATACAATGAAATAATCTTAACAGAGTGAGTTGATAGGAAAAATAGGGTAGACAATCCAATTCATCCTCGGTTTTTATAGTGTATCGACATGTGTCTCCCCAGTCCTACAACAAATGCTTAAATTGAAGGTGCTTGTACAAAGGAATTTTTCGATAATATACAATTGCACTAGTGTCATCCACTTTCCCAATGATCCTATAAATTTCATGCTTTATTTAATGCCAAATCATGCTTTATTTAATGAAAAATCATGCTTTATTCAGTATATCTAATGACAAGTTGGTGGTAAAAGCCTGAAATGGTTAGGCTACTCCATTAGTTTCCCTCTCGTGCTAGTAACTTGGATGACATGTTGTAAAGACCAAAAATAATTATTGACATTCATATCTTTCGCTTTTGGAGCCTAGGTTTCATTTAGTGTATACAGAGAGTGTGGTTTCCCTATAACATTTTTAACAAGGAGGAGTGTAGTTGGTGGTGTTTGGTATCACTCTGGTTTAGATATGTTGGAGGTAATATTATACAGTCCATATTTTATGTTATAGGAAAGATAGGAAAGAATCTTTTTGAATTAATGAATAATTACATTTAGTGTTTGGTTTAAAGTTGCCCGCGTGTTATGGATATGATATGATATTCTTGTTTTCTCCTTTTTATTGTGTTTATATAATAAATTCTCAACACTCTCTATATTATAGGTTGCATTTTTTCCTTCAAGCCACTAGTTTTCCTTGGAGCCCCACATTATTTTGGTGGATCATTGAAGATTTGAGTCAAAGGAATATTAGTTATAGTGTGTACGAGATACGAGACCTGATTTGAAGTTAGTTAATGTCATTCCCTACAAGCTCTCCATTTTCATAATATCCCAGTCTCCAATTATAATCAAGTCAATTTTTCATTTGTAGGTGGAAAGTGTCCACATTAAAGAATGTTGGTAATTCCAAATGCCAGGCTTTATATATATGGGCATCAATATTTTGGGCTTGGTTTAATTTTTCCTTGTCAATTTATAATCTATGTTGCTTGTTTAATCTATATTGGAGAGTCTCTTAGGTATCACACATACTTGCTGGCCTTCCATTTAGAGATGGGTTGAGACTTGTAGATGAGTAAAAAATACATTTGTGGTCTCGTGTTATTTATATTTTAGAGAAGAAAATGATTGCATTGAACTTGAAAAAAATAGCTAAACTAATGGTCTTTTATTGTATATGCCATTACTACATCTAAATGGATGAGGTATGGTTTGAATCATAGTTCTAATTCTTATTTGCATATAAATCTTTAATGAAGGTTTTTGGAGCGGACATAGAGGTCTATGTTTTAGATGTGGTGTTTTGGATGGTGCTTTCATTGTATATAGCTATACTTTCTTTCTTTCTATTGCTTAAAGGATTTAAAATTTCATGGGTATCAAATAACAATCCATTAGAAATCTGATCACTTGGCACAAAAAGAAACCCCCCTTAATTAGTTGTTCATATGACATTTGGTTTGAACGTTTATGGTGGTGATCGAGTAATAACATGGATTGATTGAAAGGGAGACTTCAAGCATTGATTTTTGTAGTTTGATGTTTATATAAAAGTAGGGTAGGTATTAGGGTTTGAACTTGTTTCTTTTAATAGAGTGAGTGGGTGCACAGATATATAGAAGGTTAGGGTCAAAGTATAGTTTAGACGGGAGAAAAGATAATATTGAGTGTTTGTTGACAACTTTTTTTGAAAGGGCACGACAAATATGGTGAGGGAAAAATATGGATGTTTTGGAGGGGTCTATTTATTTATAACCTTTAAGGGGATGAAAATAAAACCCATACACCAAAATATTATAAGAATGAAACCATAACCCTAAAATATGTCTCAAGAACAATGAAATACTAACTATATATAAAATTTCTTGGTATATTATTAAACGGAGATCTATCATAATTAAAGATTGGAACTTTTTAATGTTGAGTGTGGACTTAAAGTATGACAGTTGGGTTATGCACTTTTTATCTAGATCGTACCATATTTTATTTGGTTTATGCACTTTAACAAATACTGCCTACTTAGTTTAGAAGCACAATTTTTTTGTGAAAATATGCTTTAATTTTTTTAGAATCTAACAAAAATTTGAGATATGTGGCATTCTCAATTTTATCATTTTTTGAATAAGAAAATATTTTCTAGAGTGTAAAGGCCACATATTAAGGAAAAGTTAAGTTCTATCATTTTCATTTTTTATTTTGTAGTAGTGGAAATATTAATGGAAATGGAAACTGCAACAATTTCAACTCACATACTAATAAAATGTGCTCGCTTGATAGTGCTTAAGGAAAGAAGTTGAAAACAAAGACAATAATGCAGAAGTGCATAAATGATTTGATAAATTTTATACAATGCAGAAGCATTATAAATACAAGAGGGAGTGGGCATCTTAGATGGTTAGAACAGGTGGTTAGGAAAATAAAATTCCTACGTGGAGGCCACCTATCATACAACCGACCTAACAATGTAATTGATTAACACAAATAAGACCTAAGATGACCTAAATAGGGTATTAGGGTATTAATGTTAATCTAACTAGGAGGACTAAAACGTTGTAATAAAAGACTATAAAATTAAATTACAATTGTAAATAATTACCTTAAGTGAAATAAAACCCTAAATGTCCAAGAGAAGGGAGAGAAATAGCTTAGATGATTCGAAGGGACTATTGCAGGTTGTCGCAAGTCTGAAAACATAATCTGGAAGTGCAGACCATCACTCAGCTACCCTGTGAAGACCATATCTAAAATATGTGAAATGACTGAGGTGTATAGGAGGGTATTGTGGAGCCTTGAGGCACCCTGGTCTATAGTCCAGGTGCTATGGTCTTTATAAATGCTTAGAAAATACTTTCAGTATGATATCAATGTATCTCCAAATGTTTCCTATCTGTCGCACTAGATCTGTTGAATGAATTGGAAAATGAATTGTAATGTAAGAGGAAGTATCAACCCCTAGCAAAAAAAATAATGCAAATGAATGGGTCAGACTAACATCAACTTCCAACCTAGTGGTATTATCACTGAGCGTTGCACTACATTTCAGATCCCATATGTAGTTCTGGTGAGTGTGTGTGCATGTTGTTCCTTAGGTGATCTCATATCAGTCACACTTTATGAAGTAACGAGAAACCATAACTATAGAAAATGTAAATAGTATGTGAACATTGAATAAAATAGCATCCCTTCCTTATGTAGTGTGTGTATGTGATGTAGATCTGCTAGCCTTCATGCATGACACTATGTGGTTACAAGTGATGCAATGGATGCAACTCTAGATTAAGTGATAGTAGTATGTGACACTAGGACCCTCATTATGGTCTTATAACTTTATATTTACAGGGCTCTCAAGCTTAATTTTGTAATTAATATTGACAAGGCTGGTTGGGAAAACAATAAGGATGAAAAATGACTAGAAAGGCCCCAAAAATAAGTGAAAAAGGATGTGCATAGATTAGGGCACCTAAGGTGGGACCAGGGTGCCTTGGGGTGCCCTAGTTGTTAGGTTAGTGGCGCCCTAATTTTCATGATAGAATGACGGGACACCTTCTATGCGTTACATGGGTATGGATAAGGCGGTCCCGAAGCAAAATATCATGGGAATGATGAAATAACCCATACAAAATGGGTAACCGTTATCGCCAAAAGGTGGGCCCATGTGATTATCGGTACCCATTTATTCACTTGTAGAACCTTCTATTCGAAGATGCTACTCTCTATAGGAAATTTGTTGGACGGTTTTGATCATCTACATTGACATGATACCCACGGTTTTGTACCAAACTGCTTATGCTATATTGTCTAGCTATCTGGTCTTAGGCATCATGCATAGATCCACAAGCAAATGTCACTGCAGATGTGCAACAAATTCGGGTGTGAATTTTGTAGAGTATGTCTGAGGTACAGTTCCATTACGGATCTGGGTATTGTATTGAGAGAATGGAGGCTTGTAATAAAATCTTAGCAAGTGATACATCGTGGACGTCAGTCCAAATTGCCGTGATCTATGTTAAATCTTATCTCTTTGTGAAGTGTTATTTATTTTGCACTTTTATTTGAGATCTGTAATAATTTTTTGCATCTTGGACTTGGACCTATCTCATGTGATAATGCAAGGGAGTAAAATGCATATTTCTATCTCTCATTTCCTAACACTAGTATAGGCTAGGGTGCCCTAATTTTGCGTTAGCATGATGGGAGTTGTGTACGAAATTGATATGGTTATGTGCAAGCAAATATGTGGGAATGACATGGGCATAAAATACAAAATCAAGATCACCAAAAGGTGGGATTAATCTATTGCGACATGATTCAGTGTGTTGAAGCTTCGTGCAGAATACCTATTTTATCACTGAACTCAACTAATGTTTAATATTGCATAATTGATGTGTCTACATTTTGCCCCCACTTCATGTTGGTGAGTAGAACACTCTTGTAACATAAAGTCACATTCAGCTCCATACGTACTATCCATACAGAGTGTAGAACAAGTAGCTGCCATATTCTCACCAAATCTCAAGCGTGGAAAGTGAAAAAAAGAAGAAGGTGGAGTGTGGATTCTAAAGATGAAAAATGCGCAGAATAAGTGATGAGAGTAAACTTAGGGTGAAACATGTGTGTAGCTATTGTTGTGCATAGTGTCAACTATATGGTAAATAATTAGGCATATTACCTGTAGGCCTTGTGTTGTTGTTAATTGTTATCCCATTTGTTGCCTCTAATTTGACTACTTGTAACTCATTCGGCTTCAGACTTGCATGGGGAATATTGTTCAAGTATTCAAATCTGTATTTATGATAAAAATGTATGTGCTAAAGTCTGATATTATAATATGGTGCTAGAGATAAAAGTGTATCTCCATTATGTGCTTCTCCAATTCTTGCTCAAGACACAGGTACATAGAAGGATATCCTCAACAAGGTCATGATTTTTTTTGGGTGATCCTTCAAACCATTCAGGTTGATAGCAGTTATAGGATTGGGGTTATAATGGGTGTGTCTTCCTCTAATTTTAATTGCTTCTACTAAAATGTCTGAATATATCTCTGTAATATCCTAGTTTTTTGGATGATCCGATGCCACTAGACAAAGAAGTATAGAGAGACACACCCATTATAACCCTAATCCTATAACTGCTGTGTAGAATTTTTTAAGGACACTGTGCCTTGTTGAGGCCACTATTTATGTGTGAGGAGTAAGAAGTGGAGAACAAAATGGAGATAAGATATCTCACACCATATTATTTATCAGAAGCACATACATATATATAATGAGAGGAATATAACAATATTCCCCATAATTGAAGGACTGTTACAAAAAATAGAGAATAATGGGATACAATTAAACAAACAAGCCTAGTAATATATAATTATTTGCTACATTGAACTATGCCAACATTCCCTATCTTATTACATTATTCTTGCAAATCTAACCCCTAAAAATTTCAAATTTCACTTTTCCAAGAGATTTGGTGAGAATATTATCTACTTGTTCTTCTGTAGGATAGTACTAGAGCTGAATGTGACGGTTCAAGACATTCTCTTGAATGAAATGACAATCAATATCAATATTCTTTGTTCGTTCATGAAAAACAGGTTTCTGCATGAGCTTCAACACACTCTTCATTGTCATAATAGAGAATAGGTGAGTGATTTTTAGGAATGCCCATGTCATCCAAAATGTGACATAACCATATCAATTTGCACATAACTCCTCATGCAATGCAATATTCTACCTCTTTGGATGAAATAGAAACAACATTTTGCTTCTTGCTTATCCATGAGATAGGTCCAGCTCCAAGATGAAAAATATATTATGTGGTTGAATTCCTGCCATTAATAGATCCGGCATGGACTGAGTCGATGTATCCCTGTAAGAAGAATTTATCATTCTTCTTATATTCCAGACCATAATCAACTTGTACCTCAGACATACCTCAAAACATGATTTGTTGCAGTCTAGTGACATTTCTTTGGCTCTTACATGAACCTGGAAAGATAGCTGACAACATAGCATTAGTTTGGTGTGGTATATGTCAAGTAGATGATCCCTCTAACAAATTTCCTGTAGAGAGTAGCATCTTCTTGAGGCGAGTCTTGGAATCGTGAAAGTTGCAAACCTTTTTCCATTGGAATGGATATAGGTTTACAGTTGGAAATTATATTCTTTTCCATGAGTGTCATGATGTACTTTATCTGAGAGACAGAAATGTGATGCTTATTTTTCCATATCTCCAAGCCAAGACAATAATGTAGTAGCCCCAAATCTCGTCATGTCGAAGGTTCTTTTGAGATCGTTCTTCACAATATCAAACTGATCTTCTGAACTCCTAGTGATCACTAGATCATCCACATATAAAACAAGAATGAAAATTTCTTTTCATACCTTATTTATATACAAAATTTGAATATGAGGGACTACATGTGAACCCATGCTGCAAAAGGTGATCATCTATCTTGATATATAATTCCCTTGGAGCTTGCTTCAGTCCATACAATGATTTAATGAGATGACATACCTTTTTAGGATGTTCTTCATCAACAAATCCTTTAAGTTGGGTCACGTACACTTCTTCTTTTAGATCATCATTTAGGAAAACACTCTTGATGTCCATCTACTGAAGTTTCCATCATTTTTGTGCTGTTATTGTACAAACAAATCTGATGGTCTTGATCTTCGCAGTGAGTGTAAAGGTTTCTTCATATTCAATGCCCTCTTTTTGAGAATATCCCTTTGCTACAAGTTTTTCTTTATGTTTGTTTATAGATCCATCTACCTTATATTTTGTTTTAAAAACCCATTTGAAGCTTATGGGTTTCTTCCCTGTAGGAATATCGACAAGTTCCCATGTTCGATTTTGCATTAGTTAGTCATATTCTACATCTATGGTGTCTTTTAAATGAGGTTGACTGAGTTCTTCATGAACATTATCAGGCTTGGAGCTACTAATCAATGTCCTCTTGAGTGTAAAATTTACCTCATTTCTTATCTGACTCCTTTTTTTGACTTTTGTTGAAGTATTTGGGAGTGATTGCATGTGAGATTCTTTTATGGTGCTTTATACCCACTTCAGACAAGAACTTGACTAATTTTGTGAAGAAGTTGTTCATTGACGTCAGGATGGATGTGGAGTAACATTCTCCAGTTCTGCAAGGTCAAAATATAGCTCCCCTTGTAACTCATCTTTTCTCTTAGTAGTCTCATCTGGCTCATCATTTGATTCAAAGACTAGTCGGTGAGAGGTGGTTGGTAATGGTTATTCTGTTGGCATTACTGAGTTAAAGGATGACTCGTCAAAAACCACGTCTCGAATCTCGTATATTTTATTTGTCTCAGGATCCATTACATGATATGCCTTCGAGGTAGTTCCATAACTCAAAAGGATGCATGAGAGTGTTTTCAGCCGGACTTTATTTGTCTCTTAGATGGGACATGCATGTATGCTGTGCAACCAAATACTCGTAAATGAGAAATTCATGGATTTCAACCAATCCATACCTCTTATGGAATTTTATTTTGTAGAATATTTGTTGGTGCCCTGTTGAGAAGATAAAAAACTGTGTGTACTGCTTTGGCCCAATATTGATCCTCCAGCTTTGTTGTTGATAGCATGTTGCGAGCCATATCTATCACTATATGATTGTGTCGCCCCAAAATGTCGTTCTATTGGGGTGTGTAGGGAGTAGTCGGGTTCTTATTAATGCCTTGTTGGTTCAAGAAAGCTAAGAACTTTTTTGATGTGAATTCCCCCCTTGATCTGAGCGGGGTAGAAGAAGAGGTTGTCTGGTCTCTTGCACAACATGTTGATAAACAATTTGAAAATGGTGAAGAGCCTCACTCTTTGTTTTCAAGAAAAACACCCACATCTTTCGAGATTAGTCATCCATGAATAGTTGGAAGTATTGGTATCCTGAAAAGGAAGTAGGCAATGGTCTGTTTAGATCGGTATGAACTACCTCCAGAAATTTCTTGGCATAGAAGGTTCTCACCTTAAATAGAACCCTGTGTTGTTTTCCCTACAAGAAACCCAGGGAAAATAGGCAAGGAACTAGACAATTTGGGAAGGCCATGTACCATTTCTTTTGAACTCAATTGATGTAAAGATCCAATATACAAGTCGCCATATTAGTAATGCCATAGGGCAGTAGATTCTACTGTTGAGGTAGATAAAGCTACTGCAAAAGATGAAATAATTATCTAAAGTAAATACCTTATCTTTTAGAAAAGATCTAGCAATAATTATACCTTGTCCCGAGATCAAACATGATTTGATGCCATTTTAAACAAGAAATTATACCTTTAGATGACGATTCAGGAGTTTTTTGACTGACAAGAGGATGCTAGTCAATCAAGTAGCATATAATACCTTTGTAAGCGTACATTTTCATGGTCCCAAATGAATGGTAACTTGGCCTATTTCTTTTACAATGTAATCTTTTTCATTTGCTATCCGAACCCGATCTCTAGTGGGTTGTTCATTTAGTTAATCAAAAATCTTGTTGTCACATAACATATGCTTACTGGAACATGAGTCTATCAACAAGACTCTCTTCATGGGTTGCGAAGTCTGGGAGACTAGTCCAATATTCTTACCACAATTGGCTGCTTATGGTGTCTCCTCATTAGATTCATCATCTTGTTGGGCTGTAAGATGCCCCTTCTACATTCTTTGGCATGGATGTTGTTTTGAATTTTGAAAATCATAATGCTTGGATGGGATTGATTGACTTGAAGACCCTTGTTTCAAGCCATTGTACTAGTAGTGATCAGTGTCTTGAGTGTTGGTTTTTTAAATTTGACACCACCTCTTTAACTTTTGAGCTTCTTGCTGTTGATTTTGATGTGCTTGTGTTTTCTTATATGGGGGGCCTGTTATCTCTCGAAAGTACACCCTGTAGATAGATGGTTGTACAAGTTTTCTAAGCTTGCACAAATGATCTCTGTCTTTCATAGATACAATGGAAACACCTAAGGTCTATGGGTATACCTAATTCGAGGTGAGTCTTTGGTATCAAGGTCGGCTCCTTATTGGTGTGTCCTAAACTTCTTTCTGGAATTTTGAGAGTAAAATATGACTGTAAAATGATTAAAAATAAGGCGATACACCAAATTTGTGTGAGGGCTTTGACTGAGTATATGCACAACTGATTTTTTAAGGATTCTTGATGCACAAACCAATAGTTTTTTTCTACATAATATCTAATGGCAAAACACTTGATTGTACTGAGGGAGGATCACAACAGTAATAATAAGTTAACATGCAAATTAAAAATAAAGTAGAAAGGACTAAAATTTATAGCAGGGGTAAGGTGGTTGATCAGGGAATTTGCATTCACAAGATTAATATAACATACACAAGACTGCAAAATAACTTGGAAAGGTAGAAAACACTTCACACTTAGAGGGAAAAACTGGCAAAATTTGCTTCAGTACTCATATATCCAGAAGTCCTCCAAGAAGAAATTCACTGTGCTTTGCAAAGGCATATAATATATAGAAAAATAAATTTCAGCCCCTTTCTAAAAATAGCCTAAGATTTGTAGTTGCCAATGTATCCTAATTTTATCCATTATTTATTATTAAATAAAGGGATAAAATAATACAAACTAGAGCATGTGGTTAAAAAATAGGCATTAATGGCCTTAAATACAATAAAATCAAATTGAAGCTCGACTGTTTTATTTTTAAGAAAAGAATGGGTGAATAATTTTCTGATAATAAAATTTCTTGCTAGGAAAGTCTCCCTCCATGAGCATACAAATTCATCTTCTTCTCTTTTTTTTCTTCTTGTGAACCATGCAAAAATACAACTCTATGTTTGTGAGCAAATAATTACAATACTTGCAATATTTGTAAACATAATTCATCCACTGTGGGGACCACTAGGAGCACATGTATAATCATAATCAAATCTTATTTTTTGGAAAAATAAGGTAATAAGTCTTCAAAAGGTTTCTTGCATCTGATGTTGACCTCTGCTCTATTCTTGTGATCACATGAAAAATGCACTCCAATTCATGTACAATCTATCACCATCCATGGGGGCCACTTATGGTTGTGAACTCTTGTCTTCATTGGGTTGGCCACCTTTGTGGACTTAGCATATTAACATGGTGCTTGATATGGGATGAGAGGACCACCTTTGGTAACATACATGGCTCTTATAATATCTGTCCACTTTTGACTATTGTTTCTTTGTCGGCTTTTATATTTGAAAGGACCCAATGATTATACCTAAAATACTCACCTTTTCGGTGATCATGTCGGTATGTATGGTCAGATTTGCATTTTATTCAAGTTGGACTATGATTTTAGACTTATAAAAGTCATGGAAATGATTATTTGTTTAGTGACATGGCTTAGCCCCTTCCCCATGGTGACTCACCCCTCCATGCATTTTGTTGGTGGAAATTCGACCTGTGTTGAGTTTGCTTTGATATTGATGATGGAAATCAGGTTGTTGATCTCTGTACCTGTGAATTCGATGCTGTCGATATCTTACCCATGATTAGGGTTTAAGATTTGCATTTTAAACGGTCAGTGGGGACTAACTGTGGTTGGTTGCCTTTGAATTTGGTGAAAAATCACCGGCCATTGATCTTTGTACCTGGTTGTGTCTTGATCGTTGACTATTGATCATTGGTTAGGGTTTGTTGACTCTGTTTCACTCAGAATGATTCATTCCTTTTAGAAACAGATAAGGTTAGGGGCTAGGAGGAATACCTGTAGAATGTCGAGATGGTGTGCGCGTACCGTAGAGAAAGATCAGGCTGATTGCGAAGAAATCCTTTTTGTCTTGGAAGGACTACCTGCAAATAAGAACACAAGACCACAAGATTTTGATTAGACAATAAATGAGGAAACTGCCTTGGGCCCAAGAAATATAAAACTTCCTTTCGAAGGTGGTCAGTTTCCCTGCTAATATGAATTAACACAAAAGACTGTAAAATATCAATTAAGTTGCTTCGTTGAACTGGGTAGGGGAAACGCTGGTTTTCTGGTTTTGATCAGAGGAACCGATGCCTGTTACTGATAACCGATGCTGGTTACTGATAACCGATACCGGTGGGTTCTAGGATCTGTAGGTTAGTTGCTTTGTGGGGTAGTTGTGTTGTTTGTAAGGCTGTATATAGGTGGTATTAGGAAATAAGGTGATGAGAGGTAGATGAATGATAGTTAGAGGTAATATGCATGCTGGGTAGTGGATTCAGGGATGGATTTATGAGGACTGTAATTCAAAAGGCATAAGAAATGTTATATCAGAGGACATGCAAAATGTGACTTACCGGTTTTGACAAAGATGCAAGCTGATTTCCTTTGCTGTAAACACTTCTGGTATTTCCACTCGTCTCTGCTCGGTCAAGTGAAGATCTGGACTCTCTTTTTCGCTCCCAATGATCTCTGTTGATTCAAAAATCATTCGACCTGATCCCCAAAATGAAATTCCAATCCCTTGTTTTTGGTTTGGGGAGCCCATTTATAGGGAACCGATGGCGGTCGAGTAGGAACCGGCATCGGTAAGGAAAAAGTAGGCTATTTTTAGTAAAATAACCCACCTTCCCTGCTTTTCTCCCGAGAGATCAGTTGCGGGCTTGGTCAAGTGGCTAGAAGGTCGGTTTTGGGTGCGAGTAAGGAGGCATTAGTTATGGATGTGAGTCTAGACCAAGCCATAAGTCTTAATTAGGTTAGTTTAGGGTTAGGGCTAGGTCATGATGTGGTGGCAAAATGAGGTGGCAAGTAAGGTGATGTGGATTTATCAATTACAAGGTAATTAATAAATAATTGTGTAAGGTTTAGGTGATGAGGTTAAGTTGCGAGATGAGATGTGGGTCACAAGGGGTCGTAAGACACAAATTTGGTGTCTACATTAGCCCCTTATTGTCGTGTAGCTTGTTTTGTAAAGCTGCACGGACAATAATATGAAGTGGTTTCCCCTGTTAAGGGTATAGGTAATCCCCCTCAAATCTATCACAGATTGAGTGAACGGGAAATCAGGGATATGGTTGATAAAGGGTAAATGGGGGTAGAGGGGATGGTAAGAGGGTGGGGTAGGTCCAAGGAAGCAGACGCATGGTAAAATGCAATAGTACGACTAGGGTACATGATTTGACGAGCAAACCAGCAGTGCATAGGCAAAGGTCGATAGTTTATCCAAACAAGGGTGATATAATCCTGGTATCCAAGGCATAGGAAGTAGCTCCAGGGTATATAACAGGTAAGGTACAGGAACGTTAAGGTGTGTTCGGCAGTACCAAATGGTTGGTTTGGTTGAGATAAACGTCACAGTCTAGGTCTAGGCAAAGTTGGTCGACAGATCAAGTCAAGGACCCTAATCATGCTAAAACACGAACAAGTGAGCTCGATGGAACAAAAGGTACAGGATGGATGGATAAAATAAAATGTTGATTGTGGGTATGGTATTGAAGTGATACGGCCGTGGGTCGGGCCAAGTTGCTAGGTTACATCCTGGGGTCGGGCCGGATGGTTAGGGTGAGGCCTTGGGTCGGGCCGGATGGGTAGGGTGAGGCCTTGGGTCGGGCCGAATAGGTAGGTTGAGGCCTTGGGTCGGGCTGAATAGGTAGGTTGAGGCCTTGGGTCGGGCCAAATAGGTAGGTTGAGGCCTTGGGTCGGGCCGAATAGGTAAACAAATGGTGTTCAGCAAAGGTGGATATAGGTGATATGTGGTTAAAAAAGGGGCAAATGGTAAATAAGGGCAAAAAAATTGGGAGAAAGTTGGCAGAAAAACCGATGTCGATTCTACATGACTGATATCGGTTAAGGGACCGATACCGGTTCATTAGGGCAAAATGAAACCGATATCGGTTAAGGGCGAAAAACCTATAAAAAGAAAAATACGGCTTGTCATTGTCACTTTGTTATTTTGAAAACCAAATTGACTTGTCTGACGTGGAGAGTTGAGATTGGAGGTTTATTGAGTGAGGTGGAGCTATTTTGCTGGAGGAGTGAGTTGTTTGCGGGCCCGAGTGAGGAGGAGGCAGCAGTTGATTGGCCGGGGACCCAACAGAGTAGAATTGGAGCCATGGCACAGGCAGGAGGAGCAGGAGGGGCTGGACCAGCTGGACCACCACCACCCATCCCACCACGACGACGTGTCGTTGTACGAGTAGGCTCGAAACTTTTTATTTTATGCATTTGAATGGTATTAAGCTTAATTGGGGGTTTGGGTAGGAATTTACATTTTTAGGAAATAATGAGTAAATTGACGTAATTTGAAAAACGAAGAGGATAGAGGGGTAAAATAGGGCAAGTCGGCTGGGTGGGTAGGTTTTTATGGTGTTTGGGTGGGTAGATAAGTATAAAAATGGAAAAATATGGGCGGGGGGCCGCGCGGGGGTTCGGCTCCCGGTAATTACAGCGACCGCTGTCGGTTGCTAAGCGACCGACATTGGTCGGAAATTATGTGGACAGGGTGTGTTGGGCTGGACCAGCGTTGGTCATATGTCGGCCGGCGTCGGTTTGGGTTTGTATGGGTGTGGGTTGGGTTGGGTGGGGTGGGGTGTTGGGTGGGGTGGGGTTTGGTTGGGGTGGAGTTTGGGCTTTGGGTGGGTTTGGGTTTGGGTAGATTTTGGGCTTTGGGTGGGTTTGGATTTGGGTAGATTTTGGGCTTTGGGTCGGGTAGTGGTTTGGGTGGGTTGAGTTGTGGGTAGGTATGGGATTTGTATGGGTTGGGGTTAGGTGGGTTTTGGGTTGGGTGGTTGAAGGTAGGTTGCTAGAGGGGGGTGGTAGAGAGTTGGGGTGTGGTCGGGGGGATAAAAGGGGGTTTAGAGGGTAAGGTAGATGTTGTGATAAAGAGTAGGTCTAAGGATGTGGGTTGGTTTTGCAGGCACGTCAGCAGTTGACGATGCGGGATAGGATGCCCCCACTGTTGGTGCAGATGAGACCACATGTGTCCGCAGCTCACTGGGCGATCATGCGCGAGGTGGGACTCGGTGGAGTCCAGAGGTACAGAGCGATAGAGAGAGATCACAGCCTAATGGTCGCCCTCATCGAGAGATGGGATCCGGCGACCAATGTGTTCCATCTCCCGACTGGGGAGATGACTATCACGTTGGAGGATGTGTATCGCATCCTTTGACTACCTATCAAGGGAGAGGTAGTCTTCCAGGTAGATTCAGAGACTGCCATGGACAGCATATTACAGGTTTTTGGAGATGCAGCTGCGCTACTTACCTATCACAGCGCGAGCATTGGGTATGGTGACATGTACCGTGCGCATCGACACGAGACACGGCTGGCTATGCTGATGATGATTGGGATCACCTGCTTCGCCCTCCCGAACTCAGAGGGAGGCCGCTTTCCATGGGCGTTGATGGGGGTGTTGCTTGAGATGATTGAGGAGCATACTTGCTATGCGTTGGCACCAGTGTATCTGGTGCAGCTATATAGAGAGCTCTGGGGTTATCGCCGGATGAGGCGATTCGGTATTTGTTCGACATTTTTGCTGCATTGTTGGGCATATGAGCACATTATATGCATCAGGCCAGTAGGGTTACCCCAGCAGCCAGGGCCACATGTCATATACAGATATGGCTTTCAGAGGTGGTTGGGGGTCGTGGGGCAGCCACGAGTAGTTCTTGCAGGGCGAGATGTGGCGTATTATAGACATTTATTAGAGGGCCTGACAGCGGTAGACATCATATGGAGACCTTACAGAGGTCATCACCCACACAGAGGAGGCCGAGTACAGTTACGCTGGATCCAGTACACTTTCTGGATAGCAGGACAGAGGCCGAGAGAGTACGAGAGGATACCCCTAGAGAGGGTATGCAGGCAGATGGGGCTGCGACAGGATGAGCCACCTCCCTTCCCTCAGTACAGGAGGGATGATGTAGAGGCCCCACTGCCTGCACCACAGCCCTTGGATCCAGATTGGGTTGCAGAGAGGCCAGCAGATGATGGCGTAGATGATGCTGGGTGCACGAGAGCATACAGGGTTTGGTGGACTGGTCAGAGAGCGGCGAGGGTAGCACAGCCCGCACAGCCAGACTTGGCAGCGGTGACGGTAGAGAGAGATCAGCTCAGGGGCCAGGTGCAGTTATTACAGGGGCAGCTTGCTGTTGCGCAGGCACAGATAGGGGTCTTACAGGGGCAGCTAGCCCAGGCTCAGGTACAGGCACAGGCAACACCACCACCAGCAGCACAGCCACAGGTGCAGGTACAGGTATAGGCAGCAGTACCAGCAGCAGCACAGGCACAGCCCCAGGCACAGGTACAGATACCACTTCCAGCATCGGCACAGCCACAGGCACCACCAGCACAGACAGAGGGGGTACTGGCAGTAGGAGTCCGGGGACTAGCCCCAGTACCGACGGTGGCACGGGATAGATACATGGAGGCGAGAGCGGAGGCCCGATACTATCAGGATGTTCTTGATAGTACCGGAGCTGAGTATCAGCCATATGCGGCACACCGAGCAGAGACCTCACGTAGTCAGAGATCGCAGGGAGGTGCAGCCACAGCTGGTGTGTCTGTTACAGGCAGGAGGCGAGAGGCGCCACAGGGACCAGCAGGGAGAGGTGCTGAGGGCGGTGGGGAGAGCTGAGGGATCCCTGCATTGTTTTTGTATTTTGTATATTGGATATGGGCACCGGTCTGCGAACCAGTTATGTTGATAGAGGCCTGCGTGCCGTCATTTATTCATGTATGGATTCATTTATTCATTATATACCGGCCTGCGAGTCGAGTACGGGTTGTATATTTGATACCGGCCTGCGAGCCGAGTTTATTTTTGATATGAGGGACCGGCCTGCGAACCGAGTCGAGATTTTGGATAGTTATTGCGGCCTGCATGCCGGCTTAGTTGTATGATGAGATCACAGAGGCCCCGATGCAGAGCACATTGTATATTTGAAAATTTGTATATATATATAGAGATGATGTTTTGATCCACATGCAGTGTTCAAAAATGTGTTTAAGTATTTCGTCAATGGTTTGTGGTATAGAATATATGATGAGTTTATTTGACGTGTTGATATATGGATGATGTGTTATAAGATGAAATGTTGCATGTTTTGGGCTGCTTTTGTGACATTGTTATATATGTATCTGATGAGTTGGATCCAAATGATGAGTTTTTGGTTTTGTGTAGATGTGACTTAGTTGATGGTTTGTTTGTTTTTGTAAAATAGATGATGTTATGGACATTGTAATGATATGTGTGGTGGATGGAGAAATATGGATAATGGTGTTGTTATGCAGGAAAAAGGGCGGGCGTGACAAAAAAATTAGGTAGAAAATGAAGAAAAAGAACCATGTTGTAAAGAGATAGGTATATAACCGATATCGGTTAGCGAACCAATGTCGGTAGCTGCTAGACCGATATCGGTCACATGACCGATACCGGTTATTTAGTTATGAGCTTTTCTAAAAATAGAAAAGCTAGGGTGGCAACTTAGTTCTTATTTTTAGAGCCATGCAAGAGTTAAATACGCGAACGCGACGCTTTTTGACGACTGAGACAAGTATTTGCATGAGAGATTTGAGTGATTAGGAGTAAAGAGACAGGGAAAGTGATTGTGATCTGAGATTCAGAAGACAAAAAGGCAGGTTTGAAAAAGGTGGTGATAATGGCAGGACGAGGAGAAACATCCAGCAGGCAGGGACAAGAGGGAAGACAAGGGCCACCTCAAGCTACTGCAACCCAAGAGGTAACGTTTTGTTTGTGATTTGACTACTGCATGTTTTGTGAATAAGATGGGGGAGAGTATGTGGGTAGATATGAGAAAGAAAAGATGATAACAAGGGTTATAAATGGGGTGAGTGTTACACGGTAGGTAATCAAGGGTTTCAAGTATGTCTGTGTATACAGAGAGGAATAAACGAGCAATTTATTGTCGTAGGTGGTTGTTTTAGGCATAACAGGGACCGATATCGGTTAGGGATAACCGGTATCAGTTACTCAACTGGTATCGGTTAGCTGTAAATGATACCGGTTGCTGTAGGAATTTCCAAAATTTGAGAAAAAACCCGGGGGGATTGGAGGAATTGAATGGTTTTTGTTGTTATTTGGATGTATGCAGGCAGAGGCAGGGTTGAGGATGAATGATAGTGTACCAGCGCTGTTGTCACGAATCCGAGCGGATGTAACACCAGCTGAATGGACATTGATAAATCAATAGGGTCATCCGTGGACGTCATATTGCAAAAAACAGTGAAATCTCAACTTGTAGGGATTATTAGCTATACATGCACTCTAAATTAGAAAAATTTATATAAATATGAATCGTAGCATTCGGAATGTAGTTTCTAAAATACTAATTTTTGTAAAAAACGGACAAGTTTAGCTATATTAAACACTTAAAATTATATGACTTACTTTTTTTTTTCGAAAAAACTTATAAGATTGTAGTCCGTTTGCCCGCATTTTGGATGACCAAATCTTGTTATTTTTTTTTTTCCTTTGGTGAAAAGTTAGATGTAGTTGTCTATCTTGGGATGGATTTTATTTTGTATTTTTTTTAGCAATATTTTTTTTTTTATGATTTTTTCCGTGAAAGTGGTCTGAAAATATTTAGAAAATGGAGCGCTTTCCGTTTGCCCGCCATAACTATATCAAAAAATATCGAAATCAATTTTTTTTTTTTTTAAGGTGCATAGAATTTGTCCACGCTTGGGATGGTATAATTTTTATCATATTTTGATAAGCGAAACAAAAGTTACAGTCTTAAACGTAGACATGAACATTCACGGGAAAAAATGTCTTAAGGACCTATTGTTAGTAATAAATTATAAAATGATATTTATCTTATTCTATTCACTTTAAAAACAATATTTTTACAAAGCTAAGAGTCTACCCTACGTGATGGCACCATTTTTGTGAAATGTTTTCAGTTTTTTAGCATGGTTCAAGTCTTTGGAAGAGCAGATTTGAGGTTTTTTGATCTTTTGCACTTCATAATGACCTTCCATAGCTTTGGTTGGGGAAAAACAAAGATTTTCCGAGGCTAAGGTTCGGCAAATAGCTCCGCGATCGCGGTTTTTTGTAAAAATACCGCGTGGTTTATAAAGCGCGCTCGCGGTTTATAAAGCGCGCTCGCGGTTTATAAAGCGCGCTCGCGCTTTATAAAACATATTTACACACATCCCAACGTCTGAATTACCATGTGATTTTTACTGTCTGACCTTACCGTACGAATTACTGTGAAATTCTGTCTTTTTCCAGGCACGTTTTTTTATCACCGAAAGCAAAACATCATGGGAGACAAAAAACGAAGTCAAAAAAGGAAGTCATTAAGTAAAAAAACACCAGACGAATTAGAGGCCAACAAAATTGAAAATGCTGAGCGAATGCGGAAACTTCGTGAATCTAGAAGAGGTTCATCTTCAATCTCAACTACTGTAAGCAATGAAGAACTAGGTAATGTTTCTACTGTCAATGTTGAAGTTGAATTGAATACTCGTGATGAAGAAGTTTTTACTGTCAATGTTGAAGAAGAATTAAATACTCATGATGTAGCAAATGTTGAAATTGAAGGAGACAATGAAAATGTGAATAAGGAAATTCATGTTGAAACTGTAGACAAACAAAATTTGACAAAAACACCTCCTAGAATTTTACATAAGAAACCTAATTTTTTGATTGAAATTGATGAAAACATTTTGAAACCAATGTCTGACAAACTTTCTGAACGACAAATCAGAAGAAAAGCTAGTGAAATTTGGGATAATCATTTTGAAATTTTAAATGATTCCCAAAGATGTCAGTTGTTGGTTAGTTTGATGAAATTGATTAAAATGAGACCTACATTAAACACCTTAGGATTGACAACATCTAACATACGTGGTCAAACCTCTACAATTGTTGAAAACCTTCATGATGCATATCACACTGTTGGTGTCAAGAGACGCACTAGGGATAGTAATATTGTGCGTCGTGTACTTGCTACTAGTGTTGTAAGTGAATCAATAAAAAAACAACGTTTGATTACGCAAACAAGTCGAATGTTGCAAGTTAATCGAAAAACTCTAATGAAAGCAATTGAAAGACGTAATATCCTTCAGTCACTCAATAATGTCGATTTTTGGGCATTTTCTGCTAGAGCACCGCGTAAGGACAAAAATAATTCTGATGCTATAAGAGAAGTTGTTATTAAATTTTGGCATGATAACACTAGAGTTTCACCTAATACAAGAGATGTTATAAAACGGAGAGTTGGTTCTACTAATCGTGAACCACATCCAAAGCATTTCTTAGATATGACTCAAACTCAATTTTTTCGTAAGTTTGAACAAGAGAATCTGGAAATTAAAATTAGTCAACGTTTTTTTGAAATGTTGAAACCATTCTATGTGAAAATCAACCATGCTCGCACCACTTGTTGTTGTAGGCAACATGTTGAATTTGCAATGCATTATGCTAAATTTTTACGTATTCGTTCTATTTTTCATTCTGAAACTATGTTATCTGAATGTGGTGTTCAAGTTCCACCAATATCTTCTAGGGATTTCATTCCTACTATATTTTGTGAAAAAGAAGTTGGACAATTTTTTTATAGTCAGGATTGTTTAGATGGAAGTTGTAGTACATGCGGCGGATTACCTAAATTGGAAAGTTGCATCCATGAGCAAATGGAAGGTACAATAGGACATAATTTAGTTGAATTTGATAAATATAAATCAGTTGCATACCAGTTGAAAGATGGAAAAGAGTCGAAACGGTGTGAGCTAGTTACAGAACAAATGCCCATTTTTCAATTTATGAGAAAATTTAAGGATGAAATTGTTTATGAGTATGCGAGGCATACACATAGAGCTCGATGGTTGGATGAACAATTCAAGCTATGCAAAGACACATTTCCTATTGGTACTATTGTTTCAGTGGTCGATTTTGCAGAGAATTACACATTGCAACCACAAATGGAGGTTCAATCGCAATATTACAACTCAGTACAAGTTGCCATTTTTGTGCATATAGCATTTCTACATTCTCCTGACAGTACAGAGAATGATCGAAAATTTTTAAGAGAGTACCACTTTTATATCAGTGATGATCGTACTCATTCTACTGAATTTGTGCAAGGGTGTTTCCAGTTATTTTATGGAAACTTGTCTGATAGGGACATCCACTTCAAACAACATTATATATGGTCAGATAATTGCACGTCTCAGTTTAAGAATGCACGAATGTTTTATTGGATGAGCAGAATGCATGTCAAGATGGGTGTGCAACATATTTGGAGTTTCACTGAGGCTGGACATGGAAAAGGAGAGCATGACGGTGCAGGGGCATGTGTGAAAAGAGCTCTTGCAAGAGAAGAGTTGAAGTACAAAGATGGTGCTAAATTAAAAGATGCAAAGAGCATAGTGGAATGGTGTACTGACAACATGACCCGAGGTTCTCAAGAAAATTCCACAGTTTGCAGATATTTTTGGTTGATAGAGGAAAAACATATTGCTAACTACGAGGATTGTATGACACTCACTGGGTCCAGTGATATGCACTCATTTTGTAGCTCAGACGCTACTTCGTGGGCCGTATGGACAAGAAAGTTGACATGTTTTTGTGCATCTTGTATCGAATTTGTCACTGCTGAGTGTGATTCACAAGAATGGGTGGAAGGATGGATTTGTAGGCCTCTAACTCCGCTTCCTAGTTATCAACCTCCACAAGCATTACAACTTGTTTCTGCAGATGAAGTTACAACATCCAAGGACTTTGACGAAATTTCGATTTTGGTGCGACAAGGTATTTATCCAGTTATTTATTTAATTTTTGTATTGAGTTATGTCCATTGAAATTTTAATATGTAATTTAAATTTGAGTTTTTCAACCTTGGTTATTTTTTTGTAGGACATGTGTTTGCAGTAATTGCGACAGAAGACAATGAAGAAGGAACAGACTATTTCTTATGTCGTTGCATCGAGGAAAGAAAGAAGTTGACTTCTCCTATTATAGATGGCGAAGAGATTGAGTATCCTACAGGGTCAGTGGTAGTTACTGGAACTTGGCTTCGACGGTATCCATTAAAAAACTCCTCTGTTTGGGTGTTTGAAGACTTTGAGACACACAGGAAAATACTCTTATATTCACATCTAGTTCTAGCGACAAATATTCAGTTGTATAGATATCGAGGAAGACCTAATAACAAGATTCTTTGGAAGGTTCGAGAGTCAGATCATGAAGCAATCTTGTCTGCTATTCAGAGTAGATCCGATCCTGATGGTTCATTGGAATGAATTTACAATGCTCACATGTCTGGTATATATTTAATTTCAAGTTTCAATTTATATAGCGTATATATATATATATTTTTTTAGTTTAAAGATCTAGATTTAAGTTTGAATATATTTTATTTTAAATTTGTGTATTTTGTGTGTCATGTATATAGATCTAGTATATGGTTTTGATTTGAAACTTAAATTTCTTTGACTAACAATTTTATGTTTAGGTTAGTGGTGCCAGAAAAGCTTCCACCTTCACGTGGTTGGTATCGTTAGTAGAGAATTTTAAATTCTCGAAGCTAAGAGAAGCTTGAACATTGTTTGAAAAATTTGTAAATTTTGAAAAGTCAAGTTTGTAAATTTTGAAAATATTGTAAATTTTGAAAATGTTGTAAATTTTGAAAAAGTTGCAAATTTTGAAAAAGTTTAAATTTTGAAAACGACTCCTTGTAAATTTTGAAAATGTTGTAAATTTTGAAAAAGTTGGTATCGTAAATTCTAAATTTTGAAAAAGTTGTAAATTTTGAAAACGACTCCTCTAGGTGCCACGGAGTCCGAGTAGTCACCCGTCGAATTTGAACGATATTTTGGTCTCAGGGCTCTTAAGGGACTAAGCCCGAACGAAGTAGCCCGGAAGCAACGACCCTTTCGCGCACCCGTTCACTTGGCCACCCGGACGTTCCACGGCCCACCGTTTGCAAAATACAGCAAAACCTTACCTGCCTCCAACTCACTAGCGCGTTTGCAAACATTAGGACAGCGAGAGCACCGAAATGAGAAGGAAAAAAATGAGAGAGGCTATTGTAGAGGGTCCGTATGCCGAGGTGCCGGATCAGACGAGGCCTCTCTAGGTGCCACGGAGTCCGAGTAGTCACCACGTCGAATTTGAAAATATTTTGGTCTCAGGGCTTTGGGACTAAGCCTTAGCCCGGAAGCAACGACCCTTTCGCGCACCGCTCCAACTGCACTATTTTAAACTGGCGCGTTTGCAAACATTAGGACAGCGAGAGCACCGAAATGAGAAGGAAAAAAATGAGAGAGGCTATTGTAGAGGGTCCGTATGCCGAGGTGTCAGATCAGACGAGGCCTCTCTAGGTGCCACGGAGTCCGAGTAGTCACCCGTCGAATTTGAACGATATTTTGGTCTCAGGGCTCTTAAGGGACTAAGCCCGAACGAAGTAGCCCGGAAGCAACGACCCTTTCGCGCACCAAAACACCACCTCCTCTAGCGTTCACCTGGCCACCCGGACGTGTCGGCGCAGGCGGTTCTGGTGCCACGGCCCACCGTTTGCAAAATACAGCATTTGGCAACCTTACACTGGCTCCAACTGCACTATTTCGCGCGTTTGCAAACATTAGGACAGCGAGAGCACCGAAATGAGAAGGAAAAAAATGAGAGAGGCTATTGTAGAGGGTTCGTATGCCGAGGTGTCGGATCAGACGAGGCCTCTCTAGGTGCCACGGAGTCCGAGTAGTCACCCGTCGAATTTGAACGATATTTTGGTCTCAGGGCTCTTAAGGGACTAAGCCCGAACGAAGTAGCCCGGAAGCAACGACCCTTTCGCGCACCGAAACACCACCTCCTCTAGCGTTCACCTGGCCACCCGGACGTGTCCGGCGATAGGCGGTTCGGTGCCCGAACGAATAGCCCGGACGCAACGACCGTTTGGAAACCTTAAAACTGCACTATTTCGCACCGAAACTTACACTGAGCTCCAACTGCATTGTAGAGGGTCTATGCCGAGGTCGCGTTCTAGGTGCAAGTCAGTTCACCCGGAATTTGAACGATATTTTGGTCTCAGAGCTCTTAAGGGACTAAGCCCGAACGATGCCCGGAAGCAACGGCAAAAAAATGAGGCGAGGCTTGGTGCCACGGCCCACCGTTTGCAAAATACAGCGTTTGACAACCTTACACTGGCTCCAACGCACTATTTTGCGCGTTTGCAAACATTAGGACAGCGAGGCCTCTGAGAAGGAAAAAAATGAGGAGTCCGAGGTCACCCGTCGAATTTGTATTTTGGTCTCAGGGCTCTTAAGGGACTAAGCCCGAACGAAGTAGCCCGGAAGCAACGACCCTTTCGCGCCCGAAACACCACCTCCTCTAGTGCCGTTCACAGCGAGGCCACTCGCGCGTTTGCAGGACGTGCCGAGTCCAGATTAGACGAGTCTCTAGGTGCCACGGAGTCCGAGTAGTCACCCGTCGAATTTGAACGATATTTTGGTCTCAGGGCTCTTAAGGGACTAAGCCCGAACGAAGTAGCCCGGAAGCAACGACCCTTTCGCAAAATACAGCGTTTGGTGCAACCTTACACTGGCTCACAACTGCACTATTTCGCGCGTTTGCAAACATTAGGACAGCGAGAGCACCGAAATGAGAAGGAAAAAAATGAGAGAGGCTATTGTAGAGGGTCCGTATGCCGAGGTGTCGGATCAGACGAGGCCTCTCTAGGTGCCACGGAGTCCGAGTAGTCACCCGTCGAATTTGAACGATATTTTGGTCTCAGGGCTCTTAAGGGACTAAGCCCGAACGAAGTAGCCCGGAAGCAACGACCCTTTCGCGCACCAAAACACCGCCTCCTCTAGCGTTCACTTGGCCACCCGGACGTGCCGGCGCAGGCGGTTCTGCCACGGCCCACCGTTTGCAAAATACAGCGTTTGACAACCTTACACTGGCTCCAACTGCACTATTTCACGCGTTTGCAAACATTAGGACAGCGAGAGCACCGAAATGAGAAGGAAAAAAATGAGAGAGGCTATTGTAGAGGGTCCATATGCCGAGGTGCCGAATCATACGAGGCCTCTCTAGGTGCCACGGAGTCCGAGTAGTCACCCGTCGAATTTGAACGATATTTTGGTCTCAGGGCTCTTAAGGGACTAAGCCCGAACGAAGTAGCCCGGAAGCAACGACCCTTTCCCGCACCGAAACACCACCTCCTCTAGCGTTCACCTGGCCACCCGGACGTGCCGGCGTAGGCGGTTCGGTGCCACGGCCCACCCTTTGCAAAATACAGCGTTTGACAACCTTACACTGGCTCCAACTGCACTATTCTGCGCGTTTGCAAACATTAGGACAGCGAGAGCACCGAAATCAGAAAGAAAAAAATGAGAGAGGCTATTGTAGAGGGTCCGTATGCGGAGGTGCCGGATCAGACGAGGCCTCTCTAGGTGGCACGGAGTCCGAGTAGTCACCCGTCGAATTTGAACGATATTTTGGTCTCAGGGCTCTTAAGGGACTACGCCCGAATGAACCTCTGACTCTTCCATTTATTCGTCCTCTTCACCTTAAGTCACATGAAAACCTCTTACTTTTCTAGTTGACGAATTTTCAGGGCATTCATAAGACCTATGAGTTACATATTTATTGCATCTAAAACACTTACCCAAGAATTTTCCTCTTACTCTTTGATAAGGTCTTATAGTCTATAATGCCCTGGAACTTTCACCCCCTCAAATAATGACATATCATTTTCAACCATGGATATTATAAAAAACTAAGATTACAAATAATAGATTAATAAAATTAAAATTAATTTAATGGGGGAAGTAATTGTGTACAGTTTGGTGCGTGGTTGAAATGGAAGAGGAAAATAATGGCTCGGGAAGTGGAGTGTGGCAGGTCTATGGTAGGGGTTGGTATGGGGTAGTGTGAAGGCATGGGATTTCCTGGAAATCATATGAGAATCCTCCCATCATTTCTGACATGGCATTTTCCTTGCATAATAATACAAATAATTCATTCGAGATAAAGAGGCGTTAACCATGGAAAAACCTAAGTTAATGTTGTAGATTTAACAATAATTGGATAGTTGCAACAAGTACAAAAGAAGAGCACTATTTTATTAAAAATGGTAAAGTAGGGGTTCTGTGCTCCCATAATTTAATAAATATTTTTTGTATGTGGAAAATAAGTAGAAGATTTAGAATTAGGGGGTGTACAATGTCCAACTATATTGAGTTTTCTTCGTCCACGCACTTATGTTGCATGCACTGTAATATTTGCAACATCATTCTTAGGGAGGACAACTACAACCTCATTTCATGTTATTTATATTTCAATTCAAGTAGTTGTTGTATTGATTAATACAATGAAATTTCCCTTTCCTGTTATCCCACATATGTCTCTGCAAGATTTGTCTCTTTCGCCTTTTCCTACGCCAAGTGGGAGATTGAAACTGCTATGGAATTCACGCAATGGAGAAATATTGTTGAAGACATGGGTATCCTCATAAAGATGGCCCTTGATTCTTCACCAAATATAACCAACAGGTTCCCATGGGACCGTTTCACCTTCGATAGCATATTGATTCGATACCACTTTTTTGTTAACATAGTAATATATAATTGGTTCATTGAGCATCCAATATTATAAATAAGGTGTGGAAGTTATGGAATCAATATAATAATTCATATTTTTAGAAGTGACATGTAAACAAAATAAAAAACTAGAGAAAAATAATGAGAAAAATAAAAAGTAATCAACCTACAAAAAATATCCATCTTTCTCACTCCCAAATTCTAAGTCCGCCATTTCATTACTTTTTCTTCATGTAAATTGGTACCTCAAGAATCAATGCACGTTATACATAGCACATCTCTAGTTACTAATACTTAAGTTGGCTTGATATAGAGCTAACAATATTGTTTTAGTTTGAAAAATAAAAATTCAAAATGCCCATGGCACGAAATATACCACAAATAATAATCAGAAAGATACTAGAAAATATATAACTAGAAGTAATACACTAAATCCACCGAACAAAGATCAAAACCCACTTTCTCAGAGTTAGCAATAATACCAAAATAACCAAATTTATAGCCTTATTTAACCAACACACATGGATATATATATATATATAAGAATCAAATAAAGTGTGCTCCAGACGCGCACGTCTCTGAAAATATATATGTACATGTATAAGTTCATAATGTATGTATACAGATCTCGAACTAAGCACGTGCCATAATGTACATATGGGACCACATGCGGTCGCAAAAGGCTAGATATATATACAATGGACTGTGAATAGATGTACTCATGACCACATATATGTGGCATCCAAGTGGACTATAAATCTACTCATGAAACATCTTCCCTCTCTTCGCCCTGCTAGAAGTAGCACGTCCACGACCTGGGGATGTAGTGGAGGGAGATGCCACTACGGATTTCATCCGTGTGGTCCTAGGTGTCTCCAAGCATGCCTGCAACCTAACCTGCACATTCATAAACAACAAGTTTTTAACACCCAAAATTTTAAAATACCTTCAAAATTTAGAAACTTGTACAATTTAGTTAAAATGCATGTGCAATCTTACCGCAATGTCATGATCCCTATCGATTTGTTGTTGACGCGTCGCAGGGACAACAATAGACTCACGAGGGGTAAGCTACATACAAATAATTAATTTTCAAATTAAATATTTCACACATATATATATATACCTACAAATTTTGATATTGTAGATTTAAGTTTAATAAGAAATAATGAACCTCCAAAATTTAACAAATTTAAAAAATTGTGTACCTCGGTTAGTGGATTTGCAGATGCTATGGCGGTATCTACAGCAGCCTCCACAGTCTGCATATGTGGAGGAGTCTCTGTAGCAGTCATAAGCTATACAAAAAACATGTACAAATCAATTTATTAAAATCTACTTAAGAGCTATACAAAAAACATGTACAAATCAATATTTAGTTACTCAAGAAAGAATAAAAATACATTATTAAATTTTATCTTCTATTTAGGCTAAATACATAGGATCTAAGTTATTAGGGTTTCTACTTTACTGTTGATCATTACAGGTCATCTCGATGTTGTGTGAAAAAGAGCAACACAATGATCACACAATTTCTAAACAAGCAAAGCACTAGAAAGTTGAGAGCTCAACTACCTTATGATCTAAGACTGTAAATTCCTTGTATTAGATTGTACAACTACTACATAGACCATGTACATATCATGTATGGTCTTGAACCTACATGTTTTCCAGTTCTATAATCTTCTTTGTAGAATCTAAAGTCTTATCTTCTCCTGCTCCGCTACCTGTCACATCTAGCTCATCCCAGAATCTTCCTAAACAAGCTAAGTTTCTCTCCCCTCTTGTATATTGATAAAGTTATTGTTTATCACTTAGTCCATTTCAAGTTGGAATGAATTATTTTTGTCATGCTTAATTGATGTTGGAAGTTAATTAGATAATAATTGTCTACCTGTTTATAATCCTTGTACCTTTTTCAGTAGAAATTTTAAATAAGGGTATAAATATGACCAATACATTATAGCTCCTCAAACCCATTATGAGGTGTGGCATAATATATAATAGAATACAAGCCCTTGATTCATCCCTCACACATGGAAACATGCACAAATTTAGCTCATGTTTGATCTATGGGAAGAAACATGGATAACTTCAAACTGGTAGTTTGTTGTTGTTATGGGTACTCTTAAGGAATCAAATGGTCCTTGATGTTTCTTCTTAATTTTATTAGAGTGAGAATAGAGGATCCTTGAATTTTCCAAGGTCACCCTACTAGGTTTTAGTGAATGAATATTTATATATGACCAATCGTTAGATTTCTTACTCAACAAACCTAAAAGTACTACCTAGGTTGACTAAGCCAAGTAACCCTTTTGAAAAAGTTAATATTAGAAGTGTATGGGATAGGTTCGTAGGGGGTGGATAGGTTGGATTTTAACTTATCCTAAACCTACAAACATGTCCATGATGTCTAATAAATTAGGTCTGAGACACATGGAGGATTATGCATATGTTC
>CM034147.1:715560273-715571387 GCA_019776745.2 Taxus chinensis | reverse complement strand
CTTTCTATCGTAGGCAATGGAGCGCATTGTGTACCATCTACGAAGATAAGAATCTGACGACAAAGTTAAAACTTCAGACAAAGCTTCATACGATGAGTATGCATGATGGCGAGTCAGTAGAAGCCTTCTTGTGGTGCATGTACCTGAGTTACGTGCAGAACTCTCTGCACTTGGTGAACCAGTGGATGATAAGTTGCTAGTCCCGCTCACCCTGTGAGCTCTTCCTTCCCAGTTTTGGACACTGATCACCACGTTGACAATCACTCAATAGGAGGTGAGTTTTGCAACCCTGGTGAATTATCTCCAGCAGGAAGAAGCCATGCAAAATGACAAGAAGCCTTCGAAGACAAGGCTCTCATCACGAGGCAAAAACATAAGCCTCGGAAAGGGCAATCTGCCCCCCAGAATCAGAAGCAACATGCTCAGCAGCCATCTTCATAGTGGCCACCACAGCGGCCACCCCCAGAAGCAGCATAATCACAAGGCGGATTGGTGGTGCCACATTTGCTCCATGGATACGCATACGACTGCAAACTATTATTACAACTGGTCGCAAGTATGGAAATTCTGGCGAAGAGAGCACTTCTGGTCGAGGATATTCCAAGAAATCTCTGATGGCATGCTCGTAATTAGAGGCAGAAGCGCCACATTGTTGCTCAGCAGGATGCCAGCTCCGATGAAGAGGTACCAGATATGACTCATTCTGAAATTGTTCTAGTCTCACAGACTTCACAGCCGTCAGAAGATGTCTAGTTGATTGATTCAGGTGCCAGCAAACACATTACTGGAAATAAGAAGTTGTTCCATACTCTGAGTGACCGGCCCACTGGAGATCGGATCACCATTGCAGACAATCAAGAGTATATTGCAGCAGGGATTGGTGATGTCATCATTCCTCTTGGAACATGAAGATGTACACTCACAAAGGTGCTATATGTTCCAGGTTTGACTTCAAATCTTTTTTCTGTAAGTCAACTTCTTAACCATAGAATGCAGGTTGAATTCTTTGTTGAGAAAGGGGTCGAGTCCTGCATCATTTCCCAGGGAGAGTCAGTCATTGCTCAAGCATTTTTGAAGGGCCGTCTATTTGCACTGGATGCGGTCACCTCATCTAGCGTTGCTCTCTCTGCATCAACGGCAGAGTCCACTGCACTTTGGCACTTTCGATATGGTCATCTTTCTGCCGGAGCTCTGCATCAACTCAGTGCGAAGGAAATGGTAAGAGGGCTTCCTCCACTCTCCCATTCCTTACCTGTTTGCTCGGGATGTCTTGCGGGCAAACAAAATAGAGGTCCATTCAAACAGAGCTCTTATCATTCTACAGAGCATCTTCAGGTCGTTCACACCGATCTATGCAGACCCTTGCCAGCTAGCTTCCAAGGTTTTGTGTACTTTCAGCTCATCATTAATGATTACTCACGGAAAATGTGGGTATATTTCCTTCAGAAGAAGAGTGAGGCACTTGCGAATTTCCAAACCTTCTACCAGCAAGCCACCAGGTAGTCTGGGAAGCCTCTTCTTCTCCTCTACTCAAATTGAGGGGGGGAATTTGTGTCAAAGAAGTTCTTAGCATACTTGAAGCAGCATGGCATTCAGCAACATTTTACTGCACCCTACATGCCCCAACAGAACAGGATTTTCGAGCGCCACAACAGGACTGTCATGGAGATGGTTCATTGTATGCTCTCGATCGCTAAGTTGGAGGATCAGTTTTGGGCAGAAGCAGTCCAGACAACAGTGTATCTACTCTACCCCGGGCACCCATGAAGATCTTGCAGAACAAGACACCGGAAGAGGTATGGACTGGTCATAAACCTTCTATTCATCATTTGAGAGTTTTTGGTTGTACTGCATATATGCATGTTCTAGATAAGAGAAGGAAAAAGATCGATCCAAAGACATTGCCATGTCTTTTCTTGGGGTATAGTACTACCTCAAAAGCATATCGTCTCATGGATCCTGAGATGAATAAGATCTACGAGAGTCGAGATGTGGTATGTGATGAGTCGTCCTTTGACTCCCTGCCACACAATGGAGATCTAGTACCGACCTCGTCACATAGATTGCTCACACATCTAGATGATGAGCAAGATGATTCTTCTCAGAGAGAAGAAGAGCTGAGTGGAGACTTGTTCATTGATCTTGGCACACTGGAAAACACATCTTCACATCTGCAGCACCAACGTCTGAAATGGGTCCAGAGTACTATCAGGGATGCACACCTGAACTCACTTCCTGGTACTTCTACAGGAGTTAGAACACGAAGTCAAGCTAGACATGAGGTAAATTTTGCACTCATGAGTTCAGTTGTTGAGAGCACCGAACCTGACACTGTTCATGAGGCATTAGACCAACCACAGTGGAAACAGGCTATGGATGTTGAATATGATTCCCTGATTCAGAATCGAACGTGGGAACTTGTCGATCTGTCTCTAGGTAAGAAATCCATTGGCTGCAAATGGATTTTCAAAACAAAATATAAGGCAGATGGTTCAATCGACAAACAAAAAGCACGACTTGTTGCAAAGGGTTATGCTCAGCAAGAAGGAATTGACTATGATGAGACCTTTGCACCCACTGAGAAGATCAAAACCATCAGAGTTGTATGTGCACTGGCAGCACAAAATGGATGGAAACTTCAGCAGATGGATGTCAAGAGTGCTTTTCTAAATTGTGATCTACAAGAAGAAGTGTACATGGCCCAACCTGAAGGGTTTGTAGACGAGCATCAACCACAGAAGGTATGTCGTCTGATAAAGTATCTTTATGGACTCAAACAAGCACCTAGGGCATGGTATATAAAAATTGATGATCACCTATTGCAGCATGGATTCACTCGTAGCCCCTCAGATACAAATTTGTATATCAAGAAGGTAGGAACATAGATTGTCATTCTGGTTTTGTACGTAGATGATCTTGTGATCACAGGAAGTTCTGAAAATCTTGTAGATGATGTAAAGAATGATCTGAAGAAATCCTTCGACATGACTGATTTGGGGCTACTTCACTATTGTCTTGGCTTAGAGATATGGCAGAAGAAGAATCATATCTTCGTCTCCCAGAGGAAATATGCCAAGACACTCCTGGAAAAGTATGGGATGTCAGATTGTAAACCAATGTCCACACCTATGGAAAAAGGTTTGCAACTATCTAGATTCCAGGATTCACCATAGGTAGATGGCACTCACTATAGGTAGCTTTTGGGGAGTCTCATTTACTTGAATTATACCAGACCAGATCTTTGCTTTGCTGTGAGCTATCTCACCAGATTTATGCAGGAGCCGAAGAAATGTCATTGGATAGCAGCAAAGCATGTGTTGAGATATGTCTGAGGTACAGTTGACTTTGGTCTGGAGTATCAGAAGAACACTTAGTTCTTTTTACAGGGATATACAGACTCTGGACTATGTAGGATCCGTTGATGACAGGAAATCCACTTCAGGATATGTTTTTCATCTCGGATCTGGACCTATCTCATGGATCAACAAGAAGCAAACTGTTGTTGCTCTCTCATCCACTGAGGCTGAATACCACGCTGCACGAGGAGCTGTGTGCGAAGCAATTTGGTTACGTCGCATTCTTGCAGATATAGGGATTCCTGAAGAGAAACCTCCCATCATTCACTGCGACAATCAAGGTGTGTTGAAGCTTGTGAAGAATCCTGTTTTCCATGAACGAACAAAGCATATTGAGGTCGAATGTCACTAAATTCGAGAACAGGTCTTGAACCACCAAATTCAGCTCCAGTACTTCCCTACTGATTTTCAGATCGCAGATATTCTCACCAAGCCTCTCGGCAAGGTGAAGTTTGATTTGTTTAGGGGGTACATTTGTAAGAGACAATGTATTAAGGGGGGGGGGGAATGTTAGCGCATTAATACATTTTGTTTGTTATTGTTTGTTAATAGAACAGTTGTGTAACCATTTCTATTCACGACTCCCTCCCTCTCAGCCTATATAAAGGCGTGATCTCTGTATTCATTTGAGACATAGCAATATATTCAATATATTTTGGAGCTCTATCAGAAGCCCCATAAATTTATGGGATAACAATAACATAACAAATGCATATAGTTTATACACTTGGCATATGGTAGACAAAAGAATAAGTTATCAGTAATTATCATTCAAAACTCTCAATGGATCGACAACTAACAACTTACAATAAAGATCTTAAGTGAACTCTATGTATCTGATGTTAACATAAAGCAATTCAAGGAAAGACTACAAAATAATTTACATTCATCAATGTAGATCTCGTTGAGTGACAACTGCATGTTGTATATGCAAATCTATTCAGTGCAAGCACAATTGTGATTTGTAAATAGTTACATTGAATTAAAAATGTTGTCTTAAACATCATCATAAAATTAACTACATATGGTTTGATCCCGCTCATAAGTATGTAATGTATAACTTGGCTATCCTCATTAAAGGTTGTCCAACAAAGTGTAGTTCAGCCAATGATGGCATAGCCTAGCAATTGCAAATCCTCATCAATAGATGAGGACTATTTTTTGCTAAAGGGTGGTTTGACGAGTATATGCATAGCCTAGCAGCCGATAAATTTGAATCAAAAGACAAAGAATAATTGATATTTTACTTACCATATCACCACAGAAACCACTATGTTTTTCTAACGAAGCTTTAATTTTCCATTGCATGAAATTGATTATGAAAATTGATTTAATGTTTATTTTAATTATTGTTTATTTAAAATACATTATGCTCACATTTTCAGTAGAAATAAATAGACTATGAATTAATGAATGTTTTTTTGAAATAGATATTGCATCAACGGATCCAAAAACATATAAATACGGTGTAATCCAAGCCACAATATCAATTCATAACTGGTAATTGTAAGATAAAATGTTTTTTAGTTAACTTGGTTATAATTGATATGCAACTGATGAAAATAGGGTAGCCTTATCCACAAAGGTCTAATAGTAAAATTTATAGTTGTGGGATTAAAATGAGGGAACCAGGGATTCATGAGAAGAAGATGTGACTGGAAATCCCAAATTCTCCCAATAATCACAACCCTATTAGCAAAGCTATCAAACACTGCTATGAAAATACCATGAGAAGAGGGGCAGATGTTGACTTTACCTTCGATTAGGGGAAACCTTTTTTCAAATATCCATTTTTGTAAGGTAGAAAGGCCAAGACAGTAGCTTATGAACCTACAAATAAATCCTCAGTTCCGGGTAGAACTCCACTGATTCAAAAACCTCCTCCTGAAAAGAAACAACATGCGTTGACTAGGCACAAGCCAAGGGTTTAGCAAGAACTCTCCCTCTAGATCTCCCAACCTTCATAAAAGAAGAGGTCTCGCATGTGGATCAACCTTGCGCTTTCCCACCCAAACACCACTGTCTAGTAAGGATATGTTGTCCCAACTCTTCCCTCTCATTGTTCTTTGAATGACATAACCCGATAGAGGCAAAATAAAATAGAGGAACCCCTTCCCCAAACCTTCATATAGGTCGAATATTGTTCCCTTGAGATGTAGAGCCACCAACAAGAACATTGTCCTAACTCTACACATAGGAGGTCGATTTTGTGCCCGCAAAGGGAAGATATTGTCAACCATCCTCAGCCGCTAGAGTAGTTACAGGGCCATCGTATTGGGTATTAGGGTTAGGGAAAATTCTTGTCATGGTTTTTTAGTAGTTAGGTCCTACTTTTCAAATATATTTAATTCATCCAAAAAAATAAAAATATATACATTCATATGTTATTATGAAGGTATTTCTTAACTCTATTATATTATGTTGAGATTGTAGAAATATAAGTTTGAAGTATTTATATTTTCATTGATTATAAACTGACAGTATGATTGAGTAACTTTTGGTGAATTATCTAAAAAAACATACAATTAAATTTTTTTGAAATAGTATTTTTTTACATTGTTCATAAAATAAATATAAAATTATATTGTATATACTCAATTGTTTTTAATATTTTTAATATAATGAATATTTAACTAAATATCTAGAAAAATTGAAGGTCATATCTAAAATATGCAATTCATATGTGACAGTTTGTTTCAAATATTTGTAACTATTTTACAACTAAGAACGTTAAAAAAACGTTTAAACGGACGTCAAATTTAACACCTAGTTTTTTCCTTTGTTGCAACTATTATTGAAGGACATGGAAGATGTTTGGGATGTTTTTTTTATCAAAAACCAAATTAGAGGGAGCTTATTTTTTGGATCTTTACTATGATTTATTTTTTTAATTTGGGATCACAAATCTTCAGGAATAGTGTTACACTAAAATTCAAACAATTATTCAAATGCGTTTCTACATTTCTATCTTTAGTAAAGCAATTTAAATTTATTTCATATCTATAATTAAATATGTAAATATGTCTGGATTGGTTTTACATTTAATTTTAATTAATTTTATATCCATATTTAAATATGAAAATATATATGGAATGGTTTACAGTTAATTACATTCTCTTACTCTAAATACTCGTCCTTTTCTAGTTTCTTGATAATATCTTTAGTAATTCTCTAGTTACGCTAAGGTTCAATCACATCATATTGCATGAACCTGGAAGTGTCTAAAATCTCTTGAATTTCATTAGCCTAGCGGCCACTAGGCCACAAGGCATTTTAATTATTCAAATCTTCATACTTTAATCTCAAAAACATTTAAACACTGATAAGAACCTTATTAAAAAAGATTACTAATTCCTATAAATCGCTACCTCGTATAAAAGAGAAACATGTTTTGTTTATAACAAAGCATAAATAATTTCTAGTATTCACTAGCCCATATAAAACATAAACATGTTATGTGTATAAAAAGGCATAAATAATGCATAGTGGTCGCTAGCCCGTATAAAAAATATACATATTCTGTTTAGTCCAAAGCATAGATAATTCCTAGTGGACGCTAGTCCGTATAAAGGATTCCAATATTTTACTTTTTGGATTCCAATATTTTACTTTTTGGATTCTAATATATGGGAATTTGGATTGTAGTAAATTCCAATATATGTGATTTTGGATTCCAATATGTGATTTTGGATTCCAATATGTGATTTTAGATTCCAATATATGTGATTTTAGAATCCAATATGTGAGATTTTGAAGTCCAAATAATTCCAATATTTAACATTATGGAATCCAAAACTAGTAATTTTGGATTCCAATATTGGATGTATTTTTTTCTTACTTGGACTGGAATGACTCTAGATTTAGTGAAATAAGTGTTTTTGCATTAGTTGTTCTACTAGTTTAGTGGAATAGCCTAGCATGTAAGTTTCACTATTTTTTAAGTCTTTCAACTATAGACTATTTATACGAAGGTTCCTCAAATTGCGATTAATTTTATGTAAACCTCCATAAATGCCATCTTTGTAGAATCCACGTAGAGAGGAAGTAGATTGGAGTGTGAAACAAAATTTTCGCCATCCATTTTTCATGTGTCAGCCATTTACACCATCTAATTTGCGATGATATGACTGTATGGTGGTTGTTATAAGCAATGGCTTACCCTCCCTATATATGATTTGAAGTATGCCTTCATCCGAATACGATATAATATATTATAAAGTTATGCGAATTTCATGGGGCATATGATTCTTCCTTAAAAGGAACCATAAGCATACATCTAACAAAAAACTATAAATCTTAGAGGATAAGATTGAAAGTATAATTCCCTTTTCGAGATTCTAAAAATATTGAAGTATTTTAAATAACAATTTTTTAATATCATCTTAAATTTTAATTGCAATTTTTTTTTGTTTCTCTACGACTAGTACTCCATATATATTGCATTTCATCATAGATTTTCTTAGGAAGATAGATAATTCTAAAATAAGAGGAAAGAATGTTTGCAAGTAACAATGGTTGGTAAAGAAGGGTTAGTATGATAAATGGTATTTAAAAATTATATTTACAAATCAAAATGATTATTAATTTAAACATTTTATAATATTTATATATACACAAATGTGATACTATAAAATTTATTTTTATGTAAGTATAATTTATTTTGGCCTCTACATCGTGACATATAAAAGTATTCAACTAAGATAAATTTCAATATAATGCATAGATGATGAACAATTATGATGTGACTTGTTGATTGTTACTGTCTCAAGAATGATACTTAGTACAAACTTAAGTATGAAGCAAGGTTTTTCAATGGTGTAATCATATATGTTCAAAGTGTTTTATATAAATAAGGGTAGTAGCTATACAAGTACTTCTTTTATTGATGCAAATCCAACTGCATTTCAAATCTCCTATAAAAAAGGGATTCATGTTTCAATTGACTTAAAAATTTGTTATGATGATTGAAAATCCATAAATCATGTCTTAATTCATAACAAAGCTACACTTGATACAAGACTCACAGAAAATAAGAATACAATATTTATTGCTATATGAGATGTCAAGTCATTATATGGACTAAGGATCTTACCTCCTTTCACATATGTCCAATTTGACAGATTAAAGAGCGAAGGAGGAGGAGGAACATAAACATCAAGAGTTGAAATTATATATATATATATATATCATAAAATTATTGTTGTGTCACTAAAATATATACACAATATTTTAATAATAAAAGTTGAAGGGAGAAAACTAAACAAACTGTTAGGAATCAAGGAGGCATATTGATGTAGAGCAGCGAGCAATAGTACTTATAAATATGTGCACCCTCCAATATAATATAATGTGAATGAAGAGATGAAACAAAACATTGTATTATTAAAGGTTGTGAGGAGAAAGTTAAACATATTGTTGGGAATCACCACGGTTGGGGAGGCATTATGATGAAGAGCAGGAGAAATCGTACCTATGAATATGCATGCTAATAGGCTCCTAATTTTACTTAGAGAAGTATATAAATTCTAATTTTATAAACACAACCACATTATAATGTAACCAAGTCATAATGTGAGTGTGTTATATGAAAAATAGCTAAAAAGTAGATTTTTGGCCGCTTATTGTCCCCCCATTTCCATGCACATGCCTTCATATTCAGATACATTGGTCCCATGTGCATTCTCCATCGAACCAATTACTTCATCCATTTGAAATGTGGTAAGCAATTAGGCCCAATAAATATTCAAATGACTTTAATTTTTTGAAATTGTGTGGTTCTCACTAGGTGTCTAAATGCATAAACATTTGTAAATATTCAAACACTTCTCCAATGTATTAATATCTTCCCTTTAATTTTGGGCATAAGACAATAAACAACAACTAATCAGTCCACTTCACATCATGTATTTCGTATTCAATTATTGCTGATTTTCGGGGTTACCATCTTATAACACAACTTACAAGAGTGTGAAGCCCATTTCTCTACCTCCATTGAATAAATTTATTCCTAGAATATAACCCACCAATCATCGTATTGTCATTATTATATTCATTATTCTAATGTTCTTATCTTTTTATTTCACACAAATTCTTTTGGTATATGACAAGTTATTTGTTATAGTATTTTCAATTTACAATTTATTGTAATTGTGAATATGTGGGTATTGTCCACACGACTATTGTAATTGTGAATATGTGGGTATTGTCCATGATTTTTGAAGATAAAGGTTCAACATACCTTTAATGAATAAATCAGTTTGCACCCTCAATGTTCCAAATTCAAATTATTCCAATATGCTTTTGTTTATTATTTATTAGTCTAGATTAGACTCTTATTGTTGTGTTTTCCTTATTTCTAGTCATCTTCTATAACATAATCCTTTGTTCATATTTTTCAGCCTCTATTTTTGTGCAACCATTCAAATACATTTTTATCTCCTCTAGAATCACACTTATAGAATTTTTTTTCTACACCCATACCATTTTTCGTTATAAGTCCTTTCATTTCTCATTCCATTTAGATGTATTTGAGTCATGTAGTCCCTTTTTGTTGGATTCCATACCAATTGTGTGTCTATATGCATGCTAATAGGAGCCTAATTTCACTTCAAGAAGTATATAAATACATATGTGCATTAGTGCATTTAGGAAATATCACTTAAAAAAATTAATTGATCCATAGTTGAATTGAATAATACAGCATCTCCCCCACCCTGCAATGTAAATTACACAATTTACAGACATTATCATATATGTATTTTCTTCAACAACATCTAATTACCATTATGTTTCATTGAGTATGTCATCAATTTTAATAAGAACATTGATTATGTTCCATTAAGTATTTCATTCCAAGTGATAGTCATTGGGTACTTTTATTACATTAAATTACTTATCTAGTTACATTATAAATGGTGTGTTGGATTTAAGGAAATGTTGTTATTAAGGGGACCTAATCATAACAAAGGTATAATGTAGTCCCCTCAAAACATACCTCCTTTTTTAATGCATATTTGCTAGGTGTTTCTTCTCTACAAGGTTTATATGAAAGGAGATTCATTTTTTATCACTTAAACACAAATTAATTAATCCATAGTTGAATTGAATAATATAGGATCTCCCCCACCCTGCAACGTAAATTACACAATTTAGAGACATTATCATATATGTATTTTCTTCAACAACATCTAATTACCATTATGTTTCATTGAGTATGTCATTAATTTTAATAAGAACATTGATTATGTTTCATTAAGTATTTCATTCCAAGTGATAGTCATTGGGTACTTTTATTACATTAATTTATTTATCCAGTTACATTATATATGGTGTGTTGGATTTAAGGAAATGTTGTTATTAAGGGGACCTAATCATAACAAAGGTATAATGTAGTCCCCTCAAAACATACCTCCTTTGTAATGCATATTTGCTAGGTGTTTCTTCTCTACAAGGTTTCTATGAAAGGAGATTCATTTTTCAAATATCAACACATAATTTGGATAAAGTGAACTCAAGGTTTTGTCCAATTATATTTTCCCTAGTTGGGTTTTTCAAGAAGTGATCTCTTATGGTACTAGTAGAGAAAAATGATCATCTCAAAGGTTGTGTATTTTAGCTAATTGGTTTGTCTATTTACTTTGATATCTACACAATCATGCATTTTGTTGTTTGTTTTAAACGAATATATTCATAACTACGATAAATTACAAGAAGTTTATATACCTCTTAAAATTTCTTTCATCAATTATATTAATTAGG
>CM034147.1:715520452-715559773 GCA_019776745.2 Taxus chinensis | reverse complement strand
TTTCCTAACTTCTACTCTCCTCGGATAGACTTCTTATAGAATTTCTGAAGCTGGTTGCTTGGAAAATCTTTAACTTGTCATGGTTGACCCATTTCATAATGGCAGTGCCATGCAATTCCTCCAGTCGGTACGTACCATTTTCATGCACAGCTGCTATTTTTTAGGGCCCCATCCATTTTGGAAGAAATTTTCTCTATCTTCTTTTTTTGTATCTGGAATCATTATACTAGAACCAAGTCATTCACATGAAATGGAGGACCAACGGATCTTTTGATCAAAGTATTCCTTTTGCTTCATTTTCTTCTTATGGCTTGTATCCTTTGCTATTTCCCTCATTTCCTCTAGCAAATGAAGATGGTACCAACCTTTCTTTTACTAAATCACTTTCATCCATCCTTTCCTTTTTCATAACTCTCATAGTGGGAATATCAAACTCAATAGAAAGAACTGGATCAATGTCATAGGCCAACTGAAATGGAGAGTATCCTATTACTGACTTTGATGTTGCCCTATATTCCGACAATGTTGCATGAATCCTTTTATCCCACTTATGTACCTGCAAGGCTACATCTTTTTCTAGGAATTTGACACAACACAAAAAAATGTTCGTTTCCACCTGTCCATTTGTTCTTAGCTTGTATGTTGCTGCCTTCTTGTGCTTAATAGAAAACTTGTTGAATAGGGCTTATACCACCTCATTAATGAAGTGGCTTCCTTGATCTGTTACAATTTCTAATGGACAACCAAATCTTGGGTGACAATGCATTTATATATGAACCTTGTCACTTTATTCAAGAAATCTATTTTTCAATGGCCTAGCTTCAAACCACTTGGTTAAATAATCTGTGGGCAACTAAAATATACTTATTTTGGCATGAGGATAGTTGGAAGTGGACCTACAATGTCTATTCCCCATTTTTCAAAGCGACCAAGTGAGAAGAATAGGGCATAATGGAGATGATGAAGTCTTACGATTACCATGTGTTTGAAAAAATATCACATGTCTTACAATAATTATACCAATATTTAAAAAGAGTGGGCCAGTGATAACCTTCATTCAAGCATCCTTCTTGCTGTAAGTTGTCCAAAGAAGTGCCCTCCACATGTACCATTATGGAATTCTTCTATCAGTTCCTTCCCATGATCACATTCTAACTACCCTCTTGTACTTTCCAACAGGTCCTATTCGAAATAATACTCCATGCAGAATAGAATTATGGACAACCGGCTTGAGTAATTTTTCTCTTAGTCTTTGAATTGGCACCATCAGGAAACTTGAATTCATGTCAGATAATTCCCAAATATCTATGTATTCACTGGGGATTGTGTCAAGGGATAACAATGCTTGCATCGGGGAAATCATCATCATCACAAGATGATCCTAAACTCATCATAGGATTGAGAGAGTGCATCTGCATTGACATGCTTCTTTCATTGCCTATCTATAATATCAAATTCAAATTATTGTAGAAAAATTATCCATCTTGCTATCCTCCCTGATGGGTTACGCTTATTTACAATATATTTTAGAGCCTGATGATCTATTACAACTAGAATCTTTATACCCTAGCAAGTAATTTCTAAACTTCTTTACAGTAAAAATGATAGCCAGAGCCTCTTTTTTAGTTTACAGTATAATTTACATCAACACTGCTTATTTTTCTGCTCCCAAACTAAACTGGATGTTCATTCTCATTTTCATCCTTTTGGCTAAAAATAATTCCTAGTGTTACATCTGAGGCATTAGTGTACACAATGAATGGCTTGCTCCAATCTAGGATTCTTCAAAATAGGTGAAGACACCCAGGGCTTCCTTCAGTTGTCCAAAAGCTTCATGCGCCTTATTTCCTAGTTCATAAGTAACATCCTTCTTCAAGAACTGGGTTAGTGGCTGTGTAATTTTTGCTAAATTCTTGATGAACCTTCTATAGTAACACCACATGGCCTAAAAATGATCTCAACTTACTTCTATTAATAGGAAATTGGTAAATCTTTGATTTTCAAAACTTTATCAGGATCAGTACCAATACCATCTGTGGATACAACATGCTCTAAAAAAAACACCTGTATAACATCCAAAGACACACTTTTTAGGGTTTAGTGAGGCTTGTGCTTCATCTAACCTTTGAAATACTGTCTCCATCTGGTGTAAGGTGGTCCAACTTGCTCCTATATGATGTACAAAAATCATATAGAAATACTCTGATGAAGGTCTCAATGTAGGGTTCAAAACACCCTATTCATCAAATGCTGGAATGTTGCCAGAGCATTACATAACCCAAAAGGCATAACTCTATAGGAAAACATTCGCCCAATGAGTGGTGAACATGGTCTTCAGCCTGATCTTTCTCCGCTATACGAACTTGGTTGTAGCCGCTATATCCATTAGCAAAACTATAACACTCTTGACCAGCTACTTCGTCGAATATCTGATCCTAAAAATGGAAGAGGGTAATGATCCTTCTTTGTTGCCTTATTGACGATTTCTGTAATCAACACAAATGCGTATCTTCCCATTATTTTTTATTAAGATCACAATGGGAGAAAACCATTCTAAATTTTCCACAGAAAAAATAAATCCTGCATCAAGCAACTTATCTATTTCTTCTTTAACAGTCTTGGAAAAATTATGGTTCATTCTATATAGCATTTGCTTTATAGGGCTTAGCACCATCTACCAGCTCAATAGAATGTTCTACCCAACTTACTTGACAGAGTTCCTTGTAATCAAAAGTGAATAGGTGTATGTACCTTTGAAATAGCTGGAGGTAGCGATTCCTTCTCACTCTCCATCACAACATCACCAATCTTTATTTGTTGGAGATGATCATCAACTTCTTCTTCAGATAATTTTTATGGGGTCATGAGTTGGTGTGACCAGAAGGATATCCATGACCGAAACATCACACCTCACTCCCTTCATCTTCTGTGTCCACTTCACTGGTACTAGAGTAATTAGAGGATTTCCAATCATCAGTTTCATTACTTGAATCCACAGGTTCTATCTTATGATGTCAAGGGATCACGTTTATCTTCACCCTCTCTCTCCCACGTCCAAGTGTCATGAAACCTTCATTCTAGTAGTTTCTTGCATGAAATCTCCTTAGCCATGGTCTTACCCAGCAACATTGGGTATGTAAGAGTACCATTGTAGATCAAGGATTTCGCGCTTGTTAGTCTGTCCAAGTTACATGCACCAACACCTATAACACAAATTGCCACATTTGAAACAACACCTTCTCAATAAAATCGATACCCTGATGGATAATAATCTGAAGATGTAGACGAATGAGGAAGCTGATGTAGATTTTTAAGACCCAGGAGCACATTCATTAGCAAATTTGGTTATTACATTAGATCTGCAGGTAACCTACATCAGACTAAGACGATGCATGACATTGAAAAAGACGGCGTTACAGAGATATTTCAGCTTGTGGACTGCCCGTAGGGAGCCGCCTCTACCTCCAGGATAGCGACCTCAAGCTCCTTCCTTTGTCAAGCATTGATTCTACTTCACAACTCTCGCCTCTTCTCAGAAGACAGAGCCAAGAGTCATGACCATGATGTAATATTTACAGGCCTTTTAGATAGATCTTCTAACATGGAGTAATAAGTCCTTGAATCTAAACTGTGAAATCAGAAAATCCTGCACACAGGGAACTTTGAAACTTCTCCGGGATGTTGTCTTACTATTTTCTCCTTTCATCTGTCTGCAGGGAAATCGGCGTCCATCTTGTTAGAATCTTTTTCTTTCTGATCTTTTTGGCGTACGATTGAGACGACATCTGGCTTCATTATTGGGTGATGCTCTTATCTACTACATCAAAAGCAGATCGTCAATCAGGTGACTTTTCCTTTATCATTATCTGTTGTACCAGATGTAGAAGATCTATCTAGACCATTATACTGGATAATGACCCTTTTTGGCGACATACCATGGAACAGAGTCACCAGACTTCATAAATGGTTGTATTTGATGTTGACCTCTATCTCTTCCCTGAGTAACTAAATTCTTTTCCTCTGAAGAACATTAATTCGTTAACTGGCCCATCTTCCTAAGTAGATCTTCATACTCAGTATGATGTACTAGGAGAAAGATCTCTGTTTCTCACCGAGAGTGGTTGTGGATCTCTGGACTCAAAGGTGCATGGTGTAAGTGCTTCTACTTTAGCAACAATTTCTTCTGGGTTCACTCTTCCATGCTTTCTTCTTCGGTCCTTCTTGCAAACTGAGTTTTGGACTTGCTTCAATGGTAGCTCGGCGTGGCTCATACTTCACTCGTTTTCCTGATCTCATATGCTTCATCGCCAAGAATCGCGGAAGTAGACTTACGAGATGGCCAGATTATCCATGCCATTCATCAACCCATCCACTAAAGACTTCCTTCCTGAATACTAGGCATCAAGCTATCCTCCCTTAGGGAAGAGGAACACGAGCATGATAATCCCTAGATCTTCTCCTTCTCTCCTTGGGATAGCTTTGTGATATACGATGCATGAGATCTGCATATTTCTGTTATTCACCAATATTCTTCAAGATTTAATCACTTTTAATTAATATATCCCATGAGGTGAATTCACATTTATCACCTAAGTGTTTCAAACCACAAATTAGGCTAAACCATCCAAAAAGGTAGCAAAAAATTCAGTCCATTGTTCCCTTCTTATAACGTGTGTCCCAGGTTACAAATAGCAAGATTGTTTAAAATTTTAAATGAAAGAGGAAGCATCTTCATTAGATTGGGCTGAAAAAATTTTAAGTGTCTACATCTTGCCCCATTTTGTCAAAAGTAACCACAGTGAAATACCAAACCACAAGTTATGAGATCAACAAGACTTATGTGCACAAATAGATTGCAATCATGTATAATAGAAAATAGAAATGATCCACGGTCAAACTATGGTAAAACTTGACTTATTGCGGTGATAGAACATAGACTTTCCCAACTGTGGTAAACACTAGGTCACAGTAAAAAATGAAGTTACTGCGGTAAATACGGATGTCACGAGTAAAAAGTGATCATTGATGACTGCAGTAAATACTATTCACGGAATAAAAAGTGCAGCTTTACCTATGGTAACTCACATATGCATAGTAAAAAACTAGACGGTTATCCTCCAAATTTTTTATGACTAAGTGGAATATCTGTCTAGAGAATCCACCTTAACGAGGAAGTTGATCCCAGCAAAGGAACCAAAATGTCATCACCAATCCGGCACTATGATAATTCTTTACTGAGAACTCCTCACGCTATGATTATTTACTAATGAACAACTTTTAGTTTGGTGCCATGGAATCTGGCAAACATTCAACAACAAACATAACACAAGAAAACCATAGACTATGATAAGTAAGCCAATGCATGATAAACTCTGGCAAACATATAAGTGTAAATTATAATATCAACATGAAATTGTTACCAAATCTCACCCATCGAGCGTCGACTTCAAAAAAATTACTGACTTTACTTTCCTTTCCAGGCACATAGTAACTATGGGAATGGAAAACTTCACAATTACACCTCTTAATGGCTTCTTTAACACACCTTCAAAATGATGGCTTCCTTACACACTTAGGTCATACAATATTTCTCAATACTTCCTTCTATGCTAAATGAGGGGGGTGGCCTCTGGGATTTATCAGAACTTCCAGGCTTATCCATCTTATCTCTAAGGGGTAAGATAAGAAATCATACTTTGACGAATCATATTCCATACCTTGAACTCTTATCTGTACATGTAAGCTTATCTTTTAAGATAAGATAAACCTTAACATTTCACATGGGTTCCACATTTTTATACTTTTTACAAATAAAATCGGCACAAAATATTGTATGACCTCGGACTCAATTGTAGCCTTATTACGGCAATGATTGATATAATCTAATTCGACTAATCATAGTATACCCTACTTCTCTATTGACCCTAACTTTGACATTTTAACGATTGGATCAAACCACTTTCTACGATGATAGATATTTATTTTTTACCACAACATTCCTATTGTACTTTTGGGACTATTACCGTACTAATTATGCCTTATTGATGTCGGTGGATGTAGGCACGACAGTGCTCGTTATCTTCTATCAGGGATGCACATTCACTAATTATACTTAACAGACGATCCTATTCCTAATACATATAATAATAAAATAGAAATTACGAAGTGAAAATTTTAGATGCTCGACAGACTCAAGGGGTATAGCAAAGCTCATGAAAGATCCGAGATGCCACTTGAAAATGTGGAGGTCATGCGGGCACTAGTGTGATGGTGTAGATCAAGCCATACGTGCACTTTTTGGTTACCTGTCCAAGTTAGATGCACCAAACTAAACACAAAAACCCTGAAAATATACTCCAGGATTCTAAGATCGTTACCTGATGGATTAGGGATCCGATTGATGATCAGACGGATGAGGAAGCCGATGTAGACAAGACGGGCGCACTACGAGCAATTCGCACAATAGATCCGGGAATATGACCTGCAAAGACACCGTATGCTTGGGCAGAAAGGATAGACCACGTTAAAAGATATTTAAGCAGCGACTAGCCCTCGGAGAAGGCGGGTAGCCGAGAAGCAGATAAGCTATCCTCGGCGGACTTTCAGTCCACGTTTTCAGATTAAGGTAGGTGGGAGCATACCCATTGATAAAAGATGTAAATAAAGACTTTGATTTTCTGACATCCTGCAGTACATACAGAATCTAAACCTTCAGACAGAAAGCCCTGATAGAAAACAGGGATACTATGAAATAAATGCTGGATTTGTGTTACCTGTATCCCTTTTACCTATCTGGCAGGAGAACATCGGCGATCGACTGGGTCAGAATCGTGCGTCGATTGAGACTGGTCGGCGTCGATTGAGGAGGATCGGCATCGACTGGATAAGGCCATCCAGGCGTCGACTTGGATGACCAGATCAATCAAGTCAGGGACTGTGCGACAAGATTCATGGAATTCAGAAGGTGAATGTGGTCTACTGACATGTGCCGAAGTTGGCGAGATACTGGTAGATCAACCGAGTGGTACTCTGAGTGATTCAGGATGGTCGTGACACCTAGATCAGAGTAATCTGGTGCTCCATCTCAGGGATTGATTTCCGACATGGATCTGGTCCTAGGATCTGAGACAATTGATAGCATAAAAACGGATCTCTCTTTCTCTCACACCCTGTATCTCTCTCGCTCTCTGGGGAGTCAGTAAGTGCTCGTCTTATGTGGATATTGAGCCCTGTTCGGCTTTTTACAGGACAGTTCGTGATCTCTTACACGGTCTCATATCGGTCAGGATAGAACTGAGTTCTGGACTTGCCGATTTATAATCCCGGCGCCACTCCATAGAAAGATCGGCGCCGACCATATACAGTCGGCGCCGATGACGCGAGGAAAAGACTCCCGAGGTGGCCAAAAATGATCGAAAAAGATAAGACTTATCCCGAGCTACGGGACAACATATCCCGCTTAGGGAAGATCTAAAAAATAGATGCTGATACGATGGATAGACATAAATTTGGGGTGGCATAAGTGATTAAGACTAGCATGGGAAGAAGCGTAATTAAATATTTACATATTTACATCACTCATGGGTAAGATGTGGATGGGATGAATTAGGGCTTTTGGAATAGAGTGATCAGGGATGCACAAATTGTGGATAGAGACACTACTCGCCAAGAGCGAGATAGTTGGTGACGTAAACATGCAGTAGAGTTATCGCTAAGCAAGTTCGACATAGAGGAGGGACACTAAATTGGGTAACCAATTTTGGAGTGTCTACATTTTGCCCCCTTTTTGTCAAGTACACTTGGCGATAAGCCTAGGTTATGAGCACAAAAAACAAGCGCCAGCATGCCCCAGCTAGCACCAAGCAGCATTTGTGGTGATGTGATCCCCCTCAAACTAGGGGTACTGGGATGGATGAGCAGATACCAGACGATCCTCGAGTTTGAAAAAGGTGAGATGAAAACGCAGGATGCCCCAGTCGGATGTCATGGAGTAGATCTGCCTCATTGATGACACATAGGGAATAAAGCAAAAAAGGCTATAGCAACCTAAGGAACCTCACATTGGTAGGGAAGCACTAGCCGGTCTCCTCATGAGATCGACGTTAGTGCGCTACAGACCTCCAGCAGCAGGTGTAAGGAGAACTACAAAATAGTCAGCTGGCTCTAAAGAGAGACAGCCATTGGTAGGGACAACTAGGACGGTCTGCAAAGCAGACGATAGTTAGTGCCTACATGCACCCGACTTTAACTCTATAGCAGCCAAACAAAAAGCGAGTTTGCTCCATCTGCAAAGGGATGAAGCAAACTCAAAATAGATGGTGATATCGAAAATATGTGCTAAAAGGAAAAATTCAGCACACAACAATGATCAGATTGATAAGCCAAGTATCAACACTATGGCATAGATAGATACGGCAAATCGGCGTTTGATCAGACTAATCGGTACGCATGACCTTTAATTTTGACCGATAGATGATGATAGATGTGATTGGATAGACATAGACTGATAGAGGATATAAATAAATATGATTTGATGTGATGGGATAGATATGGACTGATAGAGGATAGAAATAGATGTGATTTGATAGTAATTGAATAGATATAGACTGATAGAGGATAGAAATAGATGTGATTTGATGTAATTGAATAGATATAGACTGATAGAGGATATAAATAGATGTGATTAGATAGATTGATATGTGGATATAACCTTGATAGATGGGTGTGGTGTAACTTGGATGTACATGTGTTTGATGTTTGGATTAGATATGGATAGATATAATGTACCTTGGATGTACATTTTGGTGGATAGATTGATGGATGTGATTAATATATAGATTAGATATATGTACCTTAGATATACATATTTTAAATATTTTGATGGATAAATAGATAGATGTGTTTGATGTATGGATGTAATTTTAATGAGAAATGAATACAGATAGATGTTTTGATAGATAAGATGAATTAGATAGAAGATAAATTTTGATTGAATTAACATGTGAAATGTCAATTTAACGGGATGCAAGACAAAGAAATGGGGAATACTCTTTGCAAGAGCCAAAGATGTAAATGGAAACAACCCTGACTTAGAAGAGAAGATACTCGGATAAGGAAAATGATAAGTCAGACTTCCAACCGACCATAGATAAAATCTAGATAGGAAACCGAAAAGACCAAGCATACAAGGCCCTATATAAGATTAAAATAAACCTGACACTAACTAGTCGCAAACCAGATCTAGGATAGAAACGGAAAGAAAAGTAAGTATCTTGTCGGAATTTACAAGGGACAGAATACATGTCCATAGTAGGAAAATAGGATTCTCCATATGATCGACAAAAGGTCTTAAATCTCAGCTTCATGATTTTGGCGGAAAAGCAAACTGATCAATGCGGGAAGTTTGCTTGATATGGAAAGACTGATCGATACGGGAAGTCTTTCAGTGATGCTAAAAAAGTGTATAAAATGATTAAAAGACTGATCAAGAAGCCTTGAATATTTCTTTGAGGAACAGCCGTCCTTCAAGGGAGCGGTCTGTATTTTGAATTTTAATGATAGCCATCCTTCGAGGGTATGGTCTATATTTTTAGAATTTTTGATAATAGTCATCCTTCGAGGGCATGATCTATTTTCTTTTGATTCACTTGATAATGTATGGATAGCTGTCCTTCAAGGGATCAGTCTATCTTTTGGATAGCATCTTTTTTTTTTTTTTTGAAACTCTTCTTGGAAGAAAGCTAGTTTTTAGACCTAGATAGATCAGATGGAGGGGAAGAGAACATAGAAGAACATGCACTCATGCCCCGAGTAGATCCGATTAAGATAAGTACTTGGGACGGATGAAGTGGTGATTAAGGTATTCCTACCATGAGGAGGAACATATCCAAAAGAAACGTGCAATGAGTAGAGCCGCGATACTCATATTTAAGGTAAACGAGGCAATAGGCAGAGAACCACACAATTTCAAATCACCACGAAAGTAGATGACTGGTTATTAGGACGGATGAAAGATCTATGTTGCGACTAGATTTGTGTAAGATAGATTTTAAACAGTAGAAGGGCCATAAATGCAAAGTATTAAGAGGTTCCGCTTCAGGTATACCATCCATGGAAGATAAACGATAAGCCCCACCCATATTTATGAGTGATAATGTACGGGCCCATCCAGTTGGGAGCAAACTTACCCGCTGACTTCTTTCGAGTGTAGTGACATTTTGATTTTCCTTAAGAACAAGGTCACCAATTTTGAAGTCACGGTGTTGCAAGTGCTTGTTATAAGCACGCTTGACACATTCAAGATAGACCTGATGATGCTAAGAGCGTTGAGACGCGCTCATCTAATAATTCAAGTTGTGCTAGACAATTTTGACGATAATCCTCATCGGAGAGAAATTCTCTGAGAAAAACACGGAGAGATGGGATTCGGACTTCCAAAGGAAGGACAGCCTCAGACCCATAGACGAGAGAGAAGGAAGTAGTAGCACCAGTAGGGGTATGAATGCTATGCTAGTCCAATAAGCCCAGAGAGAAAAAAGGGATATGTAAATGCCAATCCCTACCAGCTCGACTAGTTACCTTTGCGAGGATATTACGCAAAGTTTTATTGGATGCTTCGGCTTGACCATTAGCTAAGGATAGTATGGATAAGAAAAAACTGAGCTTGATGTTGAAAGCATTGCAGAGATTCTGCAAATCAGCGTTCTTGAAAGACTCACCATTATCTGTGATGAGCTTATGTGGAATGCCAAAGCGACAAATGATGTGTTGATAGACGAAATCAACTATGGGTTTAGCCTTTGTGAAGAAAGAGGGATAGCTTCTACCCACTTAGTAAAGTACTCAGTGGCGCAGTAATGATAGAATGATGACGCTGTGAAGAACGGGGATTGATGAGACCAATAAGATCAAGACCCCACTGCGAAAAAGGCCACAAATCCGCCGCAGGTTGCAAAGCTTGACTAGGGATGTGTGTGTGAGATTGGAATGTTGCTGACACTTGACGCATTTCTTAGTGTATTCACAACAATATCGATTAAAGAGAAGGCCAATAATATCCCAAACGTAAAATGCGCTTGGCTACAGCTAAGCCACTAAAATGTCCACCACAGATACCATCATGGACCTCCTGGATAGCTTTAGATGATTCACGGGTTTTGAGGCATCGAAGCAAAAATACCATCAAAGCCGCGTTTGTAAAGAAGGTCGCCTAGAATAGTATAGCGATTGGCACATTGGATAAAAGACCTTCTACCATTGGAAGTCAGATCTGGAGGAAGCACCGAATGAGATATATAATCAACTATCTGTTGATACCACTCATCCTGAGTATGGGTTGTGACAGCATTGATCGAAGTTAGTTGCTCAAGATGAGATGGTTGATCTAATCGTTGCACAGCCACATAAAGACGCGAGTCTTCGGTAAAAAAGGCGGGATAAGTGAGGCTAATGAGGCCATTGTATCTGTGAATCGATTTGCAGTGCGAGGAATAGCTTGGATAGTGAGCTTATCAAAAGATTGGAGTTGAATGAGAACGATATCACGATATTTTTGAAGATATCATTCTTGCATTGATAGACACCCGTGACTTGGTTAACGATGAGTTCAGAATCACCAAAGATGTCAATATGGCGAGCGCCGAGATTAATGGCATTTTGAAGACCTAAGACAAGAGCTTCGTACTCAGCCATATTATTGGTGCACTCAAAGTTTAATTTATGTGCGACTGGGATAGGCGTACCCCAAGGAGGAATCATCACGAAACCCGCACCTCCCCCTTGCTGGCATTTGGATCCATCAAAGAAGAGTTTTACTTTAAATGGAGATAGACCAAAGTCAATTTGTTGGATGTATTCATCGGGGAATTGAGCAAGGGGGTCATGAGTGTCCGGAAGAGGAGCATCAGCTAATTGATCTGCAATAACCTGACCCTTGATAGCCTTTTGCGGGATAAATTCGAGGTCAAACTCTGTCATGAGCATAAGCCAACGAGTGATACGATCCTAATGATAAGGCTTTGCATGAATTGTCTTAAGTGGATTGACACTTGTGACAATGTAAGTTTTATGATTAAGGAGATAATGACGAAGCTTAGAAGTTGCAAAGAAGAGAGCGCAACATAGTTTTTCAGCTCCGGAGTAACGTGTCTCATACTCATGGAGGGTGCGACTGATGTAATAGACAGCTTGTTCTTTACCACAAGTGTCCCGATGCGAGATCATGGCTCCCAGAGCATGGTCAGTCACAGAGATATAAAGATAGAAAGGCTCCCCCTCGCGTGGAGGTGTAAGCACGGGTGGAGAAAGAAGGTAAGCTTTGAGATCATCAAAGGCCTTTTGGCAATGCTCATCCCATTCGAAATGAACATTCTTACAGAGAAGATGGTGAAAAGGTTGACAACGGTCCGACAATTGGGAGATAAAACGACGCACTGACTGAAGACGTCCTTGGAGACTGCGGAGTTGCTTTAAGTTAGAAGGGGGAGGCATCTCAAGGATAGCTTTTATTTTTGCGGGGTCGACTTCAATGCCCCTGATGGAAATGATAAAACCTAAAAGTTTACCAGTGAGAACGCCAAACACGCACTTAGCTGGATTTAGACGAAGACAAAAGCGGATAAGCCTCTCAAAGAGAGGTGCAAGGATGAAAAGATGATCCTGACGGCGTTTGGACTTGCCGAGGAGGTCGTCAACATAATCCTCTACAGTTTTGTGTAAGAGGTCATGGAAGATGTATGTCATTGCTCGTTGATAGGTTGCCCCTGCGTTCTTAAGGCCAAAAGGCATGACACGATAGCAAAAGGTCCCCCAAGGAGTTATGAAGGAGGTCTTATGTTGGTCTTCTGGTGCGATGAGAATTTGATTATATCCAGAGAAACCATCCATAAGAGAAAGCATCTCATGACCCGCAGTTAAATCTACGAGTTGGTCGATGTTAGGAAGAGGAAAATCATCTTTTGGACAAGCAAGATTGAGGTCCCGGAAGTCGGTACAAATTCGAATCTTTCCAGTAGCCTTAGTTACTGGTACTACATTGGACACCCATTGCGGATAATCGATGGGTTGGATGAAACTAGCCGAGAGCAAGCGTTGTAATTCCTCTTTAACAAGAAGGGCTACTCTAGGGTGCATTTTACGTAATTTTTGCTTGACTGGTTTGATGTTGGGAAGGGTAACGATATTGTGGACCAAAATATCGGGATCAAGCCCTGGCATATCCTCATATGACCAAGCAAAGGCTTGACGATGTTTGGAAAGAAAAGAGGTAAAGTCCCCTAATTCCTGTGGATTAAGGGATTGGCCAACCTTAATGATGCGAGGGTCTTCAGAAGTCCCTATATTAAGGTCGATAGTGGCTTCGTTAAGAAGGGTAGACGTGTCAGAAGGAATAGTCTTGGGAAGATAAGAATCCTCTGCCCCTAGATAGGTGAGGACAGAATCATCATCCGCACAGTGGATAGTGTTGATAGTAGGAGAGTCATCTCCAACTATTTCAGGGAAGATTAATGGTATAGGAGCGGACCGATTGTTAGTCTCATAGACCAACGGCCCTAAAGAAATGGTATTGATCAAAAAAAAAAGTTAGGTGGGATGGAAATGTCATCATCCACATCAAGTGATGCTTCTGACTTAGTGGGGGAAGATGGTTCTTCAGTAGGAAGGGGCTCATCAAGAATAGTGACAGTGGCCTTTGAAAGAGGTTTAAATCCCAAACCAAATTTCTGATGTGGCATGAGAGTAGGAATGGATTTGAGGTCATGTATACCTTGTTCATATTTTCCAAGGCCAAAACCTTTCCACGCACATCGATGTAGATAAGTCTTTGCAAACGTGGGATTCTGTAGGTGATCAAACCCTGTTAGGTAAGGTTTGGCTCTAGGAGGAGAATCCGGGCGATGATGAGGTGTATCAAGACCACCGTAGATGAAATTGGTCTGTTGATTAGGCAGACCAATGGTGACGATGCGACCGAGACCTGGTTGATATTCAAGTTGCTTGTCCGGTCTACCATACTCATTAGGTTTGAGATGGGCATCGAAAGATAAGAGAGGAAGCTCCCCTAGTGAGAAACGCTGCAATGTCTCCTCCAGATTTTGTAAATCCGGTAGTTTGGTCGCAGGTATGGAAGAAGATGAGGCCTCATCTAGAGAAGATGTATTTTCTTTTAAAGGGGCAGACCTTGTGGTCATGTCGCATTGTGCAGAAGGAGAAGGATCTCCTGGATGGGTATATATTTTGCCCTCATATTGATATTTTAGGCATCGATGGAGGGTGGATGGGACACAATGCATTGCGCGAATCCAGGAGCGTCCGAGGATCATGTTATAGTGGAATTTCCCTTCGACAATATAGAAGAGTTCATGGAGCAGCTTCTTACCTACTCGGATGGGTAAGACCACAGTTCCCAGAGTGACTGCTAGCTGATCGTTAAATGATCGAAGGGCGAAAGCCGGAGGTGACACCACATTCTTAGGTAACTTAAGTTGTTCGAATGTGTGGGAGGAGATGACGTTGAGAGCAGCTCCACTATCGATCATAACACGTTTTAAGGTAGTGTTATTGATTTGGACTGTGATGAAGAGGGGAGCCTCCAAATCCTCTGAAGGAAGATGAGGAATTTCTGAATCCTCAAAAGAAATGGCGGTCGATGGACCGTTCAGCCCAACAACCAACTCGAAGGGCTGGGCTCATCGAAATTTACTGCGATGCGACGCAGATTATCGATTAGAGCCTGGCGATGTTGTGGGGAGGATTGGATGAGGTCAAAAAGAGACATTTTGACCGGAGCCTGGGTGAGTTGTTTTATGACACTCTCCTCAATAGATACGGGAACTTGAGCCCAAGGTGCAGCACGAATAGAGACCCTAGGTCGTGGGGCCGATGAGGAAGGAGACACGCCTTCAGGGGCTGCAGAAATGACAACCCGTGGTCTAGATGCTGAAGATGAAGATGGATTATCATAATGTTTGGTTCTAGTGGCGATATAAATTGTGTCAATTTGAGAAGGTGGAAGATCAGGCGGCGTGGAACCACTAGAGGTCCGAGTGGATGGTTGAGGTTTGGATGGGGCTAAGGTGGCAGGAGGTACTTGTTCCTCCTCCTCCAGCAAAAGGTCACTTTCTTCCAGAAGGTTCTTGATAACGGCTTGGAGAGCTTTACATCCCTTAGTATCATGACCCGGAGTACGGTGGTAGGCACAAATCAAATCAGAGTTAAACCAAGCAGGTTTTACTCCTTTTGGGTTATATGGTTTAATCGGAGGAAGGGTTATAGATGAAGATTGGACAAGTTGATGAAGGATTTCAGTGTAAAATCTGGTAGATGGAGATGAGGATAGAGATGATGAGGATGGTTCTTGTACATTAACCGACTGCCTAGGTAAAAGAATTTGCATGTTAGGTTTAACAGTTTTATTAGGGATCCTCTTATTTGTTTGGACATTTGGAGGAACAGTCTTGGGTGCTTGGGATGGGAGTAGATGAGACATGATTGACTTTGGTGGAGGGGGAGCCCCTAAGATAGATTTTGAGGATGATGGTGTTGTGACTAATTTGGCGGTCTTTGGAGACAAAGGGGATTGCTTAGTCGGATTTACGGATGATTTAGATAATGTTGATTTAGATGAGGAAGAAGTTCCCAAGGTAGGTGTAATAGGAGGAATATAGGGTGCTTTGGTTTTTGGTAATGAAGATGAGGATCTTGATAGAAGAGGTGCCGTCTGTTTAGTGGGTAAGTCTATTGATGAAGAATGTGTTGTAGAAGGAGATGATAGCTTTGATGGGTGTGTAGAGGAAGACGCCTTTTCAGCGGACAAATCCAATCGTTTATGAGGTGTAGAGAGAGATTTTTGTGGAAGAGCACCAAGAGTTTTGATGGTTCGAAATATGGGTTTTCCCTTTTCAGGGATGGTGACAACTTCCACGGCATAAGGTGATTGTAACCTTTTCGGAGGAAGCAAGTGGAGAGGTACTGATGGTGTAGTGTTAGATTTTGGTTGTCGTGGTTGAGGTTGAGAAATCGAGTGTGCAGGTGTTGGTGTTACTTCTTTTGATTTTTCCTTAATAGGGGAAGTAACATTGTTGATGGGAGAAGGGGGTGATGAAGAAGGAGTTCCTTGTGGAGGGGGAACTTCTGATGCAGTAATCATGGGTGAAATTACTGTAGGAAAAGAGATAGGAAGGGTCAAAATCGAAGACACTTCCGTCGAAGTCGGCACAATTATGGGTACGTTCACCAAAGGCATAGTTGCGGCGGGAATGGGAGCAACAGAAGTAGATGTGTCCGTAGTGGAAACTCGAAGGGATGTGATTGCCTCGAGCATTGAAAGAATGTCTGATGATGAGACAGATGCGGATGACACTGTCTCAGGGATAGATGGAAGGTCAGACAAAGGAGCGGAGAGAGATGACTCCATGCTTAGTAATGTGGGGATATTCAAAGACGGGTTGTCTGAAGATATTGGAACTCCCGTGATTGATGAAGAGGAAGGAGGATCTAATTTGATTGATGTGTTTGCAGATGATGTGGTTTCAGAGACGGATTCTTCAGTGGAGATGAAATTGATAGTGTGGGTGTTTGGTTTTTGAGATTCTGAAGAATTATGATTTGGGGCATGATTGGGAAATGGTTGTTTAAAAACATCGAGTGCCTGATTTGGGGGAGCATTTGGGTTATCCAAAATAAGCTCGCCCTTATCAATGAATTTTTGGACAAGATTTTTGAAAGTCTGACATCGTTCGATGTCATGACCTTTGGTTCTGTGATAATGACAAAAATCGTTTTCCCTATACCAGAAAGGACGTTCTCGACTTTCATCAATATCCCTAATGGGTGGAAGTTCGATCATGTGAACTTCCAACATTTTTTCTAAGATAGAGGCATATGATTCCCCCAAGGGAGCGAAGGATCGGGATGGTGAAGCCCCTTTCCGAGAAGATGAGGGTTCTCTTCGTGGTGTTTGATTAGAGGTATTGTCAGTTCGTGATGTTTTTAATACGATGGCATTGGTGGATCCTTGATTTTTGTCTTTAGAGGGGGAAGAATTAGGTTTGGTGAAGCGAGAGAAATCTGGTTTAGATTTGGAGCGAAGTTTTAACTTCCCTTGTTCAATGGCGCGACATTCAAGTTTACGTGCCATCGTGAAGGCCTCTTCAAAGGTATGAAAAGTTTGGATCCTTAACGTGGAAGAAATGTGACTAGCACAAGATCGGGTGAACAACTCGATCTGTTGGGATTGGGGAAGGGAGAAAGACAATTGGTTGATTATCCCTCTCCAACGAGTGACAAAGTCTGCTATAGACTCATCGTCGAATTGGCGAATGTTGTAAAGATCTGTAATTGAGATCTTATGGGCAATATTTATTGAAAAGTTTTCGACAAACATCTGGGCCAATTGAGAGAAAGAAAATAAGGAATGTTGAGGGATGTTATTATACCATTCCAAAGCGGGACCCGCTAGAGACATAGGAAAGGTACGGAGCATGAGTTCCTGGTCCTGGACGATAAGGTAGCAAGCATGTTTGAATGCTCGCAGATGTTGTTGAGGGTCTTCCCGACTATGAAATTTTGAGAATTTTGGAAGTTCCCATTGGGGAGGATAAGGCTTAGAAGCCACTGAAGGGTGAATGGGTTCATTACACACCTCTTCAAAGGAATATGAAGGACGAGCTCCTTTGGTGGAGGCTTCCAAGTCTACAATTTTCTTGAAGAGAAGTTGAACCACATCCGATTGAGGAGTAGGCACATTGGTATGTCCTACATAAGGAGCAAGTGATGGATGTTGTTGAGGTGTCAATGGGGGATTGATCTGTTGATTGGTGGGATGGTAACAGGAATAACCAGGTGTTTTGGGTGACGCCTAGTGAGGTATTTGTTGTGAGGTAGCTTGCGTATAGGCAGGCTGTGAGATAATAAGGGATTGGGAAAATGAGGGTTGGAAGACGGATGGAGCCTGTGATTGATGGACTCCCATGTTTGTTGATTGGATAGGGACAGATTGAGGAACGTGAGTACTGACTTGATTGGTCATGTTGGGGAACAAGACCTGAAAGGGGCCTTCTACCGCTGGATTTGGTATCAGGGGTGCCGATACTAGGGGATGGGCGAAGGTCACAGTTGCTGGAATATTGGAAGAAAGATTGACCAGAGGACGAGAAGTAGGAACCAACTGACTAGCCGGAGGGGGTTGGCTCATGAAGAGGTACTGACCTTGAGACACAATAGAGGGCATAGATGAATTAACAGTGATATGCGGGTGCACAGACGCACTCGTTATCGCCAAGGCAGAAGACCTCTCAAAGGTAGGTTGAGGAATAGTTGAGGTAACTGCAGTATTAGGAATAGGTAAGGCAATTTGAGAACTAGCTAACATGGTTGGTGGAAGAGAAAAAGGAGGCACAAGAGCCTCCCCATTTTCCGTGGCTCGAGCCGGGAGAGAGGATGAAAACTGTTCTACATAGGCCTGGGATGGACCACGAGGATAATCGTACACTTGTTGGATTGGCGGTCCTTGATCAGATATTCAAATGGACTTGTGTACTAGGTAGTCCATGAGGGCTACCGGATTGCGATCAAGGAGAGCCTGAAATTCAGGATCCCCGCGAGGGATAGACTCCAAGTTAGAAGATATTTCTGATGGACTAGGAGAAGCTGGACGTGATGGGATTGTTTTGGCTTGATGGAAAGGATTATACGACCATGAGGGGGAACCAACTAACAGCGGTCCCGAGGAAGATTGGAGGGGTGCCGAAACATCCACGCTGGTGGTGATTTTGGAGGAAGAAGGAACCTGTTGGGCCATTTTCCTAGATTGTGACCGGGTGATAACCGTCATAAGCAAGCAAGAAAGAAGATTGTCCTAGCTAATGCACAAACAATTCAAGCAGCGCAAGTGATTATCTCCTTTAAATTTTGATGCTTTTAAGAAAAGAAAAATGTTAGGGAAGGCTTTTTAGAACAGGAACTACTCAGATAGCCAAACTAAGGATGGTTTGGGTAATGTTTGGTGAGGAGTCCCGAAGGCACTTCAGTAAAAGACCGGTACGTGGCTTGATATAGGGGCCTACCCCCGCACTTCACACACCGCTGCGATAAGGGAGTCGGGTGCTTTGCCAATATATACCAAAATCTTCCGTGAATTTATAGCGTGGCCCGAGTACCGCGTAGGCTCTTCCTCTTGGATATCACTTCCAAGTAGGCGAGGCTAGGGAAGGAGTTTTGTTTAGATGCTTTATACCTAGTGATTTTGGCTTTGTGTGCAAGGGTGAAAAATAAAAATCAAATAGTGTCACTGCCGATTTTGATCAATTTTCCAACCTAATTAAAACTAGATGAAAAAGCATGCAGCAATGATAAAGAAAAGGTTCTTTTTAAGCACTTAAAATTGAAGTGTTTGGATGTGATAGACAACCAACAAAGAAATCCTAAAAAAGGAGAAAACACCGTAAAAGAGGAATACCTGTAGATTTAGCTCTCCAAGGTGTGTGGACTTCAAAAAGCGCGTTGTTGAGCTCTTCCCCTCGAACAATCCCACGAACAAGCAAAGTGCTCCGCAAGAAGAGGTTAAGCAAACAACAAACAAGATCCGGAAAGATATATCCAGATAATGGTGAAACGAAAATTTCTATTTTAAGGAAATAGAAAAATTTCAAGATAATGCTTTCGCCTAAAAAAGCAAGATTGATACGATGAGCAGAAATGCTCAAATAGGACTGATAGGAATCAGTGAAGAAAAGGAACAAAGTTCAAAACTAAAAAAGGAATGAACTTACCAATAAGGGACTTTGGTTGGGTCCCACCGGGCGTGCCAGAATGTAGATCAAGAATTTTGCGCTTGTTACCTGTCCAAGTTAATGCACCAAACTAAACACAAAAACCTTGAAAAACTCCAATGAAATCGATACCTGATGAAGATGTGGATAGATGAGGAAGCTGATGTAGACAAGACGGGCGCACACAAGCAATCTGCACAATAGATCCGAGTAACCTGCAAAACACCGGTGCTTGACAGAAAAATATGGCGTTAGAAGATATTTGGGTGGACTGCCCGAGAAGCGGGTCCGGGAAGCGATAAGCTTCCTTGGCGGATGTCAGTCCACGTTTTCAATAAAGAAAAGAAGCATACATGATAAAAGATGTAAATAAAGACTAGATTTTCTTGATTGCAGTAATAAAACAGAAACTGAACAGCAGACAGAAAGTACAGAAAACAGGGAACTGCGAAATAATGCTGGATTTATGTTACCTGTGACCTTTTACCTGTCTGCAGTGAAATCGGCGTCGACTGGGTATAATCAGCGGCGACTGATGCGATCGGCGTCGACTGGGACTGATCGGCGTCGACTGGATAAGATCAGTGTTAACTGAAGGCAGACTGACCAATCAGGGACTGTGCGTGAGATTCGGGGATTGGACGGTGAATGTAGTCTGCAGGATGTGCCGAAGATGGAGAGACGCTGGAACAGAGTCACTAGATGATAGATGGTGGTGTATGATGTTGATATGATATGGGTAGAGTAACGGTGCTCCTCTCAGGGATTGATTAGGACAGGATCTGCCCTAGCTGAGACAATTGATGCTAAAAAAGATCTCTCCTTCTTGCAACCTGTATCTTTCTCGCTCTCTGTTCGTGCGTAAGTGCTTTCTTTCGCTCGTTAGTCTCTTTTTTCGGTCCTTCGAACTGAGCTATGGACCTACTTTTATAATCGGCGCCGCTCCTATAAAATCGGCGCCGACCATATGGGTCGGCGCCGATCGCGGAGAAGACTCCCGAGATGGCCAAATTGATCGATTCGAGAAAGACAAGACTTATCCCGACCACGGGAAATATCCCGCTTAGGGAAGATTAAAAATAGATGTGATGCATAGATAGAATAAATTTGGGGTAGATAAGTAATTAAGATACATGGGAAGAAGCGTAATTAAATGTTTAATATTTAATTACTCATGGGTAAGATGTGATGTGATGAATTAAATTTAGAGTAAGTGATTAAATCACAAATTGGAAAACTATCCCAAGGGGATAGTTGGTGACGTAAACGTGCCCCAGGTTACCTAAGCAGGTAAACGAATGTGAGGGACACTAAATTGGATAACCAATTTTAAGTGTCTACAGTGAGAACATGGTATTGGGTGGTCCTGAGCCTCCTCTATAATTTAACCGTATACCCGATGGAGCCGATAACTACCAGGACTGACGGGCCCAAAATCGATAACGTTGTGTTGAGACTAAATGCAATCTACATCGTTAAAATCCAACATCCCCTGCACTTTGATAATCTTGTCCCACAAACCCAAATTCAAAAGGCCTTGTTTCTTTTTTGCAGTTAGGGAAGAAATGGTACCCATGTCCTTCATCCACGGGCACTATTTATACTTTGATTGATAAAAAGGAAAAAATTTCTTGGCATGCGTAAGGTGTTGTCCAACGGCGACGAAATGGCGACCCACAAAAAAGGACTTGTTATCCATATTTCACCCCTGAGCTAAATATTGGATCAAATCTCGACCCCACACAAAAGGAACTCGAGAAAACTCATTCAAATCCTACAAATTGGTTGTAAGAAGATTTAGTAATGGAGTGGCGGAGGCCAAGAGAGATCAAAGAATCCAGTACAAAGGAAAAATGACTTTATCAGGCCGTTCTACACCTTAAATCCATTCTCCAAGCTACAGGGAGGTAGAACTATGAAATTGCAGGGTCAGGTAATAAAGATCAATGCTACAGAGGGGCCAGAAGCAAGAAGAAGTAAGAACAACAAAGATTCAATGTCCTTGGGCTCGAATTGGTTCAGGAAAAGGGCAAGAAAATTGATAAGTATAGAAGAAGTAGAGAGTGCCAGGTGTCAACCTGGCGCATTTCTAGGAGTCGGTCCAAAGGTAGAGACCTAAATGAGCATGAGGCTGCCACGTAGCCCAAAGTCTAAAAAGTGAGAACGACCATTGAAAAGTCTACAAAGTAGTAGAGGCTAACAAGTGTTAACTCTACGATCCTCCAAAGGAAACTTTTGGTCAGATTTTACAAACGAGCGTGATGCCTCCACGTGTCTTCATAGGGGGCGGAGTAAGTTGAAAAGTCAAATGCATAAGCCAGGCCGATAGAAGTTTCCAAGTGTCCTAAGGGCGTTGTTTCAAGAGTAAAATGGAGAAAAGGCTACTGAGCAAGCGCCAAAGTGACATGTGTCCTAGGGGAAAGCGGGGAGTCGGGAGAAAAGTTAGTTTTTCACCCTTTGCCTCAAAAGGGGTAAAAGTTATAAAAAGAGTTGTGACTCCACCCAAGGGAAAAAGTCAACATTCTAACCTGAGTCAAAGCCAAAGCAGGGTATCGGGGAAAAAAAGTCTTTTCATCCAAAAGGCATAAAGGTAAAAATAGAAGTGCATTTCCCAACCAACCAAGAGGAGCCACATGTCTAGGTGGAGTTTTGGGGCTGCGGAGATTTTAGAGTTTTTACGTTTTTTACACAAAAGAAAAAAAGGGGAATTACAGGCCCATGGACCCAAAATTTTAATCCAATCTAGTTGCTACATGTCCCAATCAAAAGAGGGACCCTTTTTCAAATTGTTTTCCCGCCTATTTGTATAGAATCGATGAAAAATTTCAAAGGGGCATATCTTTCGACCCAATGCTCGAAATATTGCAAATCTAACACCATTGGAAAGATCTCAATGTCGTCTATGCCATGAGAGTCTGAAACTTAAATTTTGAGAAGGTTAGGTGGGTGAAAATGGTGGAACATCTTTGATCTTTCAATGTTGGATCATCAGTCTCAACAACTAGATCGAATTCAATATTTTTCGGTCGTTTCCTCTTCCTTCAAGGTGCCAGACCAAGGATCGATGCAAAAAAGATGGATTCGGGGCATATTTTAGTAGGAAGCATTAACGGAAGTGGTTGAGATTTGACCTATGTTTTTCCACTTCTCTTTCTCTCTTTATTCTCTCTAATTGAATCTATAACTATGGGGAAAGATTCATTATAAAGTGTTGGATATTATTAGTTTTGCAGGCTCCCTCCTCAATCTAGCAAAGGATTTGTGGGGTTCCGACCTTCCATAAAAATTGTAATACGTTTCTGCATTTCGACTTTTCTGTAATGGACTGTATCAATCTATTAAAGCAATAAAAATATGTTTGTGATCGATCTCAGATCCTTCTTGTTTCTTTTGTTTCTATCTAGTCTCCCATTACAGATCTGGTTGTTTGTGTTTGTTTATTGTATGCATTTCATTGGTTTGTGTTGAAGGAAAACTAAGTTTTCATCATTCCTTTGGTGCATCACCTGGTAGTCTAGTTATTTCTTATTTTTGTACCACTTTATCCCTGTCTCCTTGGCATTTTTTATACTAGGTATAGATATAGACCCTTTGCAGATCCTCACACATGCACCTAAACATAGGAATAAGGAACTAGCGTTTAAATCTGGAGAGCTTTTCCAATTTGTAAGGTCTCATACCTTCGGAAAAGTTCCATGTTATGCAATCACACCAGATGATTCTGCCTTAGAAAATCAGATCTTTAGAAATCATCTAGGGGTGCTGTGATTTCACACTAACAGTTTTGGAACACCCGGTGGGACCAAGAAGTCTCTATCTTATTACAGTGGGAATTAATGTACACCTGTTGTGATATTGGCTTTTAAGAAGCTTAAATTTGTACATCTGGCGACTCCATAAGTAATAATTCTACAAGTTTACTAGTCCAAGAAAGTTCATGAGAAGGATACAAACACGGTCAAGATCCAGAGAAGAGGGACTATTTCTCTATTTAGACTTATCCCTAGACAGAGGGAGAGGAAGAAGAAGAGTCCAGAGATCTAAATCTCCACCAAGCAGAGCTTTATCAACACCTCCTCCAAGCAGACCATTCATTCAATCAAGAGGAGTGCTCATGCCAATCATAATGGTTCAGCTAAATCCTTATGTTAATTTCACTAGTTGTAGTCCACTTGCCTTGAATGCACAAAATCTAGTCCCTATTGTAGCATTAAAGAGTATCCCATATTTCACTGGGGAAAACCAAACTTCTCCTGGTGACCATATCCAAGATATTGCCAATGTCTACACAATCCATGAGATTCATGAAATGGACATTGTAATCAAGTTGCCCGCCTCTTCAATCAAAGGGAAGGCTTCACAATGGTTTAGAAGTCTTGAGGTGGGCTCTATTCAAAATTGGAATCAGCTATGCACAACATTCCACAACCAATTTGGAGAGAAAGGTGACAATTTGTCTTTGCTGGAGATGCTAAAAAATATTAAAAGAGCCCCAAGTGAATAGCTGACAGACTTCAACCTCAGATTCCAGCAGACCTGGGATAGGATTCCAACAACATTAAAACCTACAAATGAAGGTGCCTTCTTGTACGTTCTTAGGGCTTTGAATTATGATATTTCTTAGATGATCCACTCAATGGGTTGCACTACATTTCCAGCATCCTATAGCCTTTCCATAGTGGCTGAGAACCCTTTGATTCAAGTTGGTAAGATTGCTCCTAGGCCATCCATGCCTTTGTACCCTGAGTTAGGAAACCCAGATACTAGCCAAACACCTACATTAGCTCCTATACCCACCCCCAAGAGTCAAAGTTTAGTTGAAGCTTCCACTTCATCATCTAACACCTCTAAGGAGCTTCAAGAAGTGATGAAACAATTACAAAACCTAGGAAATGAGCTAGTGACCATGAAAAGACAACAAACACAGAGCTCTAGGCCATATAAATCTCAGGCTCAATATCAAGCTAGACTCCAATACCAACATAATAGACCACCACCTCAGACTGAAAATTAGAATCAAAATCAAGGATAACCTCAAGCTGTTAGGCCTTTCAGGTCTTATGATCCAAATACAACCTCAACGTCAAAGGCACTGGTCCCTGCACAGAATAATATGGCACAGGAATATGATTGGTGTTTTCCATGTAGTCAGCTGCATAACCAATCCATGTGTTTTAATGGTGATATGAGTCAAGATTTGATGGTGCAAACCAATATGTTACCACAAGAACCTGGCCAAGAGGGAGATCAGCAGCAAGGACCTCAACAAAGTTAACCTCCATGAGAGACTATGCTTGCTAATTACTAGGCTAAAGACTTCTGTGGGATGAATCCGTCTCCTACTCAAGGTGTGGCTACCAATACAAGGTCCAAAAAGATAAGTATTGGAGAAATCCAACCACTGAACTTAGGTGACCCTCAACCTTCCATTACTCCACAAAGTCTTGGTGTTCCAAGAGCCACCCCCAACATGCAGAACCAATCCAAGCAACCTTCCAAACTCAGTCAGACATCAATTGTAACAGCTCATGTGTAAGAAAGGAATGTGTCTAGGAAGGGGATAGCTCATTCAATATCATTGAGCAGATGAAGAGGACAAGTGTGAACATTTCACTATGGGATTCATTGGCAATTCCAAGGTAGAGAGATCTGTTATAGACTACCATGCAAAATTGGTCAAGTTCAAATCAACCTCCTAACCAGCAAGAGAGAGTGCTTGCCAATGCAATTCAACCTGAGAAGAAACAAGGAGAACAACAAGGTAAGAACTTGAGACCCCCTCCATTCTATGTCTCATTGATTATTGGGGAAAAATTATTGCAACGAATTGTGATTGACAGTCTTGCTAGTAGTTCTGGTTAAATGCCCAAACAAATAAGGGCCGTAAATGCAAGGCATTAAGAGGTTCCGCTTCAGGGATACCATCCATGGAAGATAAACGATAAGCCCCAGACCCATATTTATGAGTGATAATGTAGGGGCCCATCCAGTTGGGAGCAAACTTACCACGTTGACTTCTTTCGAGTGTAGTGACATTTTGATTTTTCCTTAAGAACAAGATCACCAATTTTGAAGTCACGATGTTGCAAGTGCTTGTTATAAGCACGTTTGACACGCTCGAGATAGACCTGATGATGATCAAGAGCGTTAAGACGCCGCTCATCTCTATAGTTCAAGTTGTGCTAGACGATTTTTGACGATAATCCTCATCGGAGACAAATTCTCTGAGAGAAACACGGAGAGATGGGATTTGGACTTCCAAAGGAAGGACAGCCTCAGACCCATAGACGAGAGGAGAGAAGGGAGTAGCACCAGTAGGAGTACGAATGCTAGTCCGATAAGCCCAGAGAGCAAAAGGGATATGTAGATGCCAATCCCTACCAGCTCGACTAGTTACCTTTGCGAGGATATTACGCAAAGTTTTTTATTGGAAGCTTCGGCTTGACCATTAGCTTGAGGGTAGTATGGAGAAGAAAAAACTGAGCTTGATATTGAAAGCATTGCAGAGATTCTGCAAATCAGCGTTTTTGAAAGACTTACCATTATCTGTGATTAGCTTGTGTGGAACGCCAAAGCGACAAATGATGTGTGATAGACACAAATCAACTATGGGGGCTTAGCCTTTGTTGAAGAAAGGGGATAGCTTCTACCCACTTAGTAAAGTACTCAGTGGCGGTAATGATAGAATGATGACGCTGTGAAGAACGGGGATTGATGAGACCAATAAGATCAAGACCCCACTGCGAAAAAGGCCACAAAATCCGCCGCAGGTTGCAAAGCCTGACTAGGGATGTGCGTGAGATTGGAATGTTGCTGACACTTGACGCACTTCTTGGTGTATTCACAACAATCTCGATTAAGAGAAGGCCAATAATATCCCAAACGTAAGATGCGCTTGGCTACAGCTAAGCCCACTAAATGTGTCCACCACAAATACCGTCATGGACCTCCTGAATAGCTTTAGATGATTCATGGGTTTTGAGGCATCGAAGCAAAATACCATCAAAGCCGCGTTTGTAAAGAAGGCCACCTAGAATAGTATAGCGGTTGGCGCGTTGGACAAAAGACCTTCTACCATTGGGAGACAGATCTGGAGGAAGGACCGAATGAGATAGATAATCAACTATCTGTTGATACCACTCATCCTGAGTATGGGTTGTGACAGCATTGATTGACGTTAGTTGCCCAAGATGAGATGGTTGATCCAATCGTTGCACAGCCACATAAAGACGCGAGTCTTCGGTAAAAGGCGGGATAAGGGAGGCTAAAGAAGCCATGGTATCCGCGAATCGATTTGCAGTACGAGGAATGGCTTGGATAGTGAAGTTATCGAAAGATTGGAGTTGGGCAAGAACGATGTCGCGATATTTCTGAAGGATATCATTCTTGCATTGATAGACACCCGTGACTTGGTTAACGATGAGTTCAGAATCACCAAAGATGTCAATATGACGAGCGCCGAGATTAATGGCATTTTGAAGACCTAAGACAAGAGCTTCGTACTCAGCCATATTATTGGTGCACTCAAAGTTTAATTTGTGTGCGACTGGGATAGGCGTACCCCAAGGAGGAATCATCACAAAACCCGCACCTCCCCCTTGCTGGCATTTGGATCCATCAAAGAAGAGTTTTACTTTAAATGGAGATAGACCAAAATCAATTTGTTGGATGTATTCATCGGGGAATTGAGCAAGGGGGGGTCACGAGTGTCCGGAAGAGGAGCATCAGCTAATTGATCTGCAATAACCTGACCCTTGATAGCCTTTTGCGGGATAAACTCGAGGTCAAACTCTGTCATGAGCATAAGCCAACGAGTGATACGATCATTGTGATAAGGCCTCATCAAGACAATTCTCTAAGAGAAACCGGATCGATGGGATTTGGACTTCCAAAGGCAGAACAGCCTCAGAACCCATAGATGAGAGAGAAGGGGAGTAGCACCAGTAGGAGTACGAATGCTAGTTTGATAATCCCCTAGATAAAAAAGGGATATGTAAATGCCAATCCCTACTAGCTTACTAGTTACCTTTGCGGGATATTACGCAAAGTTTTATTGGAAGCTCGGCCCTGGCCATTACTTGAGGATAGTCATGGAAAGAAAAAGTTTAGTTTGATATGAAAGCATCGCAGAGGTCTAAATCATGTTCTTTAAATACTTCCCATTGTCTGTGATGATTTTGTGTGGAACACCAAGCGAAAAATGATGTGTTGATAGAAATACAACTATGGGTTTTATCTTTTATTAGAAGAAAGAGGGATAGCTTCCCACCACGTAGTAAGTATCGAACAGCAGTAATGATAGAATGATGACGCGTGAAGACGGGGATTGATGAGACCAATGAGATCAAAACCCCATTGTGACAAAGGCCACAAATCTGGCTATAGGTTTGTAAGCCTTGACTCGGGATATGTGTGAGATTGGCATGTTTTGCCACTTGACACTTTCTTAGTGTTCAATCAACAATTCGATTAAGAGATGCCAATAATATCCCAAACCATAAGATGCGTTTAGCTCGACCAAAGCCACTAAAATTCCACCATCAGATACCATCATGGACGTCCTGGATAGCTTTAGATGATTCAAGGTTTTTGAGGCACCGACGCAAAATGCCATCAAAGCCACTTGTAGAGGGATTCCGCCTAGAATAGTATGCGATTGCACGTAGGATAAAAGATCTTCTACCATTGGAAGTCCATATCTGGAGGAAGCACCGAATGAAATCGATTAATCAACGAGCGGTTTGATACCAAAGACCAAGAACTCATCCTGAGTATGGGTTTGTGGCAGCATGGATTGAATTTAGTTGCCTAAGATGAGATGGTTATCTAATCATTGCCACAGCCACATAAGTCACGAGTCTCGGGAAAACGGCGTATAAGTGAGGCTAACGAAGCCATTGTATCTGCGAATCGTTTGCAGTGGCGAGAATAGCTAGATAGTGAATTTATCAAAAGATGGAGTTGAACGAGACGATAATCATGATATTTTTGAAGGATATCTTCTTACATTGATAGACACCTTTGTGACTTGATTAAACGATAGTTTAAGAATCACCAAAGATGTCAATATGACAAGCGCCGAGATTAATGGCATTTTTAAGACCCAAGACAAGAGCTTCATCCAGCCATATTATTGGTGCACTCAAAGTTTAGTTTTGTGTGCACTGGGATAGGCGTACCCCAAGGAAGAATCATCACGAACCTGCCCCTCCCCCTTGTGGCATTTGGATCCATCAAAGAAGAGCTTTACTTTAATGGAGACAGACCAATCAATTTGTTGATATATTTCATCATTGAATTGGCAAGGGGGACTTGAGTGTCTTGAAGAGGAGCATCAGCCTAATTGATCTGCAAGACCTGACCCTTGATGCCTTTTTGTGGGATAACTCGAGATCACATTCTGGCATAGCAGGAGCCAACGAGTGATACGATTCATTTTTATTAAGGCTTCGCATGAATTGTCTTTAGGGATTGACACTTGTACAATGTAAGTTTTGTGATTAAGGAGGTAATGACAAGCTTATAATTTGCAAAGAAGAGAGCACAACAGAGCTTTTCATCTTCATAATAACGTGTTTCATACTCATGGAGGGTGCGACTGATGTAATGAAAACTTGTTCGTTACCGCAGCGTCCTCGATGTGAGATCATGGCTCCCAGAGCATGTCAGTCACAGAGATATAAATATAAAAAGGCTCCCCCTCACGTGGGGTGTAAGCATAGGTGGAGAAAGAGTAGCTTTGAGAATCAATCAAAGGCCTTTTGGCATGCTATCCCATTAAATAGAATATTCTTACTGAGAATATGATGAAAAGGTTGACAACGTCCGACAATTGTGAGATAAAACGATGCCTGATTAATGACGTCCTTTGAGACTATGGAGTGGCTTTAAGTTAAAGTGGGAGGCCATCTCAAGATAGCTTTTATTTTTGTGGGGTCCTACTTCAATACCCCTAATGAAATGATAACACCCTAAATTTTACCAGGTGAGAACGCCAAACACGCACTTAATGAATTAGAAAAGACAAAGGAATAAGCCTCTCAAAGAGAGGTGCAATAATGAAAAGATGATCCTGACGATGTTTGGATTTACCGAGGAGATCGTCGACATAATCTTCCCAGTTTTGTGTAAGAGATCATGGAAGACGTAGGTCCATTCTCGCTGATAGGTGCTCTACGTTCTTAAGACCGAAAGGCATGACACATAACAAAAGGTCCCCCAAGGAGTTTGAAGAATTCTTATGTTGGTCTTCTGGTGTGATGATAATTTATTATACCCAGAGAAACCATCCATAAGAGAAAGCATCTCAGTGACCCGCAGTTTAAATCCACAATTGGTCGATATTAGGTAGAGGAACAATCATCTTTTGGACACGCAAGATTAAGATCCGGAAGTCGGTACAAATTAAACTTTTCCCATAGCTTTAGTTCTGGTACCATTGGAACCCATTATGGATAATCACTAGGTTGGAAGTTTGGTAGTTTGCCGAGAGAAACGCTGCAATTCTGTTAACAAGAAGGGCTACTCTAGGGTGGCATTTTATGTAATTTTTGTTTAACCGGTTTGATGTCGGGAAGAGTAAATGATATTGTGGACACATATCAGGACGAGTCCTGGTATATCCTCATATGCCCAAGCAAATGCTTGATGATGTTTGGAAAGAAAAGTGGTAAGTCTCCTAACCCTATGGATTAAGGGATTGACCGACCTATGATGCGAGGGTCTTTATAAGTCCCTATATTAAGGTCGACAGTGGCTTCATTGAGAACGTAGACTGTCAGAAGGAATGGTTTTAGGAAGATGAATCCTTTGCCCCGATAGGTGAGGACAAAATCATCATCCGCACAGTGGATAAGTTGATAGTAGGAGAGTCGTCTCCAACTATTTCAGGGAAAATTAACCGGTATGGAAGTGTACCTGTCATTAGTCTATAGGCTTAAGTGGCCCTAAGGAACTGGTATTGACGAAACAAAAAAGTTAGATGGGAGGAACTGGCTCGGTCCCACATCGAGTGTGCGTTTGGCTTCGTGGAGAAATGGTTCCTCAATAGAAGAGGCTCATCTAGAACATGCACGTGGCTTTTGAAAGAGGTTTAAATCCTAAACCACATTTGTGATTGTGGCTTGAAGTTGGAATGGCGCAAGGTCCCATGCACACCTTGTTCATATTTACCCAAGCCAATCCCTTCCAACGCCATTGATATAAATAAGTTTTTGGCCAACGTGGGCTTCTGTATGACAATCGAACCCTTGTTAAATAGGTTTGGTCCAGGAGGAGAATCTGGTGATAGTGAGGTGTATCAAGACCACCGTAAAGGAAATTAGTCCTGTTTGATTGGGCACCAATGGTGACGTGCAACCAGACCTGGCTAATAATTCAGGTTGTTTTTCTGTCTACCATACTCACTAGGTTTGAGATGGCGTCCAAAAAAAGGAGAGGAAGCTCTCCCATGTGAGAAACACTGCAATGTCTCTTCTAAATTTGTAAATTCCGGTAGTTTGGTTGCAGGTATGGAAACAGATTAGGCCCCTCAAGATAAGAGCATTTTCCTTTAGAGGGGGCAATACCCTGTGGCATGTCGCATTGCAGGAAGAAAAGGATCCCTAGATGAGTATAGATTTTGCCCTCATATTGATATTTTAAGCATCGTGGAGGTTGGATGGTACACGAATGCATTGCATGAACCAGGAGCATCAAGGATCCTATTATAGTGGAATTCCCTTCACAATGTAAAAAGTTCAGGAAGCAGCTTCGTACCTACTCTAATGGTCCTAACCAACGGGGGTTTCCTAAAGTAACTGCTAGCTGATCGTTAATGCACGAGAGCAAAGGCGTGGTGCACAAAAACCTACCTCAATTCTTTCGATAACTTAAGTTGCCAAAGTTGCGAGGAGATGACGTTGAGTGTAGCCACCACTGTCGATCATATGGTTTTAATGTAGTGTTTCGATTTTGGACTTGATAAAGAGGGGAGCCCTCCAAATCCTCAGAAAAAGAGAAGGATTTCTGATCTTCAAAGAAATGGTGGTTGATGGTCTATTCAATCCAACACCTCGCGAGGTTGGGGTCTCATTTGAATTCACTGTGATTGATGCAGATTATGAACAGAGTCTGGCGTGTTGCGGAGAGATTGAATGAGGTCAAAAATAGACATTTTGGACCGCGCCTGGGTGAGTTGTTTCATAACACTCTCCTCCACTTGACACAGGAATTTGAGCCTGAGGTGCAGCACATAGAGACCTAGTTCTCGGGCCTAATCGAGACGGAGGGAACTCCTTTGGGGCTGCATAAATGACAACCCATGTCGAGATGCTGTATTGATGAGGATGGATTAGAGACTGTGGGTTTCTATTCGATATGAATTGTGTCAATTGAGAAATTGGAAGATCATTTGGATTTAATCACTAGAAGTAGGTCTAGTGATTGTTGGGGCTCATATGGAGCTAAGATCAAGAATCCTTGTTCTCCTCCTCCCACAAAAGATCACTTTCTCCAAAAGGCTATTGACGACATATTGAAGAGCTTGCATCCCTCGTATCATGACCCGGGGTAGGTGGTAAGCACAAAATCAAATCAGAGTAACCAGGAGGTTTAACTCCTTTAGGGTTTTATCGTGGAAGAGATATGGTGAAGATGGATAATTGAAAAGGATTTTAGTATGAACCCTGTAGACAAAGTGAGGAAGAGAGATGAAGTCACCTCTTTTACTTTAACAGACGCCGAGGTAAAAGAACCTGATGTTGGTTTGACATCTTTTTAGGCTCAAATCTTATTTTTTTGGTGACATCTGGAGGAGCACCTTGGGCACTTGAGAATGGCAGTAAGTTAGACATATTGATTTTGTGGAGGAAGTCCCTAAAATAGATTTTTTCGAAGATGATGGAGATTGACAAGTGTTGTGGTCTTCAGAGATAAGGGACTGGTCTGCCTGGTTTAAACTAATGATGATTAAGATACTGTCAATTTAATGAGGAAAAGCTCCAAGTAGGTATAATCGGAGGAACAGAGGGTGCCCTAGTTTTTTGGGTAATGAAGAATGATGATGCTGAATAACAGAGGTGCGTCTTTTTGTAGGTAAAGTCCACTTTTCGAGGTGTTTAGTGAGAATGTTTTGTAGAAGAAAGATGACAGTTTTGATAAGTTGTAGAATAAGACACCTTCTCAGTGGACAAATCCCATATTTATGAGGCGCTTAGAGGAATTTTGTGGGAAAGGCACAAAGAGTCTTGAGGTTCAAAATACTGGGCTTTCCTTTTTAAGGATGGTGTACAATTTCCAACTGCATAAGGTGATTGTAACCTTTTCGGGGGAAGCAAATGGGAGTACTGATGACGCAACGTTAGATTTCGGTTGTCTCGGTCCTAAGTCAGGAACCGCAGTTATCGGTGTCGGTGCTACTTCTTTAGATTTTCCCTAATAAGTCAAGTACATTTGTGATGGAAGAAGTGAGTGATGAAAGAATATTCCTTGGCGAGGGAACTCCTTCTGGGTATCAGTATTGGTGGTGCACTACTGTAGGAAAGGGAAACAGGAAGAGTCAAAATCAAGACGCTCCGTCGAAGTCGGCACAACTATAGGTATGTTCACCAATGGCAGCGTCACGCAAAACGGGCTAACATCATGTGATGTATCTGCGGTGGAAAGTCGAATGGATGTAATTTCCTCGAGCATGAAGATGTCTGACGATGAGACAGATAGGATGACACTGTCTCGGTATGGATATAGATCGACAAAGAAGCCAGAGAGAGGTTGAAATTCGTATCTAACAATGTTGGAATATTCAAAGACGGGCTATCTTAAGATGGTGGAATCCCAACGATTACGAAGTCGGAAGGAGTTTTGATTTGGGTGAGTGTTCGCATATGGATTATTTTTTAGAAGAAGATTTCTTCATAGAGATGAAGCTGATGTATGGTTTTTGGTTTTTTGAGACTCGAAGCACATGGTTCTGGGAAGTGATTTGGAAAAAGGTTTGTTTAAAGACATCCAGTGCTGATTTTGGGGGAGCATTTGGGTTATCCAGAATGAGATCGCCTTTATCAATGAATTTCGGACAAGATTTTTGAAGGTCGACATCTTGGTGTCATGCCTTTGGTTCTATGATAGATAGAAGTCTTTTCCCTATACCAGAATGGACGTTCTTGCTTCATAATATTCCTAATTGGGGGAAGTTCGCTCATGTGGGGGTCCACATGTTTTTCCAGGATAGAAGCATTGATTTCCCCCACGAAGTGAAAGATCGAGATACGAGGACCCTTTTCGAGAAGAAGGATTCTCTTCGTGGGTGTTTGATTAGAAGTGTTATAATCTCGTGATGTTTTTTAATACGATAGCATTGGTGGACTTTCCTGATTCTTTTCTTTAGAATGAGGATTTCATTTGTAAACCAGAAAAATTTGTTTAGATTTAGAGTGAAGTTTTAACTTTCCCTTGTCAAGGCACGAACTCCAACGTTTGCATGCCATCGTAAAGGCTCTTCAAATGTATGAAAGGTCTGGATCCTAAAGTTGAAGAAATATGATTGAGCACAAGATCGAGTAACAACTCGATCTGTTGGGATTGAGGACGGGGAAAGACAATTGGTTTATTATCCCTCTCCAACGATTGACAAAGTCTGTAATAGACCATCATCGAATTGATGAATGTATAAGATCTGTAATCGAGATCTTATGTGTGATATTTATTGAAAAGTTTTCAACAAACTATGGCCATTGCGAGAAAGAAACCAAGGAATGTTGAGGAATGTTATTGGTACATTTAAGCAAGACTGCTAGGAGACTAGAAAAGTACGGAGCATAAGCTCCTGATCCTAGACTATGAGGTAGACAAGCATGTTTAATTCTCGCAAATTTCTTATTGAGGGTCCTCCCGACTATGAAATTTGTGAAAATTTTTAGCAAGTTTCCCATTGGAGGATATGCTTCAAAGCCCTGAGGGGTGGAAGGTTCATTTCCACACTTCTTCAAAAGAGTATGAATGATGAGCCCCCTTTGGGAGCTTCAAGTCTATGATTTTCTTTAAAAGAATTTGAACAGTCAGATTGAGAGGAGCACACTGGCATTTCCTACCGAATGAAGCAAATGTGGATGTTGTTGAGTGTAACGGGGGATTCATTTGTTGATTGATAGGATGATAAGGAGGGTAACCAGGCATTCTGGGTGACTCCTAGTGGGTATTTGCTAGAAGGATCTGTGTATATGCAGGCTTTGATATAATAAGTGGGTGAGAAAATGAAGGTTGGATGAGATGAAGCTTGTGATTGGTGGACTCCTAGGCTTATTGAATGAATTGGAACCGTTGAGGAACATGGGTTCTGATTTGATTGGACCATGGTGGGGACAAGACCTTAAAAAATCTTTTTATGGCCGGATTATTTACTAGGGTGTCGATGCTTAGAGGAGGGGTGAACGTCACTGTTTGCTGGAACATTGGAAGAAAAACCCCTGGAGGATAGAATAGGACCAACTGACGAGTCGAAGGGGTTTACTCATAAGAGGTACCAACCATGGGACCAATTGACGGCATAGATGAATTAACAGTAAATGCGGGTCGCAACGCACTCATATAGCCAGAGAAGAAGACTCTCAGAAGTAGGTTGTGGATAGTCGAGTGTAACTGCGGCGTTAGAATAGGTAAGACTATTTTGATACCTATTCAATATGGTTGGTGGAAGAGAAAACGGAGGCACATGTTGTGCCACCCGCCTTCCATGGCTCGAGGCGAGAAAAATTATGCATAACTATTCGACAAAATCCTGATGGTTTCATGAGGAATAATCTACCCTTGCTGGTTTGGTGGTCCCTGATCAGATATTTGAATAACTTGTGTACTAAGGTAGCGGACGGTAGTTCCATGAGGCTACCGGATTGCGATTCACGGACCCTGAAATTCAGGATCCCCCGCGGAACATACTCTAAGTCAATGAGTGATGAATCAATTTCTTAAGGACTAGGGGAATCTGGACGTGATGGGTTGTTTTGGCCTATATAAGATTATATGATCTAGGAGGGGAACCAACTAACAGCAGCTCGAGGACAGACCTGGGGGTGCCGAAACATCCATACTAGCGGTGATCTCGATGAATAAGGGGCTAGTTGACCATTCTTCTAGATTGTAACCGATTGATGACCGTATAAACAAGTAAAAAAGAAGATTTCCCTACTAATGCACAGATCCTTCAATAGTGTAGGTGGATTATCTCTTTTAAGTTTTTTATGCTTTTAAGAACGAAAATATTAGGAAGACCTTTTAGAACAGACTCTCAGATCAGCCAAACACCACGGATGGGTTTGGGGATGTTTTGGTGGAGTCTGAAAGGCACTCATAAAATACTGGTACGGGCTTGCTATCGGGGCCTACCCTCGCACTCACACACTGCTGCGATAAGGAGTTGGGTTGCTTTGGCCATAGTACCAAACTTCCGTGATTTATAGCGCGCTTTGAGTACTGTGTAGCTCTTCCTCTTGATGTCACTTCCAAGTAGGTGAGGCCACAGGAAAGAATTTTTGTTTAAATGCTTTATACCTATGATTTTGGCTTTGTTGCAAGGGTGAAAAAAGAAAAATCAAATAGTGTCACTACCACGATTTTGATCAATTTTCCAGCCTAATAAACTAGATGAAAACACACAGCAGAAATGAAAAGAAAGATCTTTTTTTAAGGCACTTAAAACGAAGTTTTGATTTCGATGAAGACAAGTCAAACAGATTCTTTCCCAAATGCTATTAAATTCTTTTTAAGCACCAAAAATTGAAATGTTTCGAATGTGATAGACCACAAAACAAAGAAATTTTTTGTTACGTTTTTTTTTAAGTTCCTACAAAGGAGAAAACACCGTAAAAAGAAGACCTGTATTTTAGCTCCCTCCAGTTGGTGTGGACTTTCAAAAAGGGCATTGTTTAGCTCTTCCCCTCGAACCAATCCACGAACAAGAAAAGTGCTCCGCAAGAAGGTTAAGCAAACACCAAACAAAATCTAGAAAGATATTCCAGATAAATGGTGAAACGAAAATTTCTATTTTAGAACTAGAAAAAATTTCAAGGAAATCACATTTCGCATAAAGAAAGATTGAACGATGAAAGTAAAATGCTCAAGCAGAACTATAAAATCATGACGAAAATAACAAAGCTTCAAACTAAAAAAAAAGATGAACTTACCAATAAGGACTTTGGTTGGTCCCCACCGGGCGTGCCGAATGTTGATCAAGAATTTTGCACTTTTTACCTTCCATTAATGTCCCAACTCAACCAAAAACCTTGACAAGCCTCAAATGAAATTGGATACCTGATGACAAGATCTGAAGATGTAGACGAATAAGTAAGCTGATGTAGATACGACGTGCGCACACGAGGATTCTGCCATTAGATCCAAGTAACCTGCGAGACACCGATGCTTACAAAAAAAGAACCACGTTAACATATATTTAGGTGGACTACGCGGAAGTGGGCCTAGAAGCGATAAGCTCCCCTCCGCGGATGTCATTCCACGTTTTCAATTAGTAAAATAAGCATCATGATAAAATAGTACTTACAATACTAATTTTCTGATCAAAGTATAAAACAGAATCTAATACTAAACAAAAAGCAACAGAAAATAGGAAATCTGAAAACAAAGCTGGATTTGTGTTACCTGTTTCCTTTTACCTATCTGTAGGATGATCACGTCGATTAAGTAGAAAGAATAGAATTTAGAATGACGTCTGACTAGTTCAGATCAGCGTTGCCTGATTATTAGATCGGTGTCGGCTGGTTCAGATCGGTGTCGCTGGGCTATAGATAAGTGTCGATTCGCGACACAGTGGCGTGAGAAGATTTGGACATCAGAAAATGAAGGCAAGATCATCAACGTATGCTTAGATATACAGAAGCTTGGAGAGGATACTGGCACGAACTTCCACCTGTGCTGGGTGCAGGACCGTGCAGGAAAAACAGATCACCAGAACACATCCATGGAGACGTGCGATGTTGATGTGTAAGAGACAGAGTAATGGGTGGCTCCTCTCAGGGATTGATTTGGACAAGATTCGATCTCACTCGATAGATTACATGTTCAAAATTGATGCTCAAAACTCTCTTCATTCTCCCTCTCTTACAATCGTGTCTCTCCAGAACTGGAGTTCTGGGGGCCTCTATTGTAATTGGCGCTTTCACCAAAAATCGGCATCGACCAAGCCACGTGTACGGCGCGGATCATGGAAAGGGCACTCCCGAGATGGCAAAAGGAGGTGATTTTGGAAAGATGGAAAGATAAAGTGATCCCCCCCCCCTCACCTCAAAAATTACGGGAAATATCCCGCTGCTTGGTTTGCGAGAGGAGGATAATAAGGGGGATGGATTATGGATTTAGAATAGATATGGTGGTAGGGTAGATAAGTGGTTAGGAACATGTAAAAAAGGTTGTGTAATTAAATAGTTTAATATTAAAAATTTACCCTCACGGGTAAAACATAATGGGGTGAATTATTAAACTTAGGATGATAGGTGTTTAATCACAAATTGAATACATACCCCAAGGGGATAGTGGTGATTAAACGTGCCCCAGTTACCTAAGAGAGAAAACGTGCACGAGGGACACTAATTGGATAACCCCCCCCAATTTTAGTGGTGTTGTATACAAGAAGAGAAGGGAAAATAAGGACAGAGTTCTCAAGGCCAGAGTTACCAAATTCTCAAAACAAAAAGATATTTGGTTAAGTATTCCTAGGGGTGATCATAGATAAAATGAGAGAGGTAAAGGGCCCATGGTATCAAGAAATAAACAACATTAACCAAGAGGGAGGACAAAACAAATTGTCTAACCCTTTAAATACTAGAGTTCTATGATAGAATTAAAATCATATTCTTGAGTGGTTGTGGTGTGATAAATGTTATTTACACATTCCCCAATGTTGTTAAATTAATGAATTATAAAGTGAATAGGTTGATGATAATTCTAATTTTGGTGATGTGTGGCATGATGAAGTGCCCATGAAATTCCCACAATAAGGAGCCACTTATATTGGATTATGAGTTCTAGGACTCATAGGGACGGGTATCTCCTCTTCCTTCTACTAGTGATCTTGAGTGAGTGATATGCGTCTAGGATTTTGGACTTGCCCAATCATTGATTTTGAGTAACTTAAGGGAATGATGATAAGAAAATATGATGGCTTGGTAGAAACCCCTTCTGGGAGGGATATATAATTGTTAATGATATTGCAGTGGGGGGCCCAAGAGGAAAAAATATAATCTAAGAAATAGGACTGCTTTAAAATGGGAGGGAGGCACAAACCAAAACCCAAAGAATCCATCATCATAATATCCCAAAGGGACCCCCCAAAGAAAAGATGTGATAACCAAGAAAGTACAAAACTAATACCAATAAAACTAGTAACCCTCCCAAGCTATAAAGAGCCTCATACGACAAGAAAACGAAATTACCGTAACCTCTTAGTACACCCTACCCAAGTATACCCCTTGCAATATGGCTCAAATTTTGAGCTAGATCAAGATTATTATAACCATAATTGAGTTTCTTAGGATCCCTAAGCACATAAGAAGTGAATTTGAGTAGT
>CM034147.1:715492857-715513070 GCA_019776745.2 Taxus chinensis | reverse complement strand
TTGTATATAGATTTAAGTAATAAGAAATAATGAACCTCTAAAATTTAACAAATTTGAAAAATTGTACCTCAGTTAGTGGATCTGCAGATGCTAGGGCAGTATCTACAGCAGCCTCCACAGTCCTGCATATATGGAGGAGTCTCTTTGGAAGTCATAAGCTATACAAAAAACATGTACAAATCAATATTAATCTACATAACTGCACCACATAACAGAGGTCCAAAGCATGTAATCCACGTGAACTTCCACAATTAGAAACAAAGTGTAAAGAGAAAACTAACATGCATAAAAACTCATGTGAGGTTGTGCCAGTAGCCTTAGTTCCCAGAGTAGATGATGACCCGCCAGGCTCCTGTGTATTAAAAGACAAAACATATTAATATGTACAACATATACGTGAAACATTATAATAATAAGAGTTCAATAAAATGAAATAAAAAATGTAAGTTTGTACAACTTGAAACTTACATTTGAAACACGCTCAGCTGTAGTAGCTAACATGTAGATGCCAAATGTTTCCTTCACTGGATCTTGCTATTTAAAATAAAATAAAAAATTATTTTTTTACATGTATGTACCTGATGTACAAATCAAATACATATATATATTAAAATCTCAAACATGAATTAAACTATTGTATATGTATATTATTTATATTTATTTGAAAATTTACCTGTGAAAGACCAATGTCTGTGGCACTAAGTTTCAAAAACATCCCCCAGCATCTCATCTATAGAAAAGAAATCATGTGAAACATCAAATGGTGTCTCACCCACAGTGCATACGGCACCACATGATCCACAGTGGTGTGTGTGCGCTAGAACTGACACCTCCACCAACATCAACAGATGCAATCTGGGTCACTATGCTAGGTCAGAGTGTCAGTGAGCTCCCTCAATGCATGCAGTGTGTCAATCTCCACAACCTCGTTCACTGTAAGAGGGATAACTAAAGGCAATAGGGGTTTTTTGGGCATGGGGGATCATTGGTTGACCTATGCGGTGCACCAGGTCTACTCTGTGCAGAGCCACCTCCTTGCCCAAAAAAAGTCAAAAAAAAGTCAAAATAATTCAGGACCTCATTAAGAACGAACTCTCGCAATATAATTTCTTCAAAAAATAGAGAGGAACCTCATTTTTGTTGCATGGTGGATAATAAAAAACCATCCACCATCGGTCCCAAAAAAATGTTTTTTGATTCAGTCATCGTGGCACCAATGGATTGGGAACTATTTGCAAGTAGTTGCAGGGGGGGGCATTGATTCTCGGGTCAGTAAATAATGCACAAATAAGGTCTTTTCCATGTTTTTGTCTTTTACAGCTGCTTGGGATAATTTATCTGCATACCACCACTTACAATCACCTCTAAAGGTATTCCATCTATGTATTTGGTTGGTTGTGGAGTCGAATTTTCTAATCAATGTTTGCAATGTGTTAGCTAAAGTCATGTGGGATGGATTTGTGGCATGATTTTGTCTTATAGTCTGAATAAAGTTCTCAATGAAAATTTTATTTTCTCAGATTCTTCCAACGATATTATCTTGTGTTCCTACTGGTTCAGTGAGGACAGAAGGAGCCACAGGAGGTGGATCTATATTTGTTCGGAGGGTTTTGAGGAATGTTTTGATGGTTTTCACAATTTCGAGCTTGCCGACCAACTGAAAAAACAAGAAAATTGTATACATAAACAAACATTTCAAAAAACCCATGAAAATGCAAAAAAATAACCTACAATGCAAAAAAAAATGATTAAAATCGGGGGCTTACCTCCTCATCTTCACAGCATGGTTCAATCTATTGTGATCCAGAAGTTTGATGAGAAATTTTGAGGTGGTATTCAAAGCTCCAGTGAAAAACATCAAAAATGGGGAAAATGAGGACTCGAGGGACTGCTTTTTTGTCTTAGAGTTCTGCGATCACAGTTTTAGGTTCGGTTATTGCTGAACCTGCTAAAAAAAGCTTCGCGATCACAGTATACAAACCATGATCGTGGTTCCTGAATTTTAGGTTTTTGTGTCCACGGAATTGTCCACCAACTTCGTGTACTTACCCATATGTTATAATAATTAATAATAAAACAAAAAAAGTTTGCATTTTAAAGAGTTTGAATAAGCTGTTGTGTGGCTGTGTAGGTTTATATAAGGTAATATATGTAGGAAGGGGGGGAGGTCATCGACCCCACTCCCCAACCCATATATTATATATCGGGTGGGGGTGGGAACGGTGACCTCCCACCCACTATTTATATACTCTCCGCCATGAAAAATGCAGATGACTAAACCATTCAAACTGCGCCCTTTTTATTTTGACCACTCTACATTTTTATATGCAGCCAACACGTTTATTTTATATAAATATAAAAAATTATATATATATATATATATTCAGTAATTTTCGTGTTGTATCTAATTTCTGTTTTAAAATAATAAATATATATCACTATATATTAAGGAATTTTCGGGTTCTATATAATGTATGTTTTAAAATAAGAATTATATATATATATATATATATATATATATATATATATATATATATATATATATATATATATATATGTATGTATGTATGTATGTATGTATCTATCCTTAAGCTTGGGCAACCTTCCATGGCCTCCATTCTCTTTCTTCTCCCAAACCTGTAAAATGAAAATGAGAATATAAGATAAACTAAATATTAAGTGAACCTCATTAGGATGTTAGAGTTAGGTTGAATACCTAGGATCCAAGGGATCTAAATGAATCCATCTAATGATTTGAAATCAATCCTACAAATGTTAGGTGACGATATTTTTGTGGGTATATGTTTTAATATAAATGTATGTGTAACCAAGTCTAAGTTTGGGAGTATTAATTTTATAAAGTATTGGATGTATACTTCATGTGAGTTGGCATGTATCCCTCCACCACTTTCCAATGACATTCTTCTCTCCCATAGGTGTAGGTGAAGGAAATGATTTCCCATTCTCATTCCCATGTATACAAACAAACCATTAACTTGTCCTTGCTCTCTCCATATTGATACAAAATGCAAATGTGTGTGTATCCCCTCCACCTTTTCAAATGAGGTCATGGATTTTATTTTAATCTATGTGTGGAGGCATTTGTTACTTTATGTAGGAAAGGAAAAATTTTAGTTTTTCATAGTATTTTATCAATCTATAAAATATAAGGTTGTGATCACGGCTCAAGTGAAGTTGATGGATTAAATATTGCCTACTCATTACTACTAAGACATAAGAGGATTTTGGTATAGATATATGTTTACTCAGAAAGTATACAAGAACTAAATGTAATCTCTATTCTAGCATGAGGTATAGATGTTGATATTTATGTAAAATTGTTGCTTTTGCAACCTAAGTTTATTTTCACCATTATCCTCTTGCATAGACTTTGATATTTCCTTGCTCATGTACATATCCTTTTTTGTTTATTTGTGTTTCGGTTGGCCATGGTTTATAACTGTATTTGGATATATGGTACACATGTTGTATAAAACGTAGACTATGTCATAAATGTAGTAGTGTTATTTTGAGTCATTCACCTTAGGCATGTCATTTCTCCCTATCTTGGCTACCCAATATTAAGGAAGAAAAATGGAATAGACTCTTTCGAAAATATGTGCTTCCATGTGTATGCTAAAACAGTGACACACAAAATGTAGGCATTACAAGAAACGAGATGTCTACAACTGGTGATCAGACATACAATTGATAATAGGAAAGAAATGTATTGAATACATTATCACACATATGCAGATGACCGTGTTTATGTCTATATTATGTAAGTTTTATAAATAGTTATAAAGTATTCATAGAAAAAAAATGTCAATATAAGGGATGTGGGAATGAAAATGATAATATGACCAAAAACAATAAATATAAAATAAATTGATTTCATATATATAGTTTTTGTATGTGTGTATTTGATTTATTCTTATCATATAAAATATAAATCTAAAATATTTATATTATTTTTCATCATAAAAAAATTGATGCACTAAAATTCAGGCTAACCCCTCAAGTTTGATCACATCATGTTATAAATGGCTATGTGACATCAACAATGATGTAATTCTGGTTGACAATTGTAGATAGATAATACCATGATCCATCTCTATCAAATTAATGGGCGACGTGAATTCTAACCCTCTCCAAATAAAGGTGATGGGATTATTTATCGACCTCAGCGGCAAGTATTTAAAATTTGGCCGTATATATTTTTGGTATGATAAGACATGTTTTCTATGCATTTTGTAGGTTGGCGTTATTTGAAAATATATGGCAAGGATTTGTGTTCTAAACTACAAACAATGGAAGTTGGGCTGATATTCTAGTATGTCATTAAGGGAGAGGAGCCATTAGTTGTGCACCCAAGTTGAGGGGGTGTACAACACACATTTAAATACATCAAATTTTGAAAAAAAAATACCCTTTAAATTTATTTATTTTTCTTAATCAAAACATATATATTTTTGAGCATTTTTATTTTATGGAAAGTGGTTTTTAAATGGATTTAAATCAAGTAGTTTTTCATACAAAGGAAAAAAGGGTGGACCATTAGTAGGGCATTATGTCATGCATTTTTTTCCACTTATGTGGCATCATGTGATTGGGTGATTTTTTGATGTGATTTGATGTGACACATTTTATTAGCTACTTTTTTTTCAAATGTTGAATGACAAATGTACATGTACTAGTCATTAACTTCACAAATACCCTCACCATTACTGGTCCATGCTCCACTATTGGCTCCTCTCCCTTATTCATTGACATGTTTGTTTCTCAATTTTTTTGTTATAAGCCTATGTAAATTTTACAAGCATCCTAAAAATTGACACGCTGTAAGCCATTTTTTTAATTTTACAAACCATAAATAATGATAGGCTGAACTAGGATTTTAGAAACCTTGTATATTTCGAATTATTATTTCAGTTCGATTAACAACACTAAGAAATTATACAAAATAACTATTGAGTTTTCATTGAATAGAATAAAAAGCACTTGCAATATCCAATACATTATTTATTGTTTTTGGAGTGATTTCTAGTTGAATCTATGATCACAAAAGAATCAAAGCCACTAGTACAATCGTTAGTTTTAGTGATACTCAATATCAAATGGTCTCTTTTGTTTTCTAGCCCTTATGACTATTGTGCCTATTTTCAATGGTTTCTTACCTTTTATCACGACTTTTAAATGCATTTTTGGGTTGGCCTACATGTTAGTAAGATCTTACATTTAACAAATCTTTGAATATATAAACATGTTTATGCATTTAGAAAGCTAGTAAGAACCACACAATTTCAACAAAGTAAAAAATGATTAGAGATTTATTGATCATAATTAGTTACACATGTAAGCAAAAAGTGGTGTTATTATGCAACTGATAAACTAATAAATAAATTGATTTAAATCCTATGCTAACACAACTATCTACTTACCTCCGATTGAGCAACGATAGAAAGAGGGAGAAGATCATATACATGTACTTTGCCTACATGTGGAAACCATCCTCTTTGATAATTTTGAATCTGCTCTTGGATGGAATGCTTGAATGATTCATATTTTGTGGATTCAATTTGGCAGCACTTCCCTTTGATAAATGATGATTTCTCCTTAAAAGAATGCTATGGACATTGAGTGCTTACATGGAGATTTTGACAACATATATTTTCATTTGTTCTAAGGTGGTGTGCATGGGAGGTGGCATCACTATTTATAGCTGAAGGATGGATAAATGGAGGATTGAGATTGATCCATGTAGGATATGGAACAATGGTTGAAAATGCATTAGAGTAACGAATTCTGAAGAGTTAAAGAATTCTAGATTAGGAGGGGAAATATTTGAATTTTTAAACTAAATGAGGGCAAAATGCAGAGGCTTCTAGAAATAGAATCCTCTAGATTTGGAGCCTCATTTAGTTTGTGGTCATTTGCAACTAGTTATGCTCAGTTAGATAATTAGATGGAGGCTAGGTGTAGAATAGACATAGGGTAGGTGGTAGGTGGGTGGGTAATTTTAAATTCCTAGAAAATAGTTAATGGCGATTAGTTAGTAGTATAATGAAATATTAATAATGTATTAATATCACTAAGGATAGGATGGGGTTTTGGAATGAATAATAGAAATAGTTAGAATATAATAATTAATTAAATAATTAATTATTATATGGTTAGTGATAAGATTAATGATGAAAAATGAATGTATTATTTGCTAAATGATTATGTCGACATTTTACATAAAGTGTTATCATAGAGAAATGAAAATTTAAAGAAAAGAAGAAGAGATAGGATAGATGGTGAGGTGATTCCCCCTCGAGGGGTCGGATGAAGAAGGGAGGAATCGCATGACCACACAAAAAGAGGAGAGGCCAAAGTAAGTAGATGAGGGATGATTAAAGGATGAAAATATGAAAGGATTTAGAGGATTATAAGATGAAGGATTTAAAAGAATGAGAAGACTAAGATATAAAGGACGAGGGGAGAAGAGATGACTAAAAGAGAAGATGAGAGGAAGAGAGGATTAGAGGAGATTAGAACATTAGAGGATGAAGAGATTAGAGGATTAGAAGAGATTATAAAATTAGAGGATGAGGAGCTTAGAGGATTAGAAAAAATTAGGATATTAGCTTATCAGAGGAGATTAGAGGATTAGAGGATTAGAGGAGATTAGGAGATAGAGGATGAGAAGGTACTTGATTTTGATGTAGAGGATGCCCCATGCAATGATGCATGACAAGGGTGGATATTTAGGATTTGGACTGGATAATACCTGAGTCAAGGGGATAAAGTGAAGACGTGGAACTATAGGATGCCCTAGTCAAGGGGGTATGATGGTGGTTGTGGAAGGATAAGAGGATGTGAACATTGATTAATAGAGTAATTTGATAAAAGGATGATAATGTGGATGATGATAGGATGGGGAAATGATAATAAGATGGTATGTGTTGTTATGATGTAGCCACAATAATCATCATTAATTACAATTCTTATTATTGATGTGACATAAAACAAGATGCTCCAGGGTATGAAGACCATGATGATGTGATTTCCAAATTCTTATGTCCTTATATCATTGGATAGATTAATGTAAAAAGATGATCTTCATATCATTGGCCGAAATAGTAGAAAAAAGGAGGGTCCTCGTATCATTGGATGGTGTAAAAGAAATGAGGCCTCATATCAACAACCGAAATATACACAAATAAAAAACACACACATTACATTTTTTCATATTTTTGGCATGTTTTAAGTTTGAGAATGTTTAATTTTTAGAATTTTGACTTTTTTAACGATTTGTTAATTTTTTATGATTGCTTGATTTTTTACGATTTTCTATTTTTTTAGCTTTTTTAGGATTTTTTTTTTAGGTTTTTATTTTTTTTATGATTTTATGATTTTTTTAATGATTTTTACGCTTTTTTGATTATTTACGATTTTTTTCATTATTAATATTTTTTTACGATTTTTTAATTATTTATCATTTTTTGATTTTTTGGTGATAGGGGAAATTTACTGAAGATAGGAAGAAATGAGATGAAAAAAAGATGCATGGGGTGAGAGAACGGGCTCCAGGAAGGTCATCCAAGTAGGTATAAAAGGCGTTTGGGGCCCAAGGGACAATAATTTTCACTGCACATAGTTGAAAACGAGAGATTGTGAGAGGACATGATGGCTTACAAGAGGGTTGCGGACTACCAGATGGATGTATTTATGGCATACAATCAGTCAGGAGTTGTCGAGGCATTGATTTTAGTGAAATTAGTTTTAGTGCATATTCCCCAAAAATGGCGCATATGCAATGGATAGTATCGCACATGTGTCAAATGGGATATGGGAGTATGGTTTATCCCATTTTAATAAGGTGGGTTATGGTGTCTCGTATTTATGATGAGGTTGCATCAGGTTTAGTGCATATGTTATAAAGTAGCACATTTGATATAGTTTAGCAATTTTGTGTATAAGAGTAGCACATTTGTTGATGGGTGGGGAGGGAATATATATTAGCACATATGCACAAAATAGGATCTAGAATGGCGCATATGTTATGTATTAATGCATATGTGTATAAAATAGTGCATATGTTATGGTAATGAGGCTTAAGTGATAATGTTAGTTTTTGAGGGTTGGTGTAGGGGCGAATAATTAGAAATGGAGTGGATAGGCGGAATAATGAGAGGTAGGGGGATAATATAGGATGTCTAATGTATGGAGGTTGAGTAAGTGTAGATTTAGAGGCAGAGGAGGACGAGGCATCATTGATGCATGTACTAGGTCTGCTTCATATGGCATGGATGCCTTACATGTAAGAGGATTGAGGGTTACTTATGACATTGGCAGAGCGTTGGCACTCAAAGACAATTACCTTTTGGTTACCGACTGGGAAGATGACAGTGACATTGGAGGATCTGTAATGGATTTATTGACTTCGAATAGAGGGGGATCCATTGATATGGCACGATTCTAGGTTGCGAGATAGACTGAGGTTTCTGATTGATGTGGAGGATACACCCTGCGATGGGTTGCGGATAAACTTATCTTTGTATTTTAGAGAGGAGTACATCAAGCATGTACCGTTGTTATTGTGTTAATTGATTTACTACATTCTATTCCTAGATGGTGGAGGTCATGAGTTTAGTATCATTTTTGTGGATGTGGTATATGTGATGTGGTAAGATGAGACATTGTTTTCATAGGATCCAACAGTAATGGCACAATTATATCAGGATCTACACAGAGTGGCCTACCGATGAGGTGGCAGTATTGGAGTAGGGATATTGTTATAGATATCAAGTTATGACCATATTTTTATGGAGACCTATTAGGATTTGATATCAGCATTTGATGGGGGCCTTCAACGTATGGTTGGATTATTATTAGAGGTAGGCGAGAGCACTTGGGTGATGTGGATTTGTACATGTGGCGTATAGATGAGCCACATGCTGGAAATATTACCTGGGACTGTATTGACAATATGAAGTATGGGAGGGGGTTCAAAGGCATATAAATAGGATCTAGACTCCGTATTATTTGGTTGGAAGCCAACCCTATATAGTGGAGCGATATCTACTGGATCATGTTTTTCCGTAATTTGGTGTAGTGCACACGATATTCTGGAAGGTGTTCAAATAATCTCCCAAACTAAACAAGAGGTGATGGAGTCGGGTGTCGTGATTCCTGTAGTGATAGCTAGAGCTAGTTTGGATGATGTTTAGGTTATTCCATGGGCACCATTACCAACATTGGTAGATCTAGGGACCAAGAAGGGATATGATGAGTGGTGGGAAGGTATTAGACCAACGAGACTGACATGTCCTCTTAATGGGATGAGGTTTGTGCATGGTCCTCATTAGGGGTAAGCGGTAGTGGCACACAGATTGCAAAGACAAGCGGAGGATGATTTACAATGGGAATTGTTAGTGATTATTATGGGTGGTCACCAAGGTATTAACCATTTTTTCAGTCACCTACACAAATTCCAGATAAGAAGGAGATGGATGTGATGGAGGTGGATGATGCTACATGGCCATTGCAGGTGGTGATAATTCACACATTATTGTTTTTGATTGAATGCTTTGTGGGAAAGCCACCATTTCTATTTTTCAACTTCCTGTATTATTATTTTTTTATTTTTCAAAGAGTAGAACCTCCATTTATAGTTTTCAATTCTTCTATTTTTATTAGGATTCCATTATTTTAAAAATATTTTCCATGAGGGAAGAATTAGGTTCTTCCTCATAGTTAAATTCTCCTCATGATTGGAATTTCTGCAAAAGATATTCTTTATCTAATGCCTTATGGTAGACCTTCAATATGTGTCCATTGATCAATAGTGTTTTGGTGTTCTTATCTATGGGAAGAAATTGAACTGACCCATTGTAGAATTTTTTTGAATCTCATATGGGCCTACCAATCTAATTCTTAATTTCCCTGGTAAATCTTGGTTTCTAGAATCAAATAATAAGGACCAATCTCACTCCCAGGGCTTACTTATTTTTATGTGAATATCATTCCATTGCCTCCTTGTAAATTACAATAGCTTGGTACTATGAGTTTCCTTCATTCTCATTTTTTCTAGTTCATTTAGTTGAAGTATTCTCTGTTGCTAAGCTTCATATAACATTATTCCAATTTGAATGGTTTTCCCTTAGTGTCGATAGTTCAAACTCAATGGATAATATGAGTTATTTTCCATATACAATTTCATATGGGAAAACTCAGTGGTAATTTTCTAAGTGATATTTTATGCCCAAAATGCCTTTGGTAATTTAATATCCAAGTCCTTCCTACTTGTCACAGTTGTTTTAGTGAAAATAATTTCTAGTTCTCTATTGGTTACTTCCACCTGTCCATTCGCTTGAGGGTGGTATTGATAAAAATTTCTATGGTTGATTTGGTAAATATCCACAAAATATTTTATAATTTTTGACATAAATTAGGGTCCCTAATTTCAAACAATACTTCTTGATTCTCCAATCTTATGTATGATCTAGTAATACTAGAATTCTACCACCACTTATTCTCTATATTGAGGTAAATTTTGCACTTCAACCCACTTAATTACATAATCTATACAAACCAAAATAAACTATTTTCCTTTTGAAGATGGGTTTATGGGTCCAATTAAATCTAACTTCCACTTCTTAAAAGGTTCAAGAACCAATTGAGGTTGTAGAGACATTTCACTGGACAGAGTGGGCTTTCCCATCCTCTGACATGCATCACAATGCAAGACATATTTCTTCAAACTTTTGTGAAGAGAAGGCTGATAATATCCAACCCCAAGGATTTTTTTTTTTAGGTTTTTTTTTTAATGATTTTATGATTTTTTTAATGATTTTTACGCTTTTTTGATTATTTACAATTTTTTTAAATTTTTTTACGTTTTTTTTTCATTATTAATATTTTTTATGATTTTTTGATTATTTATGATTTTTTGATTTTTTGGTGATAGGGGAAATTTACTGAAGATAGGAAGAAATGAGATGAAAAAAAGATGCATGGGGTGAGAGAACGGGCTCCAGGAAGGTCATCCAAGCAGGTATAACACTTATGTATGATCTAGTAATACTAGAATTCTCCACTGCTTATTCTCTATATTGAGGTAAATTTTGCACTTCAACCCACTTAATTACATAATCTATACAAACCAAAATAAACTATTTTCCTTTTGAAGATGGGTTTATGGTTCCAATTAAATCTAACTTCCATTTCTTAAAAGGTTCAAGAACCAATTGAGGTTGTAGAGACATTTCACTGGACAGAGTGGGCTTTCCCATCCTCTGACATGCATCACAATGCAAGACATATTTCTTCAAACTTTTGTGAAGAGAAGGCTGATAATATCCAACCCCAAGGATCTTATGAACAATTCTTTTTGCTGAATAATGATCTCATGCAAGTTCATCATGACAAGATGTGATGATGTCATATACCTCATCTTATATGACACACCTACATAGCACTAAGTCATATCCACATTTAAATAAAATACTAGCTATCCATTTTAAAGTGAAACTCTCTTTAATGAACCTTTTCTATATTTACTAGTTAAATTTCTAGGCAATTTCCCTATTGCCAAATAGTTTTTAATATCAGTAAACCATGGTGAATTTGTAGATATGAAAAATAGTTTTCCATCAAGAAAATTTTCATCAACAGGGTTCTACTCTCTTGGTACCTCTAACCTTTACAAGAAATCAACAACCAATTTAAATCTTCCAGAATTATCAATAATGGTAATGTCAAATTATTTTAAGAGGAGTGATCATCTAATAACATTACCTCTTATTATTAGTCCATTCATTAAGTACCTGATACGTACATGGTAGTATACAAAAAAAAAACTTATACGTTGTAATATAATGATGAAATTTATTAATGGAATAGACAATAGCTAAATTTTGTTTTACAGTAGTAGTTGTTATCCAATTTTTCCCCTCAGGTAAAATTGATTGAACACAACCTTTCACAGGAGGAAATGTAGACATTGTTTCAGTCGTGCGAGCTCATATTCGATATCAAAAATCAAGTTGCGGGTGAGATCTATAATGGAGAAACAAGGTTGGAAAATGAGACCAAGAAATGTTAGAGGAGATCAAATCTCAACAGGAGGAAATAGAGAAAGGAAGTGTTCACTCGAGGCTCGGATCGACTAAGTATAAAAGAGCCAAAAGAAGCCTCCACGTGCCTCGTCGTTGTAACTTCAAAGGTGCGACAAAAGTGGGGGTCCCCAAATAAGTGCATGCCCTCCATGTGGTCAGATCCCGAAAAGGTAGAACCAGTCGTTGAAAAGTCTAAAATTCAGTGGAAGTCTCCACGTGTCTCGTCGGCAGAACTTCAAAGATAAAATCCAAAGACAGACTCCAAATGAGTGTGAAAACTTCACGTGTCTAGGGACTAACATAGCTGCTCCTAAATAGATGAAAAAGGAAGAACCAGTCGTTGAATCAAATAAGTATAAAAAGATCCTGCAAAAGCCTCCACGTGTCTCATCTGTGCACTTTTGGTATGATGATCCAAAAGTAGGTCCCCAAACAAGCGCAGGATCTCCACATGTCTAAGGCCCGAGAAAGTTGCACCACCCATTGAAAATTCTAAGAGTTGGTGGAAGCCTCCACGTGCCTCATCGACACGACGTCGAAAGTAAAATCCGGAGGCAAGTCCCAAAAATGTGCAGACCCTCCACATGTCTAGCGTTAGACATAGTTGCTCTGCCAAAAAGGAGGGGACTAATCCAAAACACAAGGGAATGATGCCAAGTGTCTAACCATCTCAACTTTAGGAGTGAAAGAAGGGGTAAAAATCTCAGGAATGCATGGGGTTTTCCACGTATATCCCACATGGATAGACTCCAAACCCAAAGCAGTTTGGAAAATATTTGGCAGAAGGTCAATTCAAAGATGAATCATGAATCCCGCCAAGAATTTTAAATGCTTAAATATTTTATGATATTGTGAGAGCCCGTGTTGAACGCCCGACTCTAACCTTCAAATGATCTTAGCTACAACATGAATAAATACAGTCTTCCATTTTTTTAGGCTGTTAGGATTCTCACCTACCACATTAGTGAGGTGAATTCATTGCATTTTCTTGGGTGGTTGGAGTAGGATTTCAAGTTCTTCCCTCCTTTCTCTCTTATTATTCCTATATATTGTAAGGAGGGGCATTTTTCTAAGGGTTCAAAATTTCTTCTTTGCACCCTCCCTTCTTCTCTTGTCTGTAAGTGGATTTGTGGAGTCCAAGCCTCCCATTCAAATTGTCATGCAATTTTTTGCCTCTTGGCCATTGTAATGCACTGTATCAACTTTTTGGATCAATAATGCATGTTTGTGGATAATTTTCAGCCCTCTCTTGTGTTCATTGTCTCCTTCCTGATCTCTCATTGCAGTCCTGGTTATTTGTGCATGGTGATTGTATTACATTTTTATGGTTTGTGTTTATTGCAAAAGCAGGTGTTCAACATTCCTTTGGTGCATCAGCCTTGTTAGTTTAGGCTATTATTTCTTGCATATCCTTAATCCCCGGTCTCCTTGGCAAGCTAGAGTAGGTTTTAGAGTAGATCATCTGCAATATGCATGTGTGCACCTAAATAAAGGAATAGGAACCAGACCTTCATCCAAAGAGCTCTCCCAATTCACAAAGTACTACACTTTAGGAGAAGCCCCATGTTATGATAATCACACTGAGAGTCTCTAACCCATTCGCATTATAGACATTCAGGGGTGTTGTGATTACGCATCAACAGTTTTTGGCATGACCCGGTGGGACCAGAGGTCAATATTTCAGTGTTATCAAGATTGGGTGTGTATCTTGGTAAACTGTCTAGCCTTTGGAGGCTTTGGAGCAACACATCTAGTGCAACTCTGTCACTCAAAACCCAGTGGTTTCAGTAGCCCAAGTTTATAAAATTCATGAGAAGAATACAAAAAAGGTCAAGAACTAGAGAAGAGGGGATGTTTGTCTATCTACATTTATCCCCAGATAGATTAAAAAGGGGAAGAAGAGCTCAAAGGTCTCCATCTCCACCAAACAGGACATTGTCAACCACCTTTGCCCGAAAGGGCCTTTCATTCAATCAACTAGAGTTCTTTGACTAATTAGGATGGCACAACCCAACCCCTATGTCAACTTCACTGATAGAAGCCTGCTTGATCTCAATGCACAAAATCCAGTTCCAGTTGCAACATTGAAGAACATCCCATATTTCATTGGAGAGAACCAAACAAATCTGATTGACCACATCCAAGACATCACAAATTTCTATGCAATCCAAGAAATTAATGAAATGGACATTGTTGTTAAATTATTTACATCTTCATTCAAGGCAAAGCATTGTAATGGTTCAGAAGTCTAACTGTGGGATCCATCAAGAATTGGGACCATTTATGCACATCTCTCCACAATCAATTTGGAGAAAAGGGGCATAATCTATCTTTATTAGAAAAACTGACAACAATCAAGAGGGCTCCTAACGAGCAGTTAACTGACTTCAACTTCAAATTCCAGTGGACATTGGATAGGATTTTGTTGGCCATGAGACCAATAGCTGAAGGTGTTTTTCTATACTTCCTTAAAGATTTAAATTCTGATATTTCTATGATGATTCAATCCATGGGAGGTATAACTTTACCCGCATCCTATAACATTGCTATTAGAGCTGAAAATTGCTTGATCCAAGCTGGTAAACTCACACCTAGGCCACCTATGCCTCTATATCCAAAACTAGGATCTCCTACAACTAGTCAAATGCCATGATTGAATCCCATTCTAGCCCCTAGAAATCAAAGCAATAGTGAGGCTTCTACTTCTTCAAGCACTTCAAAAGATCTACAAGAGGTTATTAACCAACTACATAGCCTAGGAAATGAGCTAGTGACTATCAAGAGTACAACAAGCTTAGATTTCTAGGCCATATCAACCTCCAAATCAATATCAAGATAGGCCCCCATACCAGTAAAATAGAACACCAAATTAGTCCAAAACTCAAAACCAGAACCAGGGACAACCTCAGGCCGCCAAGAAATTCCGACCATATGATTCAAATGCGGCTTCAAGGTCAAGAGCCTTGGTTCCAACACAGAACAACATGGCACATGAGTACGACTGGTGTTACCAATGCAATCTAACTCACAATCAATCAATGTGTTTCAACGGTGCACTAAACTAGGACTTGATGGTGCAGACCATTGGTGTGTCCCAAGAACCAAGTCAAGAAGAATATCGACAACATGAAACTCTACAAGAGGCACCTCCAATGGAAACCACATTGGTCAATTGGCACACAAAAGACTTATGTGGAGTTAATCAACCTCCTTTTTAGGGTGTAACTGCTAACACACGGTTAAAGAAGGGGAATATAGATGAGGGACAACCTTGTAATTCAGTTGTTTCTCAGCCCACTCCTACACAACAAGGATTTAGTAGACCAAATGCAACCCCGAATGTGTGAAATCAACCTAAGTTACTCGTTGTAGCAACACATGTGCCTATTCAGGCACAAGAAAAGGTCACACCAAGTAAGTGGAAACAAAAGGATAATTCATCCCCCTTTAACATTATTGATTAGATGAAGAAGACACATGTGAAATTTTCCATGTGGGAGTCACTGGCAATCCGAGGACAATCAGATTTGTTGCAAGCTGTAATGGCCAATTGGTCTACCTTGAATGGATCAAACCAAGGTCAGGAGAAATTTCTCACTAATGCAGTGCAACAAGGTGGTGGTCAACCAAGAAAAAACTTGAAGCCTCCACCGTTCTCTGTGTCATTGATTTTCGAGTACCATTTAGTACATAACTGCATGATCGATTCTGGTGCAAGTAGCTCAGTGATGCCAAAGTAAATATCAGATCAATTAGGTCTAAAGTATGAACCAATGCCGAGAGGAGTAGTGTAACTAGATGCAACAATAGTAGGAACGAATGGGATCATCAAGGGTTTAAGCCTAACACTACATTCCTATCCAAATGGCACAATCTTGCAAGATGTGTCTGTAATTGACCTCCCACCACTCTTTGCACTGTATTTTTCAAGAGACTTTACTACAAATATTGGTGGATATCTATCAACAGATTGGTCACACATGTTATTCAGAACAAGGTATGGATCCAAGGAAACTATCAGGTCAGAACTAATTTCAAACTTTCACATTGAACCTCATGTGCCAAGTCCTATCAACACAAATTTCTCACTCTTCGATTAGGAGGAGTGTTCACTAGATCTTGAAATACGTACCAAGGTCGAAGGAATTCCAAATTTAACTTTGGATGAATGGGAAAACAAGAGGCATGAGTTTAACCCATTTAGGGAAATGGAAGAATTTGAATTGGGTGTATATTTTGTACACAAAGAAAATTCATCCATTCCTAACATCACCAAGCCAAAAAATAAAGATGAAAATGAAGTATGACAACTATATTTCGATGGTTCAAGAAGAAAACAAGGTGTTGGAGGAGGTGCATTGCTAGTTTTACCTCAGAACATCAAATATTATTCAACATTTCATTTCAAATTTACATGTTCAAACAACACAGCTGAATATGAGGCCTTGATTCATGGACTTCATTGGGCCAGGAAAAGAGGCATAAATAATTTGCAAGTATTTGGTGATAGCGAGCTAATCGTCAATCAAGTCAGAAGGCAACATGTTGTAAATGAGGACCTACTCAAGAGCTATAAAACAGGGTATGGGACCTAATTGAAGACTTTGAAGCTTTCAACATTGTGTCCATACCTAGGAAGAAGAATGAAGCTACAGATAGGCTTGCAGCATTTGGAGTAACATTTAATGTGGTTGACAATATCAAAAGAGACAAAACACAACCACATGTCCATGTGATTTTGAGGCTAGTAGTTCTAGACAATAACACAAGCTGGAAATTGTTTGAGAATGATCAACAGATCATTAATTTCTTGCAAGAAGAGGTTGAATTTTCAACTAGGAATCAAGACAAATTAGAGCAGTAGTACATGTATCAAGTGGTTGCAGTTACAGACAAACAAGATTCCTAGAGGTTTGGTGATACTGGAGTCAATATTCAATCCTAATCACCAGTTTTGTACAGAGAAAGAAAACATTAAGGTCAAGGGAGATGATTCAAACATATTTTTTTGGGGGAAGGAAAGACACTCCAAATTGGCAAGGTGGCCATAAGTAAGAGAGATATGAATTCATAAAACTTTTCCAAGAATTTCTAGACATTTTTTCCTAGAGTTATGAAGACCTACGAGGATTCAATCTGAAGTTGGCACAACATACAATAGAACTAGATCCAGATGCTAAGCCCATCAGGAAAAGAAAAGACCAGTCAACCCACACATTGAGCCTCTAATGAAGAAAGAGATGAACAAGCTGATAGAGGAAAGCATTATATTCCCAATCAAGCATTCAAGCTGGGTTGCAAACTTGGTACCAGTTAAGAAGAAGAATGGAGAAATCAGGTTGTGCGTGGACTTTCAAGACTTGAATAGATCATCTCTCAAAGACCACTACCCACTCCCTTCAATGGAACAAATCATATAGGTATTATCCAGCTCAGAAATATTTTCTCTCCTGGATGGATACTCAGGGTATAATCAGATAATAGTGAAAGAACATGACCAGTTCAAAATGGATATTACCACTAAGTGGGGCACCTATGCCTACAAGAAGATGTCGTTTGGATTGTCTAATGTCGGGGCCACCTTTCAGAGGGCGAGGAACATGACATTGAATGGTTTGATCAACAAAATAGTACTGATATATCTTGATGATATCACTGTGTTCTCCAAACACGTAGCGGATAACCTTTTCCATCTAAGACAGGTATTTCAAAGATGTAGGATATTTGGGGTATCATTGAATCCCAAAAAATGCATATTCCTGACTCACGAAGGCAAGCTCCTAGGCCATATTTTGTGAAAGGAAGGATTGATGGTTGATTGAGAATTATTTGAAGCAATTTGAGCATTACCCTTACCAAAGTCATAAGAAGGCTCTTTAGATCTTTGTAGGAAGAAGTCAATTTTTTTTTACAGGTTTTTACCCAAATTTTGCTGCTCTTATGAAGCCAATAACACTGATGAAGAACAGAATGGAATTTAGGTGGACATCTGAGGAAAATAAATTTTTGAAGCCATCAAAGAAGACATATCCCAAGATCTAACTCTAGTCAATCTAGACTTCTCCAAGGACTTGATGCTTTATGCCTGTGGTGGCGGGGACACAATTTCTGTAATCCTAAGTGTAACGAAACAAAGAAGGATCTAAACAACCAATTGCCTTCTTCAGTCAATATCTTAGAGGAATATGAAGTGAGGTAATCCTACATGAGAAGCATTGTTCCTTGAAAGAGTATGCGAGAATCAAATAAGAAATGATGCACCATGATGAAGTTACACTCTGATGGAATCAAAGCAGCTCCATCGTAATCACAAAGAAGAATCAATCAGCCAATGGAAGAGATTGCATAACAGAAACAAATCTTACACATACATGAAAAGATAGTGGAGTGTCTTGGCATGCTCATAAATGTCAAATAAAGGGATACATATAGGGTGTTGAGTAACCCTAGTGCATGACACACAACCCCTAACCCTAATGACATCACCCATGTAAGATGACCCCTCCATATGTGAGTGGATGACACATAGGATCACTCACACCAACACCCCCCCTTCATTGAAGCTAGGGTAGCGGCAATGATGAGTCATAACAGAATAAGAAAACACTCTTAAACAACTAAGAAAGATGTGTCAATGGGGCCCGATAACTAAATGCCTGATAAGGTCCCCATATAAAAAACACCATCTTCCTATAAGGAGGAAGAATAATATAAAATGGATCCCGACACAAATCCTGATGAGGTACCCATGCGCAAAAACGAAGTCCCAAGCAGCGAAGAAAAACCCAGTGGGAAAAAAATCCACCACAAGAGAACAAAACACTCTCAATCTAAGAAAGATGCCAAAGATGGGTCCTGCCATAGACTAGCCTAACAAGTACCCATGTACAAAAAAGGGGAAATCTCTCAGAAAGATGAAGAAGAGAGAAGAGAAGAGGTAGATGATATGGATGCATAAGATGCCATGGACGGATCTGAACTCTGCAACTCTAAGAAGTCTCCCAGAAGAATGTCGATGTATGAAGATCCTCTACCTCTAGCTGAAAGAATAGCCATCCACACCAAACTGTGTGTCTCCCCTAGGAAGGACAGAAAAGATGTGTTGGAAATCATACCCACCTCCATGAAGGAAAACCGACATGAAGTAGCACGAAGAATCTGAGTCTGGTCCATGAAAGTGTGACATAGGTCTAGCAAGCAAGTGTGAAGGAGCTGAAGGTAATGTCACGAGTGCAGAACTATCATATGTATGAAGGGTGAACACCTGTAGAAAGATGTCCACTAATGTGAAGGAAAAAAAACATCCCCATATAGAAAATTGATCCACAGCAAGGGTGGAGGCAATGGAAGGTATCTAGAAAAGTGGAAGTGGAAAGAGTCTGAGAAGGGGCACTCCCACAATGAAGATGATGAACTCCTCTGAAATACTGTAGATGAATGAGGAACCTGTAGTACATCACAAGTGTACTCTCCAAAAAGATGACTAAGGTCAAGTAGATACTCATCCCAATGAGGGGGCTCACAACAAACATAAGAGCGGATGTCAAATAGGTATGAGTCATCCAATGAAGGTAGAGGAGTGAAAGGGGCCACAAACAATGAAGGTGAAAGAGAGAGGTTGGTGTGATGACTTTGTGATACTGTTTAGGAGAGTGCTCAAATCTAAGGAGATTTGGGATGTGTTAACACTCTCTGAAATAGTGAGAGAAGGAGGAGAAGAGTCCTTTGTACTACTCTCCGACATCAGAACTAGGTGCACAATCCTCATCATCAGAAGTAGAACCAAGCAAGTCTGGTCAGTGGAATTTTCATCACATGAGGGAAATAGATGAGCCAACATAATCATAAGTCACAACAACGGCGACAGTATGTGAAGGGGTCTCCATAGAGGGACTGAATAATGCTCTAGACATGGTGGGGTGGATTTGAGTCTGCCACACTGAAGCCAAGTGAGATGAAGAGACATGCATCATCATGTGACCAAAACATGGTCACCTTTGTTGAGAAAATCAATAAGATGACGATGAATCAATGGGTGCAGAACTATCCCAAGCAAGAAGTGTGAAATAACCCTTGTAGTGAAGTAGATGTTCCATAGAAGCATGTGAA
>CM034147.1:715448507-715492357 GCA_019776745.2 Taxus chinensis | reverse complement strand
GATAAACAAATATATAATTTAATATTCAACAACTAAATGTAAAGGTATCTATTTGAAATCAAAATGATTCCATGAGTGATCAAAATGAAAACATCCTTTGTTGAAAGTAAACATTTATAAATTGATTATCCCTAGCTAAATAGTAAACTACCCCTTTGATGAAACTCTTAAACAGCTCTAAGGGAAAACATGGTTCATTTCTGGAAGATAATAAGATTAGGCCAAGTAGGAGGAGACTTCATTTAAGTGAACTAATCTTAGTGTATAAGAAATTAACTCAGTTGGTGAGCTGATTTTGTTTGCGAACCATATATTGATTCCTTTGAAAACTTAAGTATGAGCTAAAGGGTGTCTTACCCAAAATAAATAAACCCTAACCATTTCTTATTGTGGCTTGGCCCTAGCCGGTGAGTTGGTCATGTGGATTGACTTTCATGTTGTCTCTTGTCAAAAGAAAAATAAATTGTCATTGATAAGTGTGAATGTTTCCATGCTGACCTTGTGGTATTCCCCGTAACAAATGGGTCCAAGTGTGGATGTAACCTTGGGACGGACATGTTGTGTCGTGTTGAGTCAAACGCAAGTCAAAAAAAAAAAGTTATCATGTATTTCACGGTGTGTCTTGTGTTGGTATTTTTGGGCCAGTTACATTTTGGGATCCGAGCGTAGGTTATGCTCTCAAACCTATGGGCCGATGGTGGTTGTATGGTGTGGATGTTGCATGGTTGGTGTGGAGTTTATGATGTATTGCATGGTGATGATGAGGTTGCATGATGATGATATATTGAAAAGGAGTATATGTGCTTAAGCGTGATGTGATTTTGTCGTAATTGATGATATTGTGAACGCACGTGATGTGTATGTCACTCAGTTGTGTATTGTCATCATGTTGATGTGTTGGGGATGAGAGTATTCCTCTTATGCCTTCGTGTGGATTCTAAGAAGAATTACATGTAAATACTATTGTTTGTAATGTGTGAAAAAGAATTCTAATGTGGGGATGACTAGTGTTGGAGCCTGGTGGCATATTGCTGATATGTGGGTGTATCAATGTGTTGTATGACTAGTTGATTGTTTAAAAGAACGCGTGGTATCATGAGTTTACCATGTGAAAGAAATGTGTGTAACTACCTTTTAGAAGCAAATTTGTTATGTGTGATGTTATTATGTTCATGTATAGATGGTTGTGTAATATGGAAGGCTTGGCCAGGGTCGTGAATTAGGGTCATTAAGGGAGGTGATATGAAACCCCCATCGATTATGATTGCACTTGGGTGCAGCATGTGTCAAGTGAGTATTGCGCCCTGTGAATGTATGATTGTGATGGACCAAGTATACCACCATACGTGAGACGTTTATGGGTAGCTATGTGTGTGCCACCATGGGTTAGAATGTAGTTAAATGTTTCTAAGACTTCAGCGACAATATTTATAAGTAAAGTCAAATGAGTCGTTAACCCTTAAGAATCTAAAACAAAATATAATACTTTAATATTCACAAATAAATTAAGGTGATCTATTTGAAATCAAATGGATTCCATGAGTGATCAATGAAACATCCTTTGTGAAGTAACATTTATTAAATTGATATCCCTAGCTAACTATGAACTAACCCCTTTTGGATAACTCTTAAACAAGCTTAAGGGAAAACAATTCATTTTCTGGAAGATAAATAAGATTTAGGCACGTAGGAGGAGAACTTTAAGTGAACTACTCTTTCAGCTATAAGAAATTAACTCAGTTGGTGAGATGAATTTTGTGCTAACGCATAGATTGATCTCCTTTTTAAAACTTAATTCATGACTACAGGGTGTCTTACCAAAATAAATAAACCTAACCATTTCTTATTTGTGGCTGCCCAGCGTGAGTTGTCATGTGGCGGACTTTCATGTTTTGTCCCATGTCAAAAAAATAACATTGTCCTTGATAAGTGGGAATGTTTCCTCTGACCTTTTGGTCTTCCCCGAACAATTGGTTCAAGTGTTGATGTAAACTTGTGACGACATTTGTTCGTGTTGAGTCAAACAAGTCAAAAAAAAAGTTATCCGATTTCACTGTGTTGTTCTTGTTTGGTTTTGTGGGCCGTACTTTTGGTATCAGAGCGTAGGTTCATGCTCTCAAACCTATGGGCCGGATTGGTGTTGTAGGTGATTTTGCAATGGTGGTGGTGGTTGTTACATGATATGCATGATGATGACTAGAGTTGCATGATGAATAGTTATAGTGGAGAGTAATGTGCTTAAGCGATGAATGTTACTATTGTCGTATGGGTGATATTGTGAACGCACGTGATTTGTATGTCACCTCAGGTGTACATTGGCATCATGTTGACTGTGTTGGGGATGAGAGATATTCTCTCTCCTTCTTGTGGATTCTAAGAAGACTTCACATGTAAATTATTGTTTGTAATGTGTGAAAAGAATTCTAATGTGGATGACGTAGTGTGGAGCATTGTGGCATATTGTGATATGTGGGTGTATCAATGTGTTGTATGGACTAGTTGATGTTAAAAGAAACGAGGTTGTAATCATGATGTTTTTAACCATGTTCTGAAGAAATGTGTGTACTACCTTGTTATGAAGCAATTATTGTTATGTTGTGATGTTATTATGTTCATCGTATATATGAGTTGTGTATATGTAATGCTTCATGTCGTGAATTGAGGGTCATACGGTGAGTGTATGAACCCTATCGTATTATGATTGCACTTTGGGTGCAGAATGTGTAACAGTGATGGTATTGCGCCCTGTGAATGTATGATTGTGATCTACCCCGTATACCTACCATACGTGAGACGTTATGGTAGCTATGTGTGTGCCACCATGGTGTTAGTAATGTAGTTACATGTTATGGTTGTGAGCCTTACACTAACCGACCCTGAGGGAGATCGGTAGAAGTGTATTGTTAAGAGTGAGGAATGGGTGTACCATGGGTCAATAACTCGAGTCAAAACTCGGTTTAGAGATTACATGTGACTCTTTCCTCTCTCCCTATGTGTTGTATGTATGCAACCCTAGTGTATCTATGACTATGTTTAGCCTTGTCGAAGGGTGGCGGGATGGGATTATATATATATTTTACGAGCTGAGGCTCGATGTTCCGAGTGCCAGCAACTCGTTGAGTACCCCTTGGTGGCCAGATAAGGCCACACAGTTATCGTAATGTGACATTATTATAAGTTGATTTTATTCGTAAATTGAGCTTTTTAATTTTATTTTGCAAGGACCAGCATCTTTTCTTGATTGCAATGCTTTACAATTTTGGGCATTTCCGTGGTTTGTGGCACTAACATGGGGATTTGATACTAACTTTGGCCATTTGGTCATTTATTTTTGCTTGATTTTGGGGTCTTCTTTTAAATTTGGAATTTTTACCGCCTTGCCCAAGGCTTGTACTTTGCCACTTGGCACTTTGACTGGATTGTTGTGCTGGTTCTAATGTCGTGATGTGTGGAATAGGGTCATGGGATGCACCATGGATTGGTTGGACCTATGGACCCGCTTCCTTGTATGGGGGTACGCCCCAAGGGGTACATATGACTAGCGGGTTATGGAGAACTACGCGTTATTATGTCACTTGGGTTAGGAGTGTCCAAAATCGATGTGCCTTGGGCACAGAGAGACAACCGGCCTCCTTGAGGGAGGAAAAAGAGTTTGAGGGAGGCATAAGAGTTTGAGGGAGGCATAAGAGACTTGAGGGAAGCATAAGAGTTTGAGGGAGGCATAAGAGACTTGAGGGAGGCATAAGAGTTTGAGGGAGGCTTATGATATTTGTCTGTATGGTTGATGTTTCAGGATATATGTTGAGTTATTGTGATGTTGGGTAGTGGTCTTTTGATGTATGTGTTACTCATGTCAGATGGTTATGTGTTGTGATGTTGTGGACATGTCATTGATTCCCTTGTGGATACTATGTACCTGTAGCATGGTTGTTGTTATGTGAGTCTTTCATTGATGCAAATTGAGGAAATGTCTGGTGGATTGTAGTACTCTTTTGGTTGAGTATTTGGTATGTCAGTCATTGATGTGTGATGAGTACCTATGTTATGTGAAGTGTGCCTATTCTATTCTGTATTTGAGTAACCTTTTGTGGTGTAATACAATCTTGAAGTATATACTTGTGTACTTGTGAATCTGTGATGTCTTGTGAACCTGATAGGGTGTTGTGGTAGCAGTTCATTTTGGGCACCCACAATAAAGAATAAATCAAAACCCTCCAATGATGATATTTTTTTTTAAAAAGAAACTAAAACTAGAAATAATGATAATGGAAAGAGACTAATGAAATGATGAAAAAGAAAGAACTGCCAATCTTCACAGAACCTTGAAAGTTAAAATTTCTACCAAATGTTCCTAAGGCTACCCTATGGTCGTGCTTTAATCAGTTAAATTTTAAACCATAAAGTGTACTCCTCCTTTGCATGTTGTTGGTTACGTGCTTTTCCTTTCCTCTGTGTAATGTCGCATCGAGGACGATGCTTTCTTAAGGGGAGGAGAATGTAATGCCCCCCCCCCTAACTTACCTGGACTCGGCCAACTTCATCTCCTTGGCATGGCAGGTGGAGATTTTATTGTGTGACGTGATGGAATCAGATTTTTATCTGACTTTCCTTGTGTTCGTCTCCCTCCCACCATGGCATTAATGAGCCCTGCACCCTTTTGCTTGGCATGTTCAATTTTCTCCCTGTCGGTGGCCGCACCCACTAAATTTCCTGATTTGCAAATATTTTGTTTGACTTGCCTGCTCCCTCTCGGACAGCGTGAGATCTCCCATGGATTGCCTACATGTGGAGTGCTTGAGAAGGCATCGTAATCTTATCTGCCAAGTTCCTTTTCTCACGTTTTCTCCTTGACGCCTCCTTCTTCCTGCCCTGAACCACGAATGCTTGCTTGTGCTCCTTCAGATGTTGCAATAGATGAATTGCTACACCGTGTTCTGGACTGTGGATTCTCAAATCGTGTTGTGCAGGCAGTCTTAGTGGGGTGCAGAACCGAAATCCTCCTAGGAAAGAGCTGTGAGGAGGTGTCTGGTGTTTGCAGTTGCCATAGGGCGATCCCAAGGAGCCGTGGGTGTGAAATCCTGAAGTTCTGGTTATACACGACCACACAGTCGTGATCAGTTGTAGCAAATCTTGCTGCTGTAGTGGATGAACTAGGTAAAGTTTTAGTTGAGCTGTCCTTCCTTTTCATTTTGGGAAGTCGCTTCTGTCCAGGTGGCGAATCTAACATGGAAGAAGCTCGATCCAACCTTGAGGCAAGTTTTGCAATGAGGCTGAGAGTGCTATTTCACTGCTGTTTCTAGTGTTATTTCACTGTTGTTTCACTGCGTCCACTGTGGTTTTAGATGAAGCTACAAGCTAGGGAAGCTGGCGTGTTACCTCCACTTTCCTTGGGAGCTGTAAGGTGTGTTCTTGTGGGGATCCACAGCAACTGATTGCAGCAGTAGATAGCCAGGCAACGGGCTTGTTGCAGTTGTAGAAGCCTTCATGAACGCCTCCAACCAACGGGTTGTTCAACTTCATTGTTGTCTTTTCAGTACAAAATGCACCCTCAAATTCGAGATTCTCCTACCAGATATTTTTTATCAAAATCGATTAAGTGACAGTGTGGCTATTACCAGGAGACCTGATGAAATTTATTTACAAAGATTCTCTTTAGAGATCTTCTTGCTGTTTGATGTAACTCATGGAAGAGAACCTCATAGAGGCGTGGATCTGTTCATATCAGAATATTCATGAAGCACATTTTGCTTTGAAATTATATGAGCATCTTCAAACGAGTCACTATGTTGGTAGGCATAAAGGGTGATGTTGGAATTATCACACCTTACAAGCTACAGCTGTGTTGTTTGCACCGAGAGTTTGATGCTGTCCCTAGATCTGATGAAGGAAAAAGGTTGGTGATTTAGTTGGATTTGCGGGGAATCCTATGGGTTCATACACTGAGGAGCAGATTCTTCCTGCAAGTTTTGTTGTACCAGTGCCATCTACCATTTATCCTATTGTGGGTGCTGCAATTATGCTGAAGGGTATGACTGCTCAGTTTCTTCTTCGGCGTTGCTTTAAGGTGGAGCCCAGGCATACAATTCTTGTGCACGCTGCAGCTGGAGAAGTAGGATTTTTGTTGTCAATGGGGTTATGCCCTTGGTGCCACTGTCATTGGTACTGTACCGACCAAGGAGAAGGCCGCACAAGCAATTGAAGATGGATGCCATCATCCCATTATCTATACCCAGGAAGATTTTGTAGATTGTGTTAGGAAATTACAAAAGGACAAGGTGTGCAGGTCGTTTTTGATTCTGAGGACAAGGACACATTCCAGGGATCTTTGGAGTGCTTGGTTTCTAGAGGTTACATGGTGAGCTTTGGTCATTCATCAGGTGCAATTGATCGTGTTCCTTTGTCAGCCCTTGCCCCAAGATCATTGTTTTTGACACAGCCTTCCATGATGCAATACACTGTAACTCGAGAAGAGCTCCTGGAAGCTGCAGGAGAATTATTTGCAAATGTTGCATCTGGTGTTCTTAAAGTCCGTGTGACAAAGACATACCCACTGGCAGAAGCTGCAAAGGCTCATGCCGACCTCAAGGGTAGGAAGATAAGCGGTTCAATAGTTTTGATTTTTCCTGATAACTAGCTGATGTGGAAAAACGTAGATCCAGGAGCGTGATGTTATCATTATGGCTCGTGTCCGAGCTTCAAATCATGGGGTTGGTTTGTAGCTGTTTTTCACTACGTGGTTGTGGCGCTAGCTCGAGCTCGCAAAGCACTTTGGGTTAAATGCAAGCAACGGCATTGAAACAATCATATGCATGGAGATGGCGTTTTAAACCAGGCATGTTAAATCTACTCCTTGTAATAGTTTTCTACCTTCTTTCAGTATCTTGTAATGAATTTTCTTTTCTCTTGAATGGCGCCTAGACTAGATGTTTTCGTGGTTGTTTATATCACTGCCTGATGGTGTGGGTGTTCCTTTAAATCTTATTCCCATTTCGCTGATTTTCTTGGAATGCTCCTTCCTCTCTTATAGCTTACTCTATTTCATATTTGTCTAAATGGGTTACTGCAATATTGAGTGATGCAGTCTAGTTCGTAGGGAAGGAAACATTATTGAGTTTTGTTTGCTTATATGACTTTCTTTTAAAAAGAATTCTGTGATGGTAATTATAATTGAAGGTTACTAAATAGAAGGTTAAGCCTACATACCTCTTTTGGTTGAATAAATACGCATTTCCTGTTTAGGGCTCTCCTGTTTTGCTAAAAGGTACATTAATAGTGACGTTGTGTTCTGAAACTTGTTTAAGCCTGTGGGCATTCCTTACTTTATGTTTGATTAGAAAATGACATTTGGGGTTTGTTTTAGAACTGTACATGGTTGACTGTTGTACCTAGTCTAGATGAGGGATAACCTGGCATCTATTTTGACCTCCACGTGTTGAGAGAATTACTATACCTATTTCTTGATGTAAACTCTTGTTTGATTAAAGCAAGGGGAAACATTGTAAGTTTAACTGAATGAAATCTCTACAATTTTTATTAAGGGTCGCAAGCAAGCTACTACTAGCTAGACTGAAACAAAAGTTGTAGGTGAATCCATGGTACTGGACTCGTGAACTCGTTTCCTGTTAGATGACAGCTGATTTGAGTGATAATATCATAGGTGGCTGTTATATTTATCTGTTTGATATTTGCTAAGAATTTTTTCTCGATAAGCCCACTCGGATCGGGTAAAATTTTCCATCTTCTATACCTTTGGCAAGGAGTTCATAGAACTTCTAGCCCTGACCGTACTGCGTAACCTTCATGATAGCTGTGTGCGTTGGTTCTTGGTTTGTGCTTGTACTCGTGGTAAGGTCTTTTGAGTCTGGGGCATCGTTGGTGTTTTTCCCTCTGCGTATCGAATCCCTTTGTTTTCGAACTCGAATACCTTATACTTCAAACTTGGTTACTAAAAGGTCCCATTTTGTGGCCTTGTTAGGGAAATCAATTTTTATTTTAATGTTTATTGACATTGTCTGAATTATATAAAAATTATTAACGACTTTTGGGTTTAGTCTTCCCTTATATTATGTAGAGAAGTTGACGGTTAGGATAGGGTTTGTTGGTAGAATAGTGGCCCTTTCTGTGTCTCTTTCATACGCTTTTGGAAAAGTGGATTTGTTTTGGTTGACTAGTACTACGTTTTAAGAAATCCGATAAGGAGGTAGTGGTAAACTCCTTGGTTAAAACCAAAACTATAGTTGTGTTCTTTTAAGGGGATCGAACCCATATTACTTTGAAGCCCCCCCTGGAAGAATTGGTTAACGTCATTTTTGCTTCGCGCCTACGATCATAATTAGTACGCTTTGTCTTCTCTTGGACCCTTTAGTTGGATGGAGTAAATTTTGGATTCCTATCACGTAACCCATAGCATTACATGAAGGAGATATCAACACTCTTGACTTTCTTGTTCCCAACCCATAAGGTCTTGCCTTGATTTATGTAATTTTGTTCTTACTAGTATTTGGACTTTCTCCTTGTTGGATGATTTAGTTTTCTCTCTCATGAGATTAATATTGGAGTTGTGAGTTGTGTTTTAATCCATTTCTGAATTTAAAATATTCCTTTCTTGATATTGTTAATTGTTAGCTTACTATTGCATTGTGTAGCCTTAACATGCTCAGTTCTTACGAACTGACTTTAGTTAATATTTGTGCAGATGGATTATGCGAGTAGACTAGAAGAAAAGAGTGTAAAAGTTTCATCTGTACCATTATGAAGTTCCTTGTAAAAATGTCCAATGTGTTGTAAATTATGTAACATTGCTTGTAAAGAGAGTTGATATGACCTCTTGCCTTGTATTGTTTGGTAATGGTGAAATAAAGTGTCTTGATCTTGTGTAGTTAAGCTTGAAATTATCCTTGTGAGAAATGGCTTTCAATCTTTACATTGATATGAGTAATGAAAAACTTTGATCTTGAGAATAAATTGTTAAGTTAAATCTTTCTAAGACTTAGCGACAATATTCTATAAGTAAAGTAAAATGAGTCGGTTAACCGTTAAAGAAGCTAAACAAATATAATAATTTAATATTCAACAAATAAATGTAAAGGTGATCTATTTGAAATCAAATGATTCCATGAGTGATCAAAATGAAAACATCCTTTGTGAAGTAAACATTTATAAATTGATATCCCTAGCTAACTAGTGAACTACCCCTTTTGGATGAACTCTTAAACAAGCTTAAGGGAAAACAATGGTCATTTTCTGGAAGATAATAAGATTTAGCAAGTAGGAGGAGACTTTAAGTGAACTACTCTTCAGTGTATAAGAAATTAACTCAGTTGGTGAGATGATTTTGTGCGAACCATATATTGATTCCTTCTGAAAACTTAAGTCATGAGCTAAAGGGTGTCTTACCAAAATAAATAAACCCTAACCATTTCTTATTGTGGCTTGCCCTAGCCGTGAGTGTGTCATGTGGATTGGACTTTCATGTTGTCTTGTCAAAAGAAAAATAAATTGTCCTTGATAAGTGTGAATGTTTCCATGCTGACCTTGTGGTCTTCCCCGTAACAAATGGTTCCAAGTGTTGGATGTAACCTTGTGACGACATGTTGTGTTGTGTTGAGTCAAAGCAAGTCAAAAAAAAAAGGTTATCCTGTATTTCACTGTGTTGTTCTTGTGTTGGTATTTTTGGCCCGTTACACATGTCCTCTTCAAAAAGGTGAAAAACAATGCAGGAAAAAGGTGAGAGAGAATGGTAATGGTTCATGGTTATGTTCGAGTTGCAACAGACAAGTTCAAAACTACGATTATAGATATGCACTCAAAATCAATCCAAAGGACCAAACAAGAGAACTTTAATCAGTTACTACTTTTGATGAGACAACTGAGTTAATCATGGGTGTTGCAGCTAGCGACCTCCATATATTGTGTATAGACGAAGAGGCGACTAGTGAAATTATAAGTAATGTCATCAGAAACGAATACTGATTCACACTTTCACTGAAAAAAGAGACATATTGCGGAAACAACAGATTGAAATGTGTCATCCTCAGTTCAAAGAAAGCAGAAAACACTGCAACTCCTCCATAACCTTTACGCAAGGATTTCCAACCCACCCGTCCCTTCAAACATTACAACCTCGCTCATCCCTTTCTATACTTTGAACTATCACTACTATGTTTCTTATTTCACATCTATGTTTCACTTTTTCCCCTGCTTCAAAAGAAAACTATTGAATTCCCTTATACACTGACATACTATTGTCTCCTTCTATTATGTGGATTGTTAGTACTTTTAAGAAAATAAATATACAAAAGGCAATTTTGTTATGTACGTATTTACATCCTTCTGTAGTATGTGAACACATTGTATGTTTCTACATATGTAATACTCTTTTCCTTAATAAAAAAAGTAGCTTCTCAAAACTCAAATTGTTACCTCTTGTGCGTATTTCCCATTGGAACTCCACATGAATTATAATTGAATTTAGTTTTACATTTTCACTTATTTCAGCATTTGTTTGTCATCAAACTATGTATCGTTCCTGGCTAACCCAAAATGATCTTTATCCAATAGGTTGTACACCATAATCTTGTGACTTCACAATCATGTCGACTCCTGCAAAACAAGCCTAACGAAGAGAGAATTACGCAAAAAATAAAGTACACATAACTGCTGAGCAATGACATCGTAAATTAGAGCAAAGAACAACGAAATTCTCAAATATCTTTAAACTTACAACGACCAACAACCCACGATCCCCCGACATTCCAATCTTGCCATCAAATACAACTACTGAAGAATTGCCAACCAACATTCCGCATGTAACTTCCATGGAAGAAAACTTTCAAGAGCATACCACTTCCTTCCATACGAACCCATCTTTGCTAACAACTGTCACTTTCCCCCAAATGTCTGGGATGCCACATGAAACTGTCTCAAGTACTGACCTCTCTTCAGTTCATCACACTAATACAACCAGTTTATCCTCTCCTTTAGACTGCTTTCCACCTTGCAATCCACAAAGGACTGAAATAGAACACCCCACCCCTTCCAATACACAGACAATTCCCATATCCCCACCCTATTCGCTGAATTTAGAATCCCAATGTCGATTTTGCAAAAGAATAGATTTGTTGGTGAGCATACAAACTTGCTTAATCTGTTTGGAAAATTACCCCGGAGTTAAACCAATTTCCTTTGAAGGCTTTCCATCTTGTAACAGATGCAAAACTGAAAAACAAGGCCACCGATTCTCTTCATGGAACAACATGGACCCTGGATATCGGGCTACCGTTCTTGCGTCTTTAACCCAAATCGAGGAGATGCTTATCACACGAGTTAATCCGTTCCTGCAAGTCACCCAAGTACGTGGTGGGAAATACAAATACTTAGGACACACCATAAGCTTCCCGCAAAACATTACTTCAATAGCAAAGACCCTACCCCACCACCTCGGAGATTTGGACATAATTCTCATACAAAGGGAAGGATCTAATTTAAAAAATTATGATTTCTACATCAGTAGATCTCGTGTTTGGGCAACCTTGCAATATAAAATCCAACACGATCCCTATTACAAAGATGTCTTAATTGACGATGACGCCCTTTCCTCTCTACCATCAGAGTCGTCAAATGTTTCCTCCTCTCTTAACATAGCCGCATTGGAACTACCCCAAATGCAAAGTGCCTCTACAGCTCATGGTAATGATGCTCCCACTCACTTTGATTAAACATATGAACACTCATTGTCTTTCGTGCCAACACCTCACAATGCAGGAACAGAACAAGAGGAAATCAAACAATTCTTGTTCAACCACAATGGTAACACTCCATTTACCATGTCATGGCCAGAGCTTGGCCTCTCACCAATAAATGAATACAATACGGAGGGCCTGTTCTCAATGGCTTTCCCAACTTTATTTCCAACAGGAAAATTAATGTGGCAACAACCCCGCATAAAATAAGTTCCAATGCATGAATACGCACTTCATTTGATGCGTTACCATGATGGACGCTTTGGTTCCCACCCAATATTTTTTCACTTCCTTCTAAACCTCATAATGCAACACAAAAGCCAGTCCACAGCAGCAGTCTTTATGAAACAAAACCTCGAATCTGGAATCCCTCCGACAATTAGAGACCTATGAAGACAACTACTAGAATGCCCCAAAGACAACCTCCCAGACAGCTTAATGTGGTTTGGATCAAGCCTTCGAGGGACCCGTTCATTCTGGCCAAAAAGTACATGCGAGCTTTCAGATATGGTGGAACAATTGGGGACACCAACCTTATTCTTCACTCTAAGTGCTGCAGACACTAAATGGCTAGATCTCCACAATATTATGTCGGGTGAATGCCCAACAGATCCTCGAGCTGCACAACGTTTGAGAACACTTAACATTGTCTCTAACCCTCATCGAGTATCATCATACCTACATCACAGATTCACAATATTTCGTGAAGAAATATTACAGAAGGAACTTGGAGCAGTAGACTTTTGGTATAGGTAATCAAATCTACTTATTTCATAGTTATTTCCAAACTACATAGCTAATATTTATGTTCCCTTGTCTTGCAGGTATGAATGGCAACATAGAGGCTCCGCACATGTCCACGGTTTATTGTGGCTCGAGAATGCACCCAAAGTTGACGAAATGGATTGGGAGGATAAAACAGTTATTGAGGCCACAAAACAATACTTTGATAAGTTCGTGTCTGCCTGGAACCCTTGACCGACATGCAACCGCTTGGATTTTGTTCGCAGGTCACTCCTAAATGTCCCTTGCTTGCTAGATACAACACAAATTCTATCCTCCTCCCCAAATTCAGACCTTGAAGAACTGCTTAATCGAGTTCAGCGCCACACTAAATATTCAGAATAGACATGCCTGCGTAGAAAGCAATCACAGCTCCAGTGTAGATACAACGCCCCCTGGCCCGCGCAACCTACTTCTTCCTTGCACATTGAAAGTGATGGGAAAATTAAGTACCTCCCTTCCAGAAATGATGACAGATTGAACATCCACAATCGAACTATGATATACATATGGAGAGAAAATGTCGATTGCCAACCGGTACTTTCCCGCCATGTCGTTCTTAAGGATATTTTAAAATATGCTTCAAAAGCCGAGCAACGCTCAGAAACATATCACCAAATGTTATCCAGAATTTCAAGAGACGCAGATGTAGATTCTCCAGCACATATCGTGATCTGTAAAATGCTCACAGAAAGCGTTGTCAAACATGACATAAGCGCACAAGAAACATGCCACATGTTGCAAAAAATGCCACTTGTTATGTGCAGTCGTCCATTTGTATCATTAAATGTTGGGAAAAAAATTATAAGACGTGTCGTTGAAAGTGACGCTGATGCAGAACAAACATCCACTTTCTTGGATGCATATAAAGTTCATCCAACAATCATGGAACACCTACCACTTATTCAAGCTGCTCGAGATTGGAGCTACAACAAGAATCGTAAAGGTGATAAATGGAAAAAGTGAACGATACAAGCAATTGTTGGGGTCCACCCGAGAATTGTGGATGTCCCAGCTCAGGATTCAACATCGTATGACCTTTTCTGTTGGTCAGAACTCCTTTTATACAAGCCTTTCAGAAATAGTGCATCAGAATTTGGAGCAACCCCACATGACATCAACAACACTTGGGAAATGTTCAAGCACAACTACAGACCGTGGCATGTTTTACGAAGAACCATAGACACAGGACCTGTTACGGATGTTAGTTCAGACTCTGAGCCCGAATGCAGCATTCAACACGAACCATTGCAAGAATGGCAGGTCTTTGTACAACTTCACCCGGGAAACAACACGGGTCTAGACAGTCTTGACATGTTGGGGAAACGAGATTTCGACATACAACATAATTGGAGCATACATGATGTTCCGCATGAATTACAGATAACTGGTTCATCATTCATTGAAAGAGAGAAGGCAGACCTACTTAACAACAACATACAGGCCACACCACCATCTTCCACACTTCCTTTGTCTCCAGAACAACAAACAGCTCTTGATACCATACTACACCATTCAGCAAACAAAACCCTTCTACCTCCACTAAGATTCATAATTCAAGGAACGGCTGGCACAGGAAAATCATTTCTGATAAATAAAATCCGCAATTTATTCACATCACCAACCACATATCCCTCACCTCTACTTGTGCTTGCCCCTACCGGTGTTTCAGCATTCAACATCTCCACATCCACAATCCACGCAGCCCTACGAATTCCAATCAAAGAACTCAAACCCCTTGAAGGTACTGCATTATCGTCTTTTCAAGAGTCGCTGAAACATATAGAATATGTTCTTATTGATGAAATGAGTTTCATCGGCCCAAAGTTACTAACCAAAATTGACAGTAGGCTCCACGAAGCTTTCCCACACTCGAGAACATCTGAATTTGGAAACAGATTAGTCATCCTCCTCAGCGACCTCAGCCAATTACCACCGATTTTGGACAGTCCTCTTTATGCAAGTAATTCCTACGGAGCAACCCTTTGGAAGGGATTTGAGACTTCCATTACATTGCAAACAATATTTCGGCAACAAGGAACAACCAATACACAAGTTTCATTCCGAAATTTACTGCTCCACATGCGAGATTCAACCCCTCTAATTGAGGATTGGGAAATCTTAATGTCTCACACAGACACATACCTAACTCAGCAAGAGCTCAAAAATTTTAAGGATGCACCACATTTGTTTGCAAAAAATGATCAAGTCGACTCCCACAACCTACAAATGTTGAAGGCATTGAACGTTCCGATTGCCCAATCCATTGCTGAAAGTAACAGGCGAACCGGACCAGCAAATCCTAATGATGATCAGTTGGAACACAAAGTTCTGTTGTGCAAACAAAAAAAATCATGCTTATTGCAAATCTATGGGTTGACGCAGGCCTCGTGAATGGGGCCACAGGAACTATCACCGACATTGTCTACGACACATCAATGCAACCACTAGCATTACCTTTATTTGTTGTTGTCAAATTTGATAGATACAATGGCCCATGTTGGGATCCCAGCAACCCGTTACATATTCCCATACCCCCTATTTCGAGAGGGAATCGAAGACAATTGCCAATTAAAATGGCCTGGGGATTAACTATCCACAAGTCACAGGGACTTACTTTACACAAAGCAACCGTCAACATTGGAACCACTGAAAGGCAGGGTCTTACATTCACAGCGTTCTCCAGAGTTCCCTCGCTTGCAAATCTGCATATTTCACCTGCTTTTTCATTCGAGCGATACTCAAAAATGGTGTACGTAACAACACTTCGAGCAAGAAGGAAGGAGGAAGCAAGACTACTGTCACTCAGCCTATCGTAAAAGATAGCCTCTACTTTGATAGCACCCCCGCTACTACTATACTAAACACTTATTCTATCCAAAGCGACATTGTTGCTCAAGGGGTATCTAATGTAATCATGTTTACTCAAGCTAAAAAAGCCCACTAAAGGCTACTATACATGATATAAAAAATGCAAATGTATACATGTCTCATTGTGTGCACACAGATCTACTTTTATTATATATTGTGAAATATGATATGAAACTTTAAATGTACAAAGTTGTAACAGAAAATAATGTACACATAAAAAATTTCAATCTAATGTTTCAACTCAATTCCTACACTACAACTATCAATCACACACATTACCAACTGTACAATAAATAATTTCCCAACAAAACACCAACCGAATAACCGATGCACAACTAACACAATAAACCCGAATAAAATACATACAACATCAACTTCAACATAAATTAACTATTGAAAAGGGTTAACAAGTTTGAAAAGTAGAAACAACCTTCACATTAAGTTACACTTACGAAATCAATCACACCCCTAATCACCATCTACTACAAAAGTAATATATATACCTCTAAAACAAATAACATATACCGTTCGACGTTCACATTGCATGAAACACATGCGATATAATTTACATTTACATCTTGGTAAACTCATTTAGGGAGTTGTTTAGTTTGTTATCATTCATAAACCAGATTTGTTGTTTATTTGGTTTATATTGATTCAACCAAATTCGTTATTGAAATTTGGTCTCCCATAAGAATTCATTCAAACAAACTTTTGTTTGAACATGGTTTGTAAAGCGTATTTAACAAGCATCCTTTGTAATGAAGAATTGAATTCGGAGGTTGCAGAAATAAATCTTTATCAGATATTTAATTAAAGATTGAAGGCTTAAAACCTTACTGGTTTTCCTGCTTATTAAGATCCTGTTGTAAACTTTGTTATGGTATCAGAGTACTAGTGTACAAAAGAAGCCCAATCTATCCTAGTTATTTGTCTTTCATTGATTTCTTCCACGTTGTTGTGCTTAAATTGAAGCTTTATTTAAGCCACATATCTTAATGAGGCTCCACTTACCACATACGGCTTTGATATTCTTCCAAAGGTTGCGTCTTGTTTCTTACTTGGAGGGATTTGATTAGGTATGGATAAACGACGGAATTTACAAGAGTTATTGATAATTCTTTAATTCTTGTCAAGGACGGCACTAGTCGCCGACCTCAACTCCAGTTAATCTCTGTCTATTGGCGTATAGATTATGTGGCATTACCGATTAAGGAGAGAGATTAATTGACAGAATCTGGAATTGACTAATAGCCTGATCTCCTCTAGATCAACCATTCGCCCAAGCATCGCACCCGCTCTCGTGGTTCGCCCGCACCGTTTCCGCCTCCGTAACTAGATCCTTGTTCTCGTTGCATTTGTCTCTCACCTAGCACCGTGTTCATGCACTCCACCAGCGCCAAGGTTGTTTGCATTTGTGATTCATTAAAACCACTAAATGCCCGGCAAGCTCTCATCATGCCAAGTGGCACTATAAAAGGTTTGCAAATTTTTTTTAAATTATGAACTATAGTTTGAAGGTAAAATAATTATTTAATGACTTGGGATTAATATCTTTGGTTATTTAATACTGTGGAGGAACAATATTATTATTCTGTGGAAATTTTTCCAAGCAAATTAATGTGGAAAGAAGAAATATTATTTTTACGGAGCTACCAAATTTGCGGGAATTGTATTTTCGGAGTGATGATTAAAATTGGAGACGGGAAATTTTGCAAAGCGGGATTTTATCAAAATGGCAAAATCTTTTTTTTCCACGGGATCTTCCTCAAACCCGTTGGTGGATCAGAGGTATTTTGAACCACTGAACACAACAAATTATCACATCTGGAAGCCAAAAATGCAGCAATTGCTCCAGTCCAGAGGGCTATGGAGAGTTTTTTAAGACTATGTGTCAGCATTCACATCAAAGAAGGATAAATATGCCTATGGATGCAAGCAAGATGAAGCTCTCGGTTTAATTGGTCTGAACGTATCCAACAGCCTGCAGTTCCACATTGTCAATGTCAAGACTCCAAAAGAGGTATGGGACAAATTTGATAGTTTGTTTGGTAAAATCAATGAATTTAGAGTAGTGCAGTTAAATACTAAGTTAACTTCATGCTCTCCATCATACTTTACGTCAATTGAAGAGTTTTTGGTAAAATTTAAGTTGATTAGAGCTCAATTAAAAGCAAGTGGGAAAGAAAAAAAAGGATAATGAATGCATTTTCTTGATTATGTGAAAATTGAAGGGCCCTTATAATGTATTTGCTTCTACTTTCTATTCAACAATGGATGCCTTAAGTGATGAATTTAAAATGCCATCCTTTCAGCTTTTTTGTGAAAGGTTATCTCATGAACAAACAAAATTACAGTCACTTGATGCCTTATCTAGCTCTAATCAAGGTAGTCATGCCTTGGTGGAAAACACTCCTAAGAGTAAGTGGAAACCGAAACCCAAATATGGGCCTCCTAATAAACCACTAGAATCAAACAAGTCCTACCACCACTGAGTCCAACAATTCTTCTAAATCAAAGAAGTTCTTCAGAAAAAATCCTGTGTATGATCCTTGTCCATATTGCAGCAAGACCAACCACCATGAGTACAAGTGTTTTTTGACAATTGAGGCATTGGTAAAGGCCTTAAAACAACATACGATTTCAATACCATCTCTATCCTCTTCTTCTAATTCAAGAAAGGGGAAAGCACTCTCTGCTAGGGCCTGTTCTTCCACATCTGATAGTTGGATTTGTGATTTTGGTGCTCATCATCTAACTCATTCTTGTGACTTGTTGAGTTCTCTTTCTGATTGTAGCACTTCCTAGATTTTGATGGGCAACTCTTCATCAGTTGAAGTTTTTGGATCCGGCACAGTTAATATGTAGGATGGGTGTATTAATGATTTACTTCTTGTCCCTAAAATTTCTTCAAACTTGATGTCCATTTACCAAATTTGTAATTCAGGAGATGGGAAAACAGTGGAGTTTACTCCAAACAATGTTGTAATCAGAGAGTTGTGTGATCCACAAGATGTAGTTGTGACAGGTTGGGTAGACCATAGTTCAAGCTTGTATGTGTTTGATAAATTTGAATCTAATACAAGTACTTCTCTCATTGCTCATGTTGACACAGTGAGCAAATTATGCCATGAGCGTTTTGGTCACTTGAATTATAGGTATTTGCAGCAGTTACATTCCCAACAGATGGTGACTGGACTACCCAAAGTCTCCTGCAATGATGGTGTTTGTCCAGGGTGCATGCTTGGAAAATAACATCAAGATCCTTTTCCAAAAGGGCAAGCAAAGAGAGCCAAGGCTCCACTAGAGTTAGTACACAATGATATAATGACTTTTCCAACTAGGTCATTTTCAAGTGTTAAATATGTACTAACATTCATTGATAATTTTTCTCAGAGAACTTGGGTATATTTCTCGCAGTACAAAAGTGATGTCCTAGAAAAGTTCAGGACTTTCAAAGCCTTAGTTGAAAAACAATCAGGACATACCATAAAAAAACTCCGCACAGACAACGGGGGGGGGGGGGGGTATATAAGTAATGCATTTTGTGATTTTTGTACTAATCATGGTATTTTACACCAATACACAGTGCCTTACACCCCTCAACAGAATGGTGTTGCTGAGTGAAAGAATCGAACACTGAAAGAGATGGCAAATTGCATGGTACAGTCCAAGAACCTTGCACTTGAGTTTTGGGCTGAAGCAATAAACTATGCAAACTATATCCAAAACAGGACACCACACAAGGCAATCCAGGGGGTCACTCCTGAAGAAGCATGGTAAAGTGAAAAACCTGATGTTTCAGATTTTCGAGTGTTTGGAAGCAGAGCCTGGGCATTTATTCTAGATGACACGAGGAAATCCATGGAGAAGAAAAGCAAAGAGCTCATATTTGTTGGACATTGTGAGCATGTTAAGGCATATCCTCTTCTAAATCCAACTACCAATGATGTACTAATCCAGAGAGATGTTTGAGTCGAAGAAACTGAAACTCCCGTGGATCTTACTCTTGCTCCTTCTCCACCTCCTTTTGTACCTATACAACAGGATGACATTGTTGATGTTGATGAGACCCCTGTTGTGGAACCTGCACCCCCTCCTCAATCCATGCCTAAATGGGTCACATCGACCTTGCAAGCAGCTAGTGATTTGGTCGATGATCCAAATGCTCTTCATCACACTAGAGCAGTGACTTCTGGTGTTGCTGATCATCGCCCTTAACTCTGGTATGGCTCTTATGACTCAAGCTATTTCTTTTGATCCTGTGACTTTTTTTTATGCCTCAGGGAAACCAGAATGGGATGCTGCTATGCAAGAAGAATATTCTTCTCTCATGAAAAATGACGTGGGACTTAGTGCCTCTTCCTAAGGGAAGAAAACTTGTGAGTTGCAAATGGGTCTATAAGACCAAATATGCAATAGATGGTTCTGTAGAGAAGTACAAGGCACGTCTTGTAGCTATGGGGTTTTCACAAATCGAAGGTGTGCATTACTGTGAGACTTTTTCTCCTATTGCAAAGATGGTTTCAGTATGCCTTGTTCTCTCTATTGCTGCAGCACATCGATGGCCAGTTTACCAAATGGTTGTGAAGAGTGCTTTTCTGGATGGTGATCTCCAAGAGGAGATATATATGGAGCAGCCACAAGGATTTGTGCAAGACTCTTCACTGGTATGCAAACTTCATCATTCTCTCTATCGTCTAAAACAAGCTCCTCAAGCTGGGTACGAGAAGGTGAATAGTTTTTTGCTAAGTTTTGGTTTCTATCGTTGTGAATTTGATCACAATGTTTATATCCTGAAGCAAGGTGAGGATATTTTGATCTTAGTACTATATGTAGATGATTTAATCCTCATTGGGAGCTCAAATTCATTGATTCGGGATATCAAGCACAAGTTGCAGGCACGGTTTAAGATGATAGATTTGGGATTATTGCATTTCTTCATAGGCCTCCAGGTTCACCAGACTCCTGAGGGGATTTCTATTGGACAGCAGAAGTATGCAACTGATCTACTTCACAAATTCTCCATGGTTGATTGTAAGCCTTTTCCCACACCATATCAATCAGGTATTGAGTTGACTGCTGATTGTAAGTCTCCATTGGTTGATTCCACTTTGTATAGACAGATGGTAGGCAGTCTCCTTTATCTCACACATACTCGTCCCAACAGCACTCTTGTTGTAAACCTTGTCTCTCGCTTCTCACATGAGCCACATGAGATTCATTGGCAAGCAGCTAAGCGTAGTCTACACTATATTTCGGGCACATTGAACTTTGGCATTTAGTATACATGACAGGGTTCCACAGATATTGAGGGGTTCACAGACTCAGATTGGGACGGATGCAAGGATACTCGTCGCTCTACCTCTGGTTTTGTTTTTTACCTTGGGTCAAGTTCTATTGCATGGGCATGCAAAAAGTAGACAGTTGTTGCATTGTCATCTACCAAGGTAGAATATAGAGGTGTTGTTAAGGATGGACAGGAGTATATCTGGTTACGACAGTTACTTGGTGAGTTTGGATTTCCTCAGCAAAATTTCACTTTGGTTTTGTGTGATAATCAGAGTGCCATTGAGATAGCATGCAACCCTATAGAGCATCAGCGAACCAAGCACATAGAGATACACATGCACTTCATTCGGCACTTGGTTCAGGATGGAACTGTACGCTTGGAGTTTGTACCTACAACTGAGCAAGTTGCTGACATCTTCACTAAACCCTTGGCTTCTCCTCATTATCTTCAATTGCGAGAGTTACTTGGGGTGAAGGAAGTTATACTTGGGGGGATTCTGAGTGAGTCCTTCTTTTCTTTCTTCTATGTTTGTATCGGGTACCTTATTAGGCCTAGTAGCCGGGACCCTTTCTTTCTTTCTTTCTTTCTCCCTAATATTCATTTTAGGGAGGGTGTTAGTGTAAATAAGTTAATGTAGTTATTATTTACGATAGTAAATAATAATTTACATTTACATCTTCGTAAACTCATTTAGGGAGTTGTTTAGTTTGTTATTTTTCATAAACCAAATTTGTTGTTTATTTGGTTTATATTGATTCAACCAAATTTGTTATTCAAATTTGGTCTCCCGTAAGAATGCGTTCAAACAAACTTTTGTTTGAACATGGTTTGTAAAGTCTATTTAATAGGCATCCTTTTAAATGTGCAAATTTGACTTAATTTTCATAAGTATGGATACAAAATTATAATATATGCATTCCATTTTACTTTTACCTATCTATTAAATATTTTATTCATATTCAACTTAGTGCTTACTTGTTTTAAATATCACATGTTACTGAAGAGATTAAGCATTTGTAATATCAACAATCTATAATTCATTTTTAAATAAACAATCTATGCAAAAAGAAAGTGATGTTAAAGAAACTTACACCATATGACAAAAGTTTCAATTTGTAATAAGAATATGGTTATCACTAGAAATTAGGTGTATTAAGTTTTTTTTCAAAACTACGAGCAATACTATACATTAAATTGATGATATAAACTGATTCAATAACCAAAAAAACAAATAGAGGATAATTTATATAATAAGGGTGTGTGTATGCCAAGAAATATTACCTCTTCTTGAGAGAAACTTCAAGATGCCAAATTTTTGCAAGTGCCTTTTTATGCACCTAGTTTGGTTTTTTGGGGTGGGCCTACATTGAGAATTTAGTTGGTTGGAGATTGAATTTACGCAGGAAGAGAAATGCCAATTCCAAATAAAATTAAACATTCATAAGTAACTCAACTCAAAAAGAGGTTGTAATGCATCAAAAAGTGTATGTAACTTGCTAAGCACTTCGTTTGATATGTTGGCATAGATTTACATTGACAAGTTAGTTACTCCCAGATTGAATTACACTCAGGAAGGGGATATGTATGTCTAACAAGCTAATAAATCTGCTTGAGATTTATTTCAACAAGCCAAAATTTTATAAGTTCCTTGCCAAGTACTTGGTTTGATGTTTTAATGTTAACGTATATATGGCAATTTAGTTAACTCGAGATAAAAATTACGTGGAAAGGGCATGAACATTCAAAACACCATAAACAATCTCAAGTAAGTCACTAATCATGATTGGAATCCACTTGGGAGTGACATTACAATGCTAATAAATCTTACACTTCTATTTAAGAGAGTCTGCACTATGTCACAAAAGTTTAAGTGACTTGTCAAGCACGTGGTTTGGTATTTCAGCATGGACTTAGATTGATTGTCTCAGGGATCTTTAAAGACATCCCTTAAAAAATGTAGTTGGGATAGACCAAGATTATTTGGAAGTGAAATGTTGCCTTCGGTAGCATCCAATAGCGCACCTTAATAGGTGGGGATTGTCGGTTCCGTGCCATGAGGTTTTGATTACAAAATATTACTGTGGACACCGTGGCACTAACTTAAATTGATCCTTTTTTAGTGTATTACATTCCATGCCACCATAAGTACACCATCATGAGTCGAGAGAAATTGGGAGATAATTTTGTAGAGGGCCCTGATGTCGTGTTGTAGGTTTAGAGGAGATATTCCTAGGTGCCTCAAAAGTTTTTTTATTTGTTGTTTTATTAGTGTAATTATTAAAATGTTAGTAATGTTTTTCATATCTTTAACTTTAATTATAACATGAAATTAATGATTTTTATAGTAATAGAGTTGTACTTTTGAAATTTATTTTAAAGTTAGTTTACATCATGTTACTTATGCTATAAAATTGTATGGAGTTAAATTTTTTCATGTGGTTATTTATTGGATTACTCATTAATATATATCTCTATAATAATGTATATCATACATTTGATTTCAGTCGCAAGGAAATTGTTGATATGTTCTTGGATATTATGGAACTAAGCCTTAAAAATTACAACATGATTTTAATTATGCTTCATATACATATTTCCAATGGATTTATTCTCCTAATTTGTTAGAGGTTGAAAGAGAACATTACGATCTAGCTTTCTAGTTTACATTTTTAAATAGCAAAGAAGTACATTCTTTCGTGGCACACATTTCTTCATTACAAGATATAAAATATGTGTTTACTTGGGGAAACAAGCATTGTATAATATCAAATACATTTAAGAGATCTCAAAGTGGAAATTTGAACCCTGTATATTAAAAAAAATTAAAAGATGTTATTGATGTGTACAAAGATAGATATGTTGATTCTAACATATTATTCATTTATGAGGGGAAATACATATTTGATGATTTTCGAAATGATAATTACTTTAAGATCCCACATAGTTGGGATTTTGACAAATCTTACGAGAAAGATAAAATTGTAAAAATGCATCTATGTACTTGAGTTAAACATATGGGGCCTCTAAAAAATTGAGGCGCTCATTGAAAACTTTTAAATTATTTATTGATGATTTTTAATTATAAATGAAACTTAAATTGCGATGTTCTTTTTCATTTCGAGTAAAATATATTACACATGTATGCTGATATTTTTGTTTTTATAGTACTAGGGCTAACATATATTATGCATAACAATAAGGTAAAGAGAACCCAACTAACAAAATGGAAACAATTTTTTTTTAGTTTTTTTCTCACTCAATTATGTTTTTATGAGTAAATATATTATGGAAATTAGATATGTTGAACTAGATGAGCTCTTATTCATCATTTAAATGAACTAATCTTTAAGTGAACTAGATGGACTCCTATTCTATCAATCTAAATAAAATATAATAGCAACAATGGGTGGCCTCCAATTTCCCCTCAAAGATAAACCAACAACTGGAAACAAAATATATTATGAAAATTTGAATTATTACACTTGTTGGCATCCTATTATCCATTTGAGCTCAAAATAACCATGAAGAGGTAGGATGTGTGTCCTCCCATTCTCATGTAATGTAAAAACAATCGACATAACTGGAAAGATTTCTAATATGGGTATAAAAGGTAATATATTTACCTCCCATTTTTAATTAAAACTATAAAGACAATAAATTTCCTATAATTTGTTTCCAATGTGAGTGAAAATTAATAGGGAGAATAGGTGCCCCCTAGTATACTCCATAATTCAATTAACTAACAATTGGAAACCAATAATGCAATTATTGGAGACCAAAAAATTAAATGTTAAAAATCAATCACAATATTTTTGAAATCCATAAATCAATATTTAAATACCAAAATTTAGTCGTAAAGAACCGGATAATGAACTTATTGAAAAAAAATCTTGGACTAAAATTAGTCCAACTTTAATGAAATGGTGGTTAAAACATGTAATTCCAACCAAGGATATTAATGATTTCAAAAATTGATTTACACGAATACCAAATTATATTTTTTTAACATAAGTGGGTATTGAATGAAAAAATAAGATTTTTCTTGAATAGATCACAGGCCTCTGTGAAACCACATGCGGAGAATTATTTTTAGAACCAGGAATCAAGAGTGAGTTGACGATAGTATAAATACAAATACTATTATGAAACCTAGAAACTAAAGTTACAACAAATATTGCAATGTGAATAAATGGAAGCTTCGTTCTTGTCTAGTAACTATGTATGTCTATCCAACGTTTTTTCATATTCCAGTGCATGACTCGTCAATTTTTAAACTTTTTTTCTTGTCTAATCTCCTTCTATACAATCCTTTTTGAAATATTTCATCTAATATTGGTCTACCCCTGAGGAAATAATTTCTAATTAGAATTTGTTCAAAAATAGTTGCATTCCTTTGCATGCCATCCAATCCATACAAGCTCTCGGGAAAACATCAGAAAGTGAATGTGGCTATGATAATGAAAACATTCATGCTCGTGAAGAAATGAATGAATGGTGGTTTTTTATCAACTTCGTTCGAGAAAAACAATAGGTCTTGACATCTTAGATACATTGTGTCACTAAGAATTTGATACAAATAACAATTGGAGACTTTATAATGTTCCACTCCTTTAAAAAAAAATTGGTCCATCTTTCATCCAGGTTAATATGGTTAACAATATTGTGCCAACATTCAATCACTCTACACATATTCTACATCTCCTTTTTATTTGAAACAAAAATCAGATTTTGATACTATTCTCCTCCACTTCTTGCAAAGAAGGCATCTCCCTACATTAAAAATGATTATTCAAGGCACCGTAGGGATAGGAAAGTCATATATCATTAATAATATCAAATCATGAATCATATCTACATCACCCACAACTCTTTCACCACTCCATATACGTGCCCCAGCTAGAGTGAGATGCATGGTTGAAATGGTTCATCGAATAGCCCATAAGGTAATATTCCCTTTAAAACAAACAAATAATTTTTCATATATTAATGAATTTTGGTTTGACAACCACACGCAATACAGTTGGAGCAAGATAAATCAGTTGTGAGGTTGCAACATTGTCACCTATCTCCTCCCTCATTGTTTTATGCCACCTAATTGTAATATATTTCCTCTTTGGAAGAGAAAAGGATAATTTTAAATGTTCTTCCCAAGAATTTGTATTATAGTGTATTGAAGAGAATTTGGGATATTTTCCTTGGATTTTTAACACTATTAAGAGTTAATTGCATTTTTCTGAGGATGTGGACACAACTCGTAGGGTTGGTGGATGGGTGGTTAGAATAAGTTCTAATTTTGAAGGCTATTCGAGCCAATGTTTGTTATTGTTCAGTGAAAGGTGAGTGTTTAGATTTTTTATGATACCTAGATGAAGGCCCTAGTTTGGTATTTTGGTAAGAAACAAAAGGTTGTGTGTTCCATGTAGTAGTGATGCCTTGGTTGTTAGATGTATAGTTAATCTCTTTTGGGAAAACAATTGTCTCTATAACCAAAGCAAACCCTATAATTTGTCTCTATATGATTTGAGATGCTTCTTGTTAAGAGGAAAAGATCGTGTCCCAGTTCAAATTATCATTGTTCTTTCTAAAATAATGTGAAGGGTAACTCTAATATTTTGGGGGAAAATGCAAATAATATAATGTAATAAAATTTAAAACAAAAAAATTATATTGATCAAATTTAGGAAGATTACATTTGATAAATATACTATTTTGTCAAATCAGGGGAGAAGAAAAAAGAGAGGGAGAGTAGAGACAACCGTAAGGGAGCAGAATGGAGAGACCAGATATCGTCATTGCTGCATTTTCCTTAGCTTCCATAATGCATCCAAAATTTCAGATCAGTAATTATCACATCCACATAATCTAGGGTTTACATGATCAGGGTTTTGTTGTGGTAGATGGAGATATTCAATAACATTGTCACAATGTTTTCTTGAGTTTTGAAATCTTCTGATAAGAAAAGGGGCACCAAAAAGGGAATTGCCATAGCCTCGACAATACAGGCACGCTTGTCCATCCCACGTACTTTAAAAGGTGACATGGCTTATAGCTGACCTAGTTTTTAACTTTGGTAGTCTTGCTACAAATATTTTCAACAAGGAAAACTGTAGTTAGCTTCACGGCTTCCAACACCACCCTCATGCTTCTCCAATCTCTCAAATGAATCCTCATGATCATCCCACCACTATTGTATCTAGTTCTACAATGTCTAGTTCGAAACGAGATTGGTAAGTAACGGAGCTTACCCACTCTTCAGGAGTTCCTCCTTGTCAATATAATGGGTTATGAAAAACCTTTCCTATGTGCCAACCTAACCATTAGAGCTCCGCTCGTAACTCTCCTAGTTGTAAATCCACTCAATGTTGATGTGTCATTTACCTCCCTATCAGTTGTGATTAATGCAATGTGAGTATCATGGCTAGCACAATATAATTTTGTCCACGTATAATATCCCACAAATATTCTTTGTTTTTTTGTTGGCTTCTAATTTAAATACTGATTAGGCTAAGTTTTTCATTTAACACATCATTTAGGGCAGCCAACATGCCAACATCAATACATGTGTTCTCAATCGTAGAGTCTCTATCGAGGAGGGGCCAACAAACCTTATACATTTCCAACCTGGCCATTGGAACTCCACTCACAACTTTCCCAGCCGCAAATCTACCTAATGTTGATGTGTCCTTTAACTCCCTTCTAGCTACTGAGGATGCATTATGAGTCTCGTCACTGTCCCAAGCATGTGGTGAGTGATATTTTTGTGTGGCAGTCACATTCAATGAACCATAATAAGTCATGTGTCCCTTTCTCCTTCTTCGTAATCAATGCGTTCAAGAATATTGTGCTTTGATGTCCTCCATACTACCCTTATCACCTGTTTATTTCACTAATGTTGTCATGTGTAGGAGGGGTTTTTCCCCTTGTATACATGACTTTTGGCGTAAATATTGGAAAATAAAAACAAAAATTATTAACTAATTTTTATTTCAACCCCTTGATAAAATGTTTCACCACTTTAATACAAAATGCACCAATTGTGTAAATTGTTTTGAAGGTGGGGTTGAACCGTGCATACCGAATGTATTTAGCAAAACATGTAATTCCTAGCAAGGATATTCACGATTTCAAAAGTTGATTTGCATAGATACCAAACTAGATTGTTTAAAATAAGTGGCTACTAAATTGAAAAAACATCCTTTTTCTTGAAGACAACGCAGTCTGATAGGATAGAGAAGACAACATAGTCTGTTCCAAGATTTGAAGCTCAATACGACATTGTCAAATGTAAGATTTGATCTCATTCCGCAGATTTAACATAAATAGTAACAACCACACAAGTTGCATTACAAGTTACTAAGTATAAAGAATTTAATGTCATTGTAAGTACTTGCACACAGATATCGATCCATAAAGAATATACATATGGATTTGAATGCTGGTAAGTACTTACAAGCAATACTTATAAGCAATAAAGAAATTTTCCGAGTAGTTAAATCTCAAAACAGGTTGTACACTCAGAATGTGATTGTGATTTGACAACTAATTATTTGATTCATGATATTTTAATTATTCAATTCATAGACTAGAGTTTACATTTATGAATTTGATGAGCTCTTGAATATTAATATTTTAATCTTATTCATCTATAACTCCTTAAAGTCTCTTTACCTGCTTTCACTCTAATAACCCTATCAACTATGAGTAGCTGTCATAACTCATACTCTCCTACACACTTGTTCTCACAAATACATTAACTCACTCAATAATATTGAAAGAAAGGAATGTCATGAAGAAATTAAGAAATTAATCCAAGGAGGATGTATCAACATCAAAGATTCTAACTCCTCTTGGGCATGTGCAACCTTTTATGTAGATAAAAGGAGTGAACATGTTCGTCAAAAGAAAAGGCTTGTTGTTTATTACAAACCCTTGAATCAGTTTGTAAAAGTCTATACAACATCCTATTCCAGCAAAGGATGATCTATTATCCAGAGTCAAAGGTAAATTTCATAGTAGATTTAAAATCAAGATCATTTCTAGGCATTTTTATATAATCATGATGAGAGTTTGATGTTATAACACTCTTTGAGTTTAAATATTTTCTTTTGGAATCAATTGAGTCATTTGGAATCAATTGAGTCATCTTCTTGAGTTGACTTTATGATGTTTGAATTGGTATTACCTTACTAGCAATCGTACACAAGCATTGCGATGTGAACATAGAAAGGGGGAGGGGAGTGAGAGAATGCAAGAAAAGTATGGAAAGGGCGGAAAATAGGGGACGAAGGTCGGGAATAAGGAAGATGGGAAACTGATTGGAAGTGAAATATGAAAGAGACGGTTCTAGTATAATGATATAAAAAGATGTGGGGGAAACATTAAACATTGAATGAAGTAAAGAAGTTATAAAGCGTAGGATCGCTACTTCATGAATAATAAATGTTATTCATCATAATTCAAAAGAATAGTTGAAACATAAGATTTATAAAAAAATATGAACATGAATTAATTTTATGCAATATGCAACATATTTAACCATTAGTTTTTATAAACAAAAGAATAAGAGTATCTATATTATTTTTAATTTTAATTTTTTATTTTTTATTAATTTATTAATTTATGTTTTTTATTTTAATAAATTTTTAATAAATTATTGATTTTTATTTTTTAGAAATTTTTTAATCAAATTTTATTAATCATTTATGTATTTAATTAAGTTGTATTTTAATAAAATTCAAACTTGTATTCATTTTTATATATATTTTTATTAGTTCTTATCAATCTCGAGTACCTATTTTTATAATTTCAAAATGTTAATTTTCAATTCTTGAGTTTTTTTATTTTTTATTTTTTAAAATTTGAATTTTTATTAATAAGGTAAAAATTGTTTGGTTTTTAGTGGACCAAAAAAACCCCATACAAAAGAGCAAAAAATAAATCGTTTAGAACCCAAATAGAAAGCCTCTACCAATGACATACCAATACGACAGACCACGAGAGGTCCCGACCGATCAATAAAAATGAAAGGTCCCCAAGACCGCGAAACAAAGTTCTTCAAGAACCAACAACACCCTGGGAATGACTATGAGTATTACAATACAGTTTCAGCTGGACCCACCATCCACCCACCTCCATCATTCCTAAGATCTAATGAGTGATTGAGATCCACCACTAAGTGCCTACATTCTTTTGCCAACATTCCTGCTTCAATCTAATTTTGTCTTGCATTAAATTCTAGGGATTCTATTCCGATGCATTATGTGTTTAATTCAAAATTTTAAAAATCCCCTGCTATTTCACTCCCCACGTCACCTCCACTACCAACAGTCAATCCATTATAAAAGGAAACATCCATGAGGGATACCCCCACCCTTTGTCTACTATAATTACGTTGACTATTTTCAAATCTAACACTTACGACTACCCGAGGAGAGATATTTAATGGAAAAATTGAATTTGAAGTTTGTGGCAGAAACATCGGTGCACCACATCTTGCCACTTCGGGGACAACCTGAAAACCTGCACAAATCTCATGGCCTCCACACAAGTAACAAGTAATGGAAAGGTCAATGCTTGATCCAAAGTGTAGGCCACAACTTCACTATCCTCCCTTTCTCTATCGTTTTTCAAGCAAGGCGGTAAAATCTTAAAATCTAAAAGAAGATCCAAAAACCAAGCAAAATAAATGGCAAATAGCCATTGTTAGTGTAAAAAATCCACATGTTAGTGCCAAAACCAAGGAAATGCCCAAAAATCTAAAGCATGGCAATCAAGAAAAAGCTACTGGTCCTTACAAAATAAAGTAAAAATCTCAATTTATGAATAAAATCAACTTATAATAATGTCACATTACAATAACTGTGTGGGCCTTATCTAGCCACCAGAGGGGTACTCAATGAGTTGCTAGCACTCGGAACATCGAGCCTCAGCTCGCAAAATACATATCAATAATACAACTGTCATCACCTCTATCTGAATCAAACCACCACCCACTTCGACAAGGCTAAAACATAGTCACAGTTTGCACTTAGATTGCGTACATACAACCCACATAGGGAGAGAGGAAAGAATCACATGTTATCTACTAAAACTGAGTTTCGGCTCGATTTATTGACCCATGGTACACCATTCCTCACTCTCAACATACACTTCTACCGATTTCCCTCAGGGTCAGTTAGCGTAAGGTTCACAACATAACAAGTAACTACATCTCTATCACAATGGTGGTACATATACAAGGCAGATCACAATCATACATTCACCGGGTGTAACACGTCCACTTTACCACATTCGGCACCCAAAGTGCAATCACCATACGATAGGGTTTCATACACTCACCGTATGACCCTAAATCACAACATGAACATCATACTTATGATGAACATAGTAACACCACAACATAACATACATTGCTACATAGCAAGGTGATACACACATCTCATCAAAACATGATAAAACATCATGATATAACTCATCTCTTTTAACATCAATCTAGTCATACAACACATTGATACACCTACATATCACAATATGTCACAATGCTCCAACACTATTTCATCCACAATATAATTCTTTTCACACATCACAAACAACAATTCACATGTGAAACTCTTCATAGAATCCACAAGAAGGAGAGAGAAACACTCCCCATCCCAAACACATCAACATGATGAAAAACACGCAGTAAGTGACATACACATCACATGCGTTCACAATATCACAATTACGACAACAATCACATCACGCTTATACCACATTACTCTTCCAATATAAATCATCATCATGTAATACCATCATCTCCATGAAACAATATCACGTAACACCATCACCATCATGTAACATCACCATACAACACCAATCCGGCCCATAGGTTCGAGAGCATGAAACCTACGCTCTAATACCAAGTGTAACGACCCAAAAATTCTCACACACGAACAACACAGTAAAAGACAGGATAAATTTTTTTTTTGACTTGCTTCGACACATAACACGACACACAACATGTTGTCACAAAGTTACAACCAACTCTAGGAACCACTTGTTACAGGGATGACCACAAGGTCACAACGGAAACGTTCACACCCAAAAGGGTAATACACTTTTTCTTTATGACATGACAACATAGAAGTCCAACCACAGAACACACTTACAGTTAGGGCCATCCATAATGAGATATTCTTGAGGGTTATTTATTTTAAAAAGACATCTTGCAATTCTTAGCTTACGTTTTTCAAGGAGGCTCCAGATATGATTCATACAATTCATCTTACCAAGCTAAGTTTATTCTTTTTACACTGAGTAATCATCTTTAAAACTTCTCTATTATGACATTTATTTTCTTAATTCGTTTATTAAGAGAAAGGGGGGGGTAATTTAATCCCACAAGGCCATCTATTTACACTTACGCTACTAGAAATTATTCATGCCCATATGACAACATGGGTTTGCGTTCAACACACTTAAGAGAAGAAAGAAAAAAGCACCTTGGAAAAAAATGTTAGAGGGAGAAGGTTGAGTTGAAATCATCTTCAAGACCTCATTTGTTATAACCAAGATTTAATTGAAACTTGAGAACTTAACCAGAATTATTAAAGATTTTACTTAGGGCTTTACTAAATGAGTTTTATAAAAAAAAAACAATTTACCTTCCAATGGCTGAGAGATAGATTGCGTGGTTTCAAAATTATTTTCTCCTGTTTATTAAATCTTATTATCTTCCAGATCTAACCATAGATTTCCCTTACGTTCGTTTAAGAATTTCACCATGAAAGGGATAGTGTTCATTAGTGTAGCTAGGGATATCAAGTTATATAATGTTACTTAACAAAGGATAGTTTCATCTTTGATCACTTATGGAATTACATCCTCTCAAGTTGGTCAAATCTACACTAATTTATTTGCAATATAAATTTTAGTTTAACTTCTATAAGTATTAAACAACCCATTTTATTTTACTTATAACACATGATTACTAAGTCTTAGAAAGGTTTAACTCAACATTTAATCGTAGGGATAAAGTTTAGCATTATTCATTTACGAAAAACGAAACAAGGTTACATCAACTCTTAGAATACCGATAATCCATTAAGGTCACTCAAAAAGCGGTAAACCAACTTTCTTATATTTTCCAAGATAGACCAAACCATTCAAGGTTCCAAAGTTAAGACGACATAATCCACGATACAAAACACTAAGACATTGATCCTCTTCTAAATTTTCCACTAGATGTTATCAATAGTTGAACAATATAAAAAGGATTCATGCAAAAGAACTTCTCAACTGAGGTTGATGTAAAAATCTACAAGTCTATCCCTCATCTACTCGAAAAAATCCATCTGCAACAAATTTTTCCACAAGATTCAGTTCGCGAGAACTGAGCAAGATAAGGCTACACAAAACCACCATAACTATTATCTAACAATACCACAAAAAGGAAGCACTTTATTACAAGAAATGGGGTCAAACCTCTAAACACTTATCAACACATCAAGTTATAATAAAGTCTCCATCATGCCAATCAAAGAAGGAGAATACCTTGTACTTCAGTTAGGAGTAAAAGCAACGAAAGTATAGCAATCGTATGAGAATGGCCCTTGGCCCTATAAGGAGAAAATAAACAATCTAGCAAAAACAGAATTCCCGTCAAGTAAGTAATTAAACAATAATTACAAGATTGAGATTTGATATATAGACCAAGCATCTAGAAATTTATCAAAGGTACCAAACGCATAGGCTAAAATAATATATTCCTAAAAGAACAAAAGTTGATCGGCCCAAGAAAGGGGAACCACGAGTTTCAAAAATTAACACAAAAATCCATGTATAATTGAGTTTCAAACCGGAAATCAAATAGAGTATACACACAACATAAGTTTCGAAGTGAAGGCAAAGTATACTATTTTTTACCATTAACTCCAAAGATTTTCCAATCATTCAAGAAGGGCTAATGTCTTACAGGATAGTAGTAAACATGCGAGAGAAGAAGGGAGTTTCCATCAAACAAGAGTATACAATAATGTCATCAACAAATTTTATAACACTAAAGACTTGCAAACCTCCACAACAATTCTAATGTTTGGTTAATTTAAAATAAATTACCCATTTCCCAAAACAACCATATTTTAAGGCAACCCTTGGTAACACAGTCAACCGTCACACATAGATACAACATAATTTCTAAGTGACATTATCAAAACAAAACCTTCCGCTATGAATCCATAAGACTATCAAATGAAAGATGAGTTTTTCCCGAAGATTGATCACCTTTAAGGAAATTTCCATCACAAAATATTAAGGTAATTATGTGCATAAAAACCAACCAATATTAATTAATAGCGCTAACATTACAAAGCAGAAATAATGAAAGTTAGGAAAAATAGAAGAGCGCCATCAAAAACAATTCTGAGAGGGGGATTAGACCAAAACAATTCTAGTGTCAACGAGGTACTGGATTCGCACAATGAAACCTCGAGCTTAGTTGAGCTAGTTATGGTTCAAGTTGATAGGGATGGTCAAGGTACTTCTTGAGGATGGCCTTAAAAGCCTAGAAACAAGATGAAAAAATCATTCAGATAATATAACAGTTTAAACACGCTAGACGGAAAACACATTGCACACAAACCTTTTCATTCTACAAGTTTTAATACCGAAACTCTAAGCTGGCTAGCCCACGCATTGATCTCACTAATCCTACAACCTTCCTTTCTCGATGCCAAAAGGTTATCAAAGGGACTTGCAAAAATGGAGCTAAACAAAAAAAGTCAAAGACAAACTTGGGTGCTAGGGAGGGGCTTCATAGTTATCGTAAATTTACTTCCATGATAACGAAAATACTAGTTTGGTCAACATAATAACTTGCAACTCAATCGCAGAGAAGAATAAATACATAAACAAACAGACGAAGATCTATCACTCGAGCAAAAGAAACATAACACCCAGAGGAGAGGGCACACGCATCCTTTTGACCAACATACTGACAACGATAAAAGCTAGAACAAGAAGTTACAAGCAAAACGGGGAAATCTCCCAACATAAATAAAATCATCTAACTAACAAATCAATGCAAGGAAAAGGTCGTTTGATTTCACAATAATTTTAAATAAAATAATAGTAAAAAAGTGTAGAAATATCTTTCCTTTTTCTCCAGATTCAACATCGCCCTCCTGCCTCTTCCATTGCACTGGACGCCCATCCTGCCTCTTCCATTGCTCAAGTCACAGAGGAGAAGACAATGAAAGGAAGAGGGTTCGTTGAAGGAAATAGGAACAAAACTGAGCAGAGGGAAAAATAGAACAGCACCCAAACATACTTCCCTCCTTCCAAGGGCCAGCAGCAACTGGAGTTCCTTCCCTTCCTGGAATATCATCTAAAAGTCCCATACTTGCGAGCAACAGAGCATGTATCAGGTTATCAGCATAAACCCAATCATTTTTCACCCTAGGCTCCCCTATTGTGAATGTTAGGAGGCCCATCTGTGCTAAGCAAAATATTCTTGGAAGATGCCGCTCCCCACCAGGCCCGTAAATTGCTGCCGGTCTAATATCACATGTATAAAGTTTCTTTCCATCTCTTTTTCTGGCACCCCCCGACACCCAATCTTAGGTTGGTAGAATAGATGAACATACTTCAGCTTGTAATAGAGGAGATATGTTATACATAATATCACTTGGGCTGCATATATGTCTCAAAATATTTCATTATTGACTTTACTAATAATTATTTTCATATTATTGTCAACTACAAAGAAAGACAATTGAATCACCAAACAATTGCATTGATGTTGTTGGCAAACATACTTCAACGATCTACCATTACTTTTGAGGACTAACTGTTCAACCAAATCTTTACTATGCCCATAGGGGTCAACATGATCCTCCAATGAAAAAATATCGCAATGCTTCATTGCCATTAACAATCTCCTTTCCTCCATATACAACATTATATGTGCTTTTATATATAAGTCTCCTCACACCATACTTAACGCAGGCATCCAATACAAGGCAAGTCCCATTTATATTTACTTCATCAATCCATCCCGCTTGAAGCATTTCTTTAGCCGACATGCCATACGAAGCAAGGTGGAAAACACAGTCTACTCCTCGCAGAGCTTTCTCGACATCCTCATTTCGGCTTATATCACCTGCGATGCAAACGATGCCGTTACGGCGGAGTGTGGTGATCCAGGGAGAGTCCATCTTCCATGGGTTACATCGTAAAACAAGCAGAAAGGTTTCAATAGAGAATCTTTGCAATAAACTTCATCAGGTCTCCTAGTAACACTCTCACTGTCACATAGTTGATTTTGATAAACATATCTTGAAGGAGAAACCTGAATCTGAGGATGCATCTGATACAGAACAGAAAACAACATAGTTGGACAACCTGCTTGTTGGAAGCGCTCAAAAAGGTCTCAGCCATACTGCAACATGCCTGCCGCCTGGTTAATCACTATTGCTGTGGATTCTTGACCAGAACACACCTCACAGCACCCAAAGAAAGTGGAGTCAACATGCCTACCTCACTAGCTTGAAGCTTCATCGAAAAAAAACACACGCGCAGGGAGGAACCAGGAAGGAAAAACCACCATGACAGAAGGATTTTTCTGGCCTTTCTGCCCATGCAACTTGGAAGGGAACGCCTCTCACATGCCTCTGCATGCAGACCAACAACCAGGAAAAAACTCACATGGTCAAAGAAGGATAATACAGGCAGCAAGGGACGCAAGAGATTTGCAAATCAGAATTAAATGAAGGTGCGGCGGCTGGCAGAGGTAAGGCCAGTGGGAGATGGCCACGCACCAAGTCTAGATGACAGAAATGGGTGAGGGACGGTAGAGCCCTAGGCACAAGGACCTAAAATTTTGATTTTAATTCAGTCTCCTCCAACCTGCACCTCACACCTACCCCCCCCCTTCTTTCCACGCAACCACAGCATTCCTTTATTTTTTTTTATTTTTTTTTGCTTATATTTTATTTCATTTCATCTTATTTTTATATCTATACATATATATATATATATATATTTATTTATTTATTTATTTAAAGAAATAATAAACCAGGCTTCGAACATGCAAATTTCCATTAAATAGGGAAAAAGTAACGGTCGCCGCGGAGGCCAGCACAGGAAGCGTTAGCAATGACTCGAAGGGGGGCGGGGGAACAAATTAGAGGTTACACTCAAGAATGAACACGGAGCAAAGACTACCATGGCGCCAAGACAGGCAACCCCTTCTTTAGTGCGGGATGGGGTTCGTCCTACAACACGATTATACAAAACAACTAGATGAAATGCTATAGGGATACTTAATATAAAATATCGATGATGATTGAAATTAAGGCAAAATATTAATACTTATAAAATAAGGGCCGATCGATCATTAAATTAAAATAACATCATTACCATTACATATTATAATTATACATATAATTTCTACCCACATTAATATTGACCAACGATTGAGCTTAATAATATGACAACAAGATCCCCTTGTAAAAAGGATAACGCACAGGACATTACACAGTCCACGAAAGGGACGTGTCGATAACGACTCGAGGACACCAGAAGGAGAGGGGAGGTGCTAAAACATCGCTGAGACATGGTCTAAGACAACAGAATTACACACAGTCGTTCGACGCCCAATAAGGGAAAGGTCACTACGCCAAGAACCTAGGTAACCGCCAAACGGGGCATTACAGAGTTGATGTAACCTTTTTCACTTTCGTAAATGAGTATTGTTAAACTTTACCCCTACGATTAAATGTTGAGTTAAATCTTTCTAAGACTTAGTAATAGTCTGTCATAAGTAATATAAAATGGGTTGTTTAATGCTTATAGAAGATAATCTAAAATTTATATTGCAAATAAATTAGTGTAGAGGTGACCAACTTGAGAGCATGTAATTCCATAAGTGATCAAAGATGAAACTATCCTTTGTTAAGTAACATTATATAACTTGATATCCCTAGCTACACTAGTGAACACTATCCATTTCATGGTGAAATTCTTAAACGAACTTAAGGGAAATCTATGGTTAGTTCTGGAAGATAATAAGATTTAATAAGCAGGAGATAAAACTTTAAAAACCACGCAATCTATCTCTTAGCCATTGGAAGGTAAATTGTTTTATTTTTATAAAACTCATTTAGTAAAGCCTAAGTAAAATCTTTAATAATTCTGGTTAAGTTCTCAAGTTTCAATTCAATCTTGGTAATAGCAAATGAGGTCTTGAAGATGATTTCAACTCAACCTTCTCCCTCTAACCTTTTTCTAAGGTGCTTTGTCTTTCTTCTCTTAAGTGTGTTGAACGCAAACCCATGTTGTCATATGGGCATGAACAAGTTCTAGTAGCGTAAGTGTAAATAGATGGCCTTGTGTAATTAAATTACCCCTTTCTCCAAATAAACGAATTAAGTAAATAAATGTCATAATAGAGAAGATTTAAAGATGATTACTCAGTGTAAAAAGAATAAACTTAGCTTGGTGAGATGAATTGTATGAATCATATCTTGAGCCTCCTTGAAAACGTAAGCTAAGAATTGCAAGATGTATTTTTAAATTAAATAACCCTCAAGAATATCTCATTGTGGTTGGCCTTAACTGTAAGTGTATTCTGTGGTTGGACTTCCATGTTTTCATGTCTAAAAGAAAAGTAATTTGTCCTTGATATGTGTGAACGTTTCCATGCTACCTTTATGGCCATCCTTGTATCGAGTTGTTCACAGAGTTAGTTGTATCCTTGGTGACGACAAGTTGCGTCATGTTATGTGTCAAACAAGTCAAAAAAAATAAAAAATTGTCTTTTACTGTGTTGTTCGTGTGTGAGATTTTTGGGTTGTTACACTTGCTATCAGAGCGTAGGTTCATGCTCTCGAACCTATGGGCCGGATTGGTTTGTATGGTGATGTTACATGATGGTGATGGTGTTACATGATATTGTTTCATGGAGATGATGGTATTGCATGATGATGATTTATATTGGAAGAGTAATGTGGTATTAGCGTGATGTGATTATTGTCGTAATTGTGATATTGTGAACACACGTGATGTGTATGTCACTCAATACGTATTTGTTATCATATTGATGTGTTGGGGATGGGAGTATTCTCTCTCCTTCTTATGGATTCTATGAAGAGTTCACGTGTGAATTATTGTTTGCGATGTGTGAAAAGAATTATAATGTGGATGACGTAGTGTTGGAGCATTGTGACATATTGTGATATGTAGGTGTATCAATGTGTTGTATGACTAGATTGATGTTAAAAGAGATGAATTGTATCATGATGTTTTTACCATGTTTTGAAGAAATGTGTGTACCACCTTGTTATGTAGCAATGGATGTTTTGTTGAGATGTACTATGTTCATCGTATGTATGATTTGTTCAAATATGTAATGCTTCATGTTGTGATTTGGGGTCATATGGTGAGTGTATGAACCTTATCGTATGGTGATTGCACTTTGGGTGCAAAATGTGGTAAAGTGATGTGTTACACTCAGTTAATGTATGATTGTGATCTACCTTGTATATGTACCACCATTGTGTTAGTTATGTAGTTACATGTTATGTTGTGAACCTTACGCTAACCGACCCTGAGGGAAAATGAGTAGAAGTGTATGTTGAGAGTGAGGAATGGTGTACCATGGGTCAATAACTCGAGCCGAAACTCGGTTTAGTAGATAACATGTGATTCTTTCCTCTCTCCCTATGTGGTTGTATGTACACAACCTAAGTGCAACTGTGACTATGTTTAGCCTTGTCGAAGTGGTGGCGGGATGATTCAGATAGAGGTGATGACAGTTGTATTATTGATATGTATTTTACGAGCTGAGGCTCGATGTTCCGAGTGCTAGCAACTCATTGAGTACCCCTTTGGTGGCTAGACAAGGCCACACAGTTATCGTAATGTGACATTATTATAAGTTGATTTTATTCGTAAATTGAGCTTTTTACTTTATTTTGTAAGGACCAGCAGCTTTTCTTGATTGCCATGCTTTACAATTTTGGGAATTTCCTTGGTTTATGACACTAACATGTGGATTTTGATACTAACTATGGATATTTGGCCATTTATTTTGCTTGATTTTGGGTGTTCTTTTAAATTTGTAATTTTTACCGCCCTGCCCAAGGCTTGTACTTTGCCACTTGGCACTTAGATTGGATTGTTGTGTTGGTTCTATTGTCATGATGTGTGAAATAGGGTCATGGGATGCACCATGGAATGGTTGGACCTATGGACCTACTTCGTTGTATGGGGGTACGCCCCAAGGAGTTACAGATAACTAGCGGGTTATTGAACCATGTGTTATTATGTCACCTGGGTTAGGAGTGTTTGAAATCTATGTGTCTTGGACCATAGGGTCAACCGGCCTCCTTGAGGGAGGCATAAGAGACTTGAGGGAGGCTTAAGAGTTTGAGGGAGGAATAAGAGACTTGAGGGAGGCATAAGAGTTTGAGGGAGGCATAAGAGACTTGAGGGAGGCATAAGAGTTTGAGGGAGGCACATGATATTTGTGTGTATGGTTGATGTTTCGGGGTATATGTTGAGTTATTATGATGTTTTGGTAGTGGTATTTTGATGTATGTGTTACTCATGTCAGATGGATATGTGTTGTGATGTTGTGGTTATGTCATTGATTCCCTTGTGGACACTATGTACCTGTAGCATTTGTTTGGTGTTATGTGAATTTTTTCATCGATGCAGATTAAGGAAATGTCTGGTGGATTGTAGTACTCTTTTGTTCAAGTATTTAATATGTCAGTCATAGATGTGTGACGAGTACTATGTTATATGGACTATGCCTATTCCATTCCGTATTTGAGTAACCTTTTTGTGGTGTATTACAGTCATGAAGAATATACTTGTGTGCTTTTGAATCTGTAGTGTCTTTTTGAACCTGATAGGGTGTTGTGTTAGTAGTTCATGTTGGGCACCCACAATAAGGAATAAACCAAAACTCTTCAATGATGAAATTTTAAAAGGAATTAAACTAAGAAAAATGCTAATGGAAAGGAACTAATAAATAATAAATAAGAGGGAACTGCCAATCTTCACAGAAGCTTGAAAGTTAAAATTTCTACCAAATGTTCCTAAGGCTACCCTGTGGCCATGCTTTAATCGACTAAAATTTTAAACCATAGGGTGTGTTTTCTTCTTTATCGATTCATTGTTGCGTACCATTTCCTTTCCTCTGTGTAATGTCACATCGAGGATGATGCTTTCTTAAGGGGAAAAGAATGTAATGCCCCGTTCATCGTTTCTCCTTTCCTTCTGCGACGACTGTGCTTCTTAGAGTTGAACGTTGTTGCATTTCCTTTGAAACGTTAGTGTTTCACCTTGTCGAGTTTAACTGTTGGTTGCTAGTAATAATGATAAAAATAATAATAATAATGACATTATGATTGTATTATCGATCAACGATTGTATTTTGTTATTATTTTCTTTATGTCGATTGTTATCGACATCATCCTTTGATATCTTTAAACTATCCTTTTAAATTGGTTGTCGCTCCTGCTGATCGAGCCTCGTTGCGCAAACGAGGAAGAGCATGATTGTAGTGGCGTCTTTGAAGGTGGGGACTATTTTTTTTTAATGTTGATGGACCCTTGTTAATTTCTAAAATCAATGTTTTATATACCAGCCTTGTTTCTTCTGGCAAGCGGCCTGTCCCCAAAGTGTGGGATCCAAAAATAAAATAAAAGGAAATGTATTATCCATTGTGGAGGTGATTAATCTTTTCATTGGAAAAACCCGTTAAAATATTTTAACCTCTACCATTGAATTAGTGGGTTGTGGTGAGGACTGCGCGGTTTTAAATCTTTTTATTAGCTTGCACCTACCCTCCACTGCCACCTTGGCCGACCAGGTCCATTCGCAGGTCTTGTTTTGTAAGTGGATGACATTAGTCACCTCCCAACCACCCAACCTGCAGACTGTAATGACCATCACGTTTCTACCTTGCGTGAGGGAGATGGGAGTCGGTGGAGGCCTGTTTTTCTTCACCTGGATCTCCTTTTGATTCTCTTATTCAATGCGTATGGGCGCAGTATGGGTTTGACATGATGGTTAGATGAAGCTACAAGCTAAAGAAAATGGTTTTCACCTGTGTGTGCTGCTCCTGAGTTCGGATGGACATGGTTTTTTTTTGTTTCCGGATGCGTTTGGGGGAGAAAGGAGCGTTGTCTTCTTTTTCTGGCCGCGCACAAGCTACCAGCTAGTGAGGTAGGTGTGTTTCCTCCACTTTCTTTGGGGTGCTGTGAGGTGTGTTCTTGCCGGGGATCCACAGTAACAGCCTGCGACAGTAATTAGCCAGGACATGTTGGACGTGAAAATGGAAGTTTACAGAATGATGGTTTTGTATAATCTTTGTATTCCAAACCGGGTTTCCAGGCACTTCGGAATCTTTTTCATGTCACTTGCTATTTTTGAGCATCATTCCATTTTCAACTTCAGCTTGTATTGGCTAGTTTGGAAGATTAACTTCCTGTATTCATTGCTACGACCGTCCCTAGCGCCTTCCGAATCCCGCTACATTTCTGGAGGACTTATGCATAATCTGTAACGGAAATATTACAACTTAGGTACTTGGTTGGGATATTGTGAATGATTCTCCACGCATTTATTGCAAAGTCTCTGTATGCATAGAGGACGGGTGAGCGAGTCTTTACATAGTTCATATAGTCTGGCAATTTTCTTTCAAAGAGAACATTGTCTGCACATGATTCCAAAGCATAGTGAATTTATGGACGGTGGTAAAAATGCTAGATAGAGGTACCTTTAAATTTCTCAGGTAAAATGGTTAACCCAAATTTATCCACTCGCATGCCAAAAATTTAGGCCCAGGGCGGCAGGCATGTTGCAGTATAGTCGAAGCCTTTGTAAGCACTTTCAACAAGTAGGTTGTCCAACTATGTTGTTATCTATTCAGTATCAAATGCATCCTCAGATTTGGGTTTCTCCTTCAAGATATTTTTATCAAAATTGACTATGTGACAATGAGAGTGTTACCAGGAGACCTGATGAAATTTATTTGCAAAGATTCTCTTTTTGAGACCTTACTTGTTTTGCAATGTAGCTCATGGAAGAGAATCTCATAGGCATGGATCTGTTTCATATCAGAATATTCATGAAAGCACAATTTACTTTGCAATTATTGAACCTGCTGGAAAACGTGACAGTTGTTTACATCCGGCTCTTGTTGGTTTTTTTTTTTCTTGTTGGAGATCCTCCTCTTCTTACCCTGCGCACGTGGATGGATGCCGCACCTGTTCTAGTCTATCATTTTTTTCCTGGTTTCATGGGCAGAGAGGCCATAGAAATCCTTTCTGTAAAGGCGTTTTTTCTTGCACTACTGGCCCTTGGAAGGAGGAAAGTATGTTTGGGTGTTTTTTCTATTTCCCTCTGCTCAGTTTTGTTTCCTGTTTCTTGCAACAAACCCTCTTCCTTTCATTATCTTCTCCTCTATGACTTGGGCGATGGATGCCTCTTCTCCTCCCACGTTTCCAGCTTCCACTGGCTTCCTTTACAGTCTAGCATGTTTTGTTGGGTGTTGGGGTTTCGGGAGGGCGTCCAAAGCAATGGAAGAGGCAGGAGGGCGTCCAAAGCAATGGAAGAGGTAGGAGGGCGATGTTGAATCTGGAGAAAAAGGTAAGATATTTCTACACTTTTCTACTATTATTATATTTAAAATTATTGCGAAATCGAACCACTTTTTCCTTGCATTGTTTTTGTCAGTTGGATGTCATGATGGGAGGTTTGCCCTTTCTGCTTGTTTTCTTCTTGTGTTTAGCTTTTATCGTTGTCTGTATGTTGATCGAAAGGATGCATGTGCCCTCTCCTCAGGGTGTTATGTTTCTCTTGCTCGAGTGATAGACCTTCGTCTGTTTATTTATGTATTAATTCTTCTCTGCGATTGAGTTACAAGTTATTATGTTGATCAAACTAGTATTTTCGATATCATGGAAGTAAGTTTACGATAACTATGAAGCCCCTCCCTAGCACCCAAGTTTTTTCTTTGAATTTTTTTGTTAGCTCCTTCGCAAGTCCCTTTGATAACCTTTTGGCATCGAGAAAGAAAGGTTGTAGGATTAGTGTGATCAATGCTTGGGCTAGCCAGCTTAGAGTTTCGGTATTAAAACTTTTAGAATGAAAGGTTTGTGGGCAATGTG
>CM034147.1:715437038-715448007 GCA_019776745.2 Taxus chinensis | reverse complement strand
AACAACACCAGCTGCTATAGGCACTTGCCTTTACTAACCATGCAGGTACACTACACACAACAATAGCTACACATGTGTTTCTTCGTAAGTTTACTCTCATCACTTTTTATGCGTATTTTTCATCTTTAGAATCCACACTCCACCTTTTTCTTTTTTTCATTCCACGCTTGAGTCTAGTCCATCGGCATGTCTTCTTCTACACTCTACATGGATATTAGGTACACATCTCTATCTACTTTATGTTACCGAGTGTTCTGCTCACCAACATAAAGTGGGGGAAAAATGTAGACCACAAAATTATGCACTTTAAACGTTATTGAGCTCAGTCGTATACTACTATTTAGAAGGTTCTCAAGTGAATAAAGTAATAATTAATCCCACCTTTTGGCAATCTTTATTTTGTATTTTATTTCATCATTCCCACATATTTTCTTGCACTTATCCATCCATTTCACAATTTTCCCGTCATTCTATCCCAAAATTAGGGCACCCCAACCTATACTAGGGCACCCCAAGGAACTCTGGTCCCACCTTGGGTGCCCTAATCTATGCACATACTTTTTCACTTCTTTTGGGGGCCTTTCCAGTCATTTTTCATCCTTATTGTTTTCCCCAACCGGCCTTTTCAGGATTAATTACAAAATTAAGCTTGAGAGCCCTATAAATATAAAGTTATAAGACCATAATGAGGGTCCTAGTGTCACATACTACTATCACTTAATCTAGAGTTGCATCCATTGCATCACTTGTATCCACATAGTGTCATGCATCAAGGCTAGGAGATCTACATCACATACACACACTACATAGGGGAGGGATACTATTTTATTCATTGTTCACATACTATTTACATTTTCTATAGTTATGATTTCACGTTACTTCATAAAGTGTGACTAATATGAGATCACCTAAGGAACGACATGCACACACTCACCAGAACTACATCTGGGTCTGAAATGTAGTGCAACACTCAGTGATAATACCACTAGGTTGGAATTTGATGTTAGTCTGACCCATTCATTTGCATTTTTTTTTTCTAGGGGTTGATACTTCCTCTTACATTACAACTCATTTTCCAATTCATTCAATAGATCTAGTGCGACAGACAGGAAACATTTGGAGATACCTTGATATCATACTGAAAGTATTTTCTAAGCATTTATAGAGACCATAGCACCTGGACTATAGACCAGGGTGCCTCGAGGCTCCACAATACGCTCCTATACACCTCAGTCATTTCACATATTTTAGATATGGTCTTCACAGGGTCCCTGAATGATGGTTTGCACTTCCAGATTATGTTTTTAGACTTGTGACAAACCTGCAACAATCCCTTCGAATCATCTATGCCATTTCTCTCCCTTTTCTTGCACATTTAAGGTTTTATTTCACTTAAGGTAATTATTTACAATTGTTATTTAATTTTATAGTCTTTTATTACAGTGTTTTAGTCCTCCTAGAGAGATTAACATTAATACCCTAATACCCTATTTAGGTCATCTTAGGTCATTTCCATTAATATTTCCACTACTACAAAATAAAAAATGAAAATGATAGAACTTCACTTTTCCTTAATATATGGCCTTTACACTCTAGAAAATATTTTCTTGTTCAAAAAATGATAAAATTGAGAATGCCACATATCTCAAATTTATGTTAGATTCTAAAAAAAAATTTCAGCATATTTTCAAAACATTCTTTTGTGCTTCCAAACTAAGTAGGCAATATTTGTTCAAGTGCATAAACCAAAGAAATATGGTATGATCTAGATAAAAAGTGCAAAACCCAACTGTCACACATTAACTCCACACTCAACATTAAAAAGTTCCAATATTTAATTATGATTGATCTCCATTGAATAATATACCAAGAAATTTTATATATAGTTAGTATTTCATTGTTCTTGAGACATATTTTAGGGTTATGGTTTCATTCTCAATAATATTTTGGTGTATGGGTTTTATTTTCATCCCCCAAAAGGTTAGAAAAAATAGACCCCTCCAAAACATCCCTATTTTTCCCTCACCATATTTGTCGTGCCCTTTCAACAAAACTTGTCAATAAACACTCAATATGTATCTTTTCTCCCATCTCAACTATACTTTAACCCTAACCTTCACTATATCCATGCACCCACTTACTCTATTAAAAGAAACAAGTTCAAACCCTAATACCTACCCTACTTTTCTCAAAACATCAAACTACTCAAATCAATGCTCGAAGTCTCCCTTTCAATCAATCCATGTTATTACTCGATCCCCACCATAAACATTCAAAACAAATGTCATATGAAAAACTATTTAAGGGGGTGTCTTTTGTGCCAAGTGATCAGATTTCAAATGGATTTTTATTTGATACCCATGAAATTTTAAATCCTTTTAGCAATAGAAATAAAGAAAGTATAGCTCCATACAATGAAAGCACCATCCAAAACACCACATCTAAAACTTAGATCTCTATGTCTTCTCCAAAAACCTTCATTAAATATTTATGTGCACATAAGAATTAGAACTATGATTCAAACCATACCTCATCCATTTAGATGTAGTAATGGCATATACAACAAAAGACAAGTAAAATAGTTTTCCCATTTGAAAATAACAATGGTATATACAACAAAAGACCATTAATTTAGCTATGTTTTTCAAGTTGAGTGCAATCATTTTCTTCTCTAAAATAAAAATAACACAAGACCACAAATGTATTTTTTACTCATCTACAAGTCTCAACCCATCTCTAAATGGAAGGCCAACAAGTATGTGTGATACCTAAGAGACTCTCCAATATAAATTAAACAAGCAAAATAGATTAGAAATTGACAAGGCAAAATTAAACCAAGCCCAAAAAATTGATGCTCATATATATAAAGACTGGCATTTGGAATGACCAACATCCTCTAATGTGGAAACTTTCCACCTACAAATGAAAACTTGAATTGATTATAATCATAGACTGGATATCATGAAAATGGAGAGCTTGTAGGGAGCGACATCAACTAGCTTCAAATCAGGTCTCACATCTCGTACACACTATAACTAATATTCCTTCGACTCACATCTTCAATGATCCACCAAAATAATATGGGGCTCCAAAAAAACTAGACACAAAAAACTAGTGGCTTGAAGGACAAGATGCAACCTATAATATAGAGAGTGTTGAGAATTTATTATGTAAACACAAGAAAAGGAAAAAAACACTAATATCATATCATATCCATAACAAGTGGGTAACATTAAACCAAACACTAAATGTAATTATTCATTAATTCAACAATATTCTTTCTATCTTTCCTAAAACATAAAATATGGACTATATAATATTACCTCTAACATATCTAAAACCAAGAGTGATACCAAACACCACCAACTACACTCCACCTTGTTAAAAATGTTATAGGGAAACCACACTCTCCATATACACTAAATGAAACCTAGGCTCCAAAAGGGAAAGATACGAATGTCAATAATTATTGTTGGTCTTTACAACATGTCATCCGAGTTACTAGCACGAGAGGGAAACCAATGGAGTAGCCTAACCATTTCAGGCCTTTACCACCAACTTGTCATTAGATCCACTAAATAAAGCATGATTTGGCATTAAATATAACATGATTTGGCAGGAAGAAGCATGAAATTTATAGGATCAGTGGGAAAGTGGATGACACTAATGCAATTGTATATCATCGACAAATTCCATCGTACAAGCACCTTCGATTTAACCATTTGTTGTAGGACTGGGGAAACACATGTCGATACACTAGAAAAAACAAGGAGGATGAATTGGATTGTCTACCCTATTTTACCTACCAACTCACTTTGCTAAGATTATTTCATTGTATCTACAATTACAAATAGACAACTGAGATTTGTTTGATCAATGTATTGATGTATGGAAAAAATGAAGGCCCTTTATTTTTCCTAAGTGTATGTATTATGCACAACCCTTCACACAAGTAGAGGAATGCCTATTGGCATAATTACCATGTCAAAGGTAGGCAATTTTTGAAGAAATTATTTTTTTATATGTGTGAATGGGGGCTTGTTGACAATTTTGTCCCATTTTAAAACATGTAACAAGTAGGAAATTTGAATTAGACTGATGCGGAGTATAACTTCCGGAGACCATAACTTTGATCTGACTGTTGGATCATCTTGAAATTTTCATAGGGAGCTAGATATGGATTTAGTACTATCCCTTGACCACCATTCTCATGAAGGGTGGGTGTCTATTTGGGAATATTTTTGGGGCCAAATTCCTTCATTTAGTGGTCTAAAATTGGCTTGCAACCTTTTTGGGATTGTCTAGAATTTATAGTTTTAATATATTTTACTCCACTTTATGGAATAAGCCAAGATTTGGCATGAGCCTTCATTTATGAAGGGATATTTGGCACACAAAATTTGGGGTGCATCTGAGGTGTTTTACTTTTTAGGGTTTTTTGTGTTTTAGGGTTTTTTTGTGTTTTAGGGTTTTTCTTAGAGATAGTGGGAAATAAAAGGAGATCATGTCATGTTGTAAAATATTAGAGTGGATTTAGGAATGTGAAGGAAGCTATTTTGAAGTTTCTTGAGTATTGGTAAATTATGTGTGAGTTTTGGAGGCATTTCGACCTCTTGTAGCTGGATCCACATCATAGATTTTTCCTACCTACTTCCTAATACCCACTTTGTCCACACCACCAAGCAATCAAAACCACATTTTTTCTAATTCCACATGAAATTAAAAATAAAGTTTTGTGATTATTTATGAATTTTCAAACACTTATTGCAGTATTTAGGTGTGAAAGGATGTCAAGATATATTTTTTTTATAAGTAGATATTACATATGTGGGGATTTGAAATATATTTGGGAAATCGTAAGAGCTCAAATTTACATTGTCATTACATTTACAACATCATATCTTCCCCTACAATCTTCATGCATGCAAAATCATGATATCTATTAAGTAGTTACATATTGCTCAAGTGCATTTTGTCTTAGATGTGCACATTGCTTATATAGATTTTAATCTTTAATGAAGTAGTTGCAACATTAATTGTATTATTAGGTTTGTCTTCTTCAGAAACAGGTTGTACATGTTGCATTTTATTTCCTCACTTACACTCCACTAATTAATAATTTATTATTAATTACTTGGTTTTTCTCAAATTTTAAAATATATTAGGGAATATGAATACTTATGACAAAATTGAGCTCATGCTACATTTACATTATCATAGCTTCTGTAGGTAGAACCTAAAATACACACATTTTTTTGTCAAATATTTCTCTCGAATATTTATTCCTCAAGTACCCCACACATGAACATAATAGCCATCTAGAAATGTGTGCCTCTTTGGTGATGTCACAAAGCATTTCACCCTCTCCTACGCACATGACATAGAGTAAACTGTGAATTTTAAATTAAGCAATTCCATATATTATATTTTTTGAGATATTAAAATAGTTAATAAAATAATGAATCATGAATGTGACATATTTAGATTGGTACAGTTGTAAAAGATGTGACAAAATGCAATGCCCACTATTTTACCACATAAAATGTAACTAAAAAACTACCAAATTTTTGTCTTTATTATATGACGTAAGAGAAAGAAGTTATACATGATCACAAGACACATAGTATAAATTCATTGAACACACCACGATTTACTATTTTACCTTTGCATGTATTATATTTTGTTACTTAGGATTAATACTTATCTAGGAGCATGAAAAGGAAGTATTCTTTATGACACATCATTCCACATTTCAAATGTGGGCAACCTTCATTTCATTCTAGGATCCATTCTTACGATGATAGAATTCCATATTCTTTCTCTAACTACCTATTTCAGAACATACATGTCCACTTCAATTTTTGAACTTACAAAAGGTTATGGGACCAATACTACCCAGGGTATGAGGTTTCATACAAATAACTAACCCAAGATCATGGGTTATTAAGAGGTTGCATCACTTGCTGAACCACTTAGATTCCTAAGGAATTTCCTTCTACGTAACAATAATGGCTAAGCTTGGCTCAAAATATCTTTCATGCATGACTCTTGAACCATCTAATGGCACACTAGGGAAAAACAATGTTCACGTATTCACATATGGACATAATTTCATTTGTTTGAACAATGTTTCCGCTATACACTATGCATTATACACCTAGTTGAGCCTAAGTGAAGGCTATTATCCATAACTACAAGGAAAAGGAAAGGACAATTATTTTTGAATCATTACTATATGCATATTTCAGGATTACATTTTATTCAATTACTCCTTTGGTGTAAGACAAATTAGTGGTTAAAGGTAAACACAATTCTTTAGCACAGTACGCCCTCACAAGAGAGACGAACAATGTCAACCCACATCCACTCAAATGAGCATAATATGATACAATTAAGAGGAATGAAAAATAAATGAAAGATTAAGTTCTTATTTATAGACCATGAATATAGGTTCCTGAATTTACATTTCCAACCTTACCAAATTTCCTTGTGTTTAAACATTGAATCTTCCCACTTAAAACATTCTCCAAAACCATATGTTATCCTTACAAGCTATAAGTTTTCACTTTTCGCTTGTGTTAAGACATCAAGAGTAATCTCTTTTACTTAATTTCATGTACACTAACATTTTAGATAATGTTTTTCCACTGACATCACTAAATGTGCGTACAATTTACATGACAACCATATCTGAGATTTACTCATTTAATTTTTTCTTCCTACACTTCCATTGTGAAGTTAAGTCTCCACCTATCAACTTTTGTGGTAAACGTTTAAGCAACCAACCCCTACTTATTTACAACACCTACATCCCATCATGAGTCATATCTATGTTTAAACACATACTCCTCCAAAGGAAGTCTATATTTAAGGTAGGGTTCCACACTATACATAACAAAAACAATTCCCATATGTTCCCATTAACACATGACTATCAAAGGATAAAGAAAATATTAGATTCACAGCTTATAATTTCTTCTTCTATGATGAGGTATCATCATACACATACTATTTAAAACAAGTAATATTAACCTTCACAACATTTAAAACTTATCTTTCTTTCCATTACTCAAATAAACACTAAGATATACCCTTATAATCCTGTTATTACCCTCTTTTGCAGATGTCAAGTACTAGCTACCAAGTTTTGGGTTGCAAAATTATGTTAGTTTGGAGTATCTACTCAAGAATTTACTAAAGGTTCGACACACCTAAAGAGTCACGAAAAGATGCAGCCACAAAAGATCACCTATAAGTGGAATATCCATCCACCACTAATTTATACATGAGTCAAGAAATTTAACACATGAAGGGTAGGGTTATGACCATAGTCAAAGCACCATAGAAATACAATTTAAGTTGAATTTGAGATAACCAAATTCAAATCTCATTTCCACTAGTTTATAACTCTACCATTTTAATTAACCACCTTCCCACTTACATCTTACTATTACTAGTACTAGATAAAACACTAAACAACTGGATGCATTTTGGTAGAGGACGTATGATTTGAATAACACAAACAACTAAAGGTAAAAAGGTTCAAAGGTTGGAACATGATGTATATACATGATAACTATATTATTTTTCAAGTTTACGACACCATAGGGGCCAAGTTTAAGTTCTCTATTCAAAAATCACCCAAAATTTTGAGATTTTACCTTAATAACCATAAGCACAACTTCCAATGAAATTTAAGTCAAAAGTATAATATCAGTAATTCATCACCCCATTAAATTTGTACACAATACAAGAAGATAAAGAATTTTTTTCTTGCATTAATAAAAGTACAATTATTAAAGAAAGGTATATTTCTAACTCCATTAAAATTACTTCTTTTTGCAAATAACAACTTTAAACTTTGTTTTCCATCATTATTTCAAATCTCGTTACATGCCACCTGCAAGCTAACCTATAAAGTTAGTGTAAACATGGTCAGTAAAATATAAACGATGGCATGGCATTTCCCCATATGAATAACATTTTCACATATATATAATTTTCCACTTACAATAAATTTAAACACTTTTACGATACAATAGAGGTAAGAACACAAGTGAAATTTCATTTCTCTTTCAAGCTGGAGTGAGATAGAGAGAGGAGAGAGAGAAAAAAACACCAAATTTCCCATAAGAAATAAAATACAAATAAGTGTCATCAAGGAGATCTATAGAGTTGTGTGATAGTGTTTATAGGTTTTGCAATAGTTTTTCGTGGCTAGGAGAAAGTTCCATGGAAATTTTTCTCGCTAGTGCTGCAAGATTATAAAAATGACCAATTTGACCAAAGTGGCCCAGAAACTGAGTTTGAAATCCATTTTCCGAAACTCAAACACACCACGTGTAAATTTCCGTCAATTCCCCTATCGTACAGGGAACTCCTTGGAGCTTACAGAACACAAATCTTGTGACCAGGATTTAAATTTGCCACTACATTTCCGAAGCTACTTGTTGCAATTATGTTAGTTGGACTTTGTATTTGAACATCCAAAGGCCTACAAAACCCCATTACAAAATAATCGTTATGAGGTGATTTTCTCAAAGCTATTGATTGATTATGATAGTCCTAGAGAAATAATAGAGGTATGTAGTGACCAAATATCTTTTCTCTGTATGGGGGCCTAAACCATAGGCCAAAACCAAACTAAATTTTGAATTTTTAACAACTAAGCAAAGTGGTAAAATAGTTGACTGGGTCCCGCAGACGTGCAACGAAACAAGGTCAAATGATCGTCTAAGGTCATTATAGAGATTGACATGACATCTCACGTCACCAGTGAACATGATCATTCCATAACTTACCTACACTACAGGGGTTTGAGAGCGGTGTTTTGCGCGTCGTTGAAATTCATGTTTTATTAAATTTTAGCAAGGTGAACAAATGACATGATTAAATGGAAGTCAAGTTTAATTCTGTAATCGGGTGGATACGGTTATCCACTTGTATCATCCAAAAGTTCTAGGTTTCACATGACATGGTGTGAGAGTGTAACTTACACTAAAAGAGGGTCATATTAGTTCTACATTATGCGAGGTAAATATATCCATTATGTGCGACTAGTGATTTTATTAACAATAACCATACTCTTCATTTAATTAATATTTTCACTAGAACTATGAAGAGAAAACTATAAATATGAAAACATGCTATAAATAGGGAGAAAACCATGCCTTTGAATAATGAGGTGACAAGGGATGTGCTCCAAGCCAATTGACGCGTACAAGCTATGAGTCTCCACATACACATTTGATAACTAGTTCACATGCATTATGTAAGACTTCAACTTGCAAACATGCCTATAAAACCAAACTTCTTGTGAACGATGGATGAATGGAGTTCCCACCCCACCCCAACCTCGACCTCCACCCCCATTTTTTTGGTATCACATTTCTTGAGAAAACATGTTTGCAATAGTTGCAAATAGAAGTCTTCATGATGATGAATCACATTAATAAGCCAACATCCACACATCCATGTCAAGTACCAACACCATATCCCAAATTTGTAGCATGTCAAGTAGCCAATGATAAACCATTTACCACGTACATTCCAATAGAAAACCAATGCATCCATGCAAAGAAAATACTAAGAAATCTTAACCTTCCCAAGTTCCAACTCAAGGGATTTCTGGGGGACACGGGTCTGTTGCATCCTAACAACTCAATCATGGATTCAAACTGTAATTGCAACAAGAAGCAAACACCAACCACGTACACCATTGAATGGGCGAGTGAGGACTTCAACGTTCCATGGCCTTTTAGATAAACCCATTTTTCGCATATCTTGCAGCTGGCAGATCTTAGGAGCCCATAATTCATTCAGGCACATTACCAAACAGTTTCAGAGAACCAGTTTTTTTACACAATCAGTCAGCCATTGCATCTAAATATCTGACAATAATCCCTTATCCTCCATGTTTTTGATGAGTGCACACACCCTGCTCACAACCCTACACAGTTTTCCCCTGCTAAAATAGTAAAAATGAAGCTTATGCAAGTCAACTAAAATTTCCTTGGGACCGTGTTTCCTTGTGCCGCTTGGATGAATGGTCTCCCTACCAGCTACGCGTCCCCACACACAGCTTGCCAGAGCAAGACTACAAAATACATAAATCTCCTTTTCACCACGTTGCAGTAGAATGACTACTTCTTTTCTGTGTGGAGTGTTGGCATGGAATGTTTTTTATGCCCCTGATATCAACGTTTTGCCTACAAATCGACCAGAAAACCAAAAAAACATCTACAACATCAGACAGGAAAGCCTCGTAGATCGTTGACAGTGACTCATCAAATGCGACCATCATGCATCCAAATATTGTTCCCAAAGCTCCCATCTTGGGCGGCATGTTTAGATTTCCCATTGTGGTGCAGGCTGGAAGAAAACAGGTAATTGTCGTGGTTGTTAGTTTAGCATTTACCCAAAATTCGTTTGCAAAATAGGTTTTAAGGCACTCTCATTAAATCCATTTTGTTCACCACCAGCCAGTCCATGACATCCCCTGAAGGAAAAGCTTCTTGACTAGAAAACAAACAGCCTTTTCTTTTTGGCTGAGCATCCACCCTTGTATTTCTATTTCCCATGGCGGCAACCCATGTATTATGGTGGCGACATTTATCTTGGTAATACTAATAATCGAATTAAAGCCACTTCTAAGGAAGAATGTCAGGCGGGGTTCAAATAGAAACCAAATTCAAATGTTGAGGATAAAGTAAACGTGCTCCATTACAGCCTGGCTACCCTTGCATAAATGTCTTTTACAATCATTAACATCTATCCTTATTGTTACTATATTGGCACATGTGATTTTAAATTTTAGTCGTGGTGTAAAGGAGAGCATGGTCACATCCTCCCGAACAGATGAGATGACACCTAAGATGACAACGGGTGCATGGTGAGTGCTCACAAATTTAGGTTTAATTTCTCGCCAAACACTAGTGAACTCACAAGGAAGGGGGCCAACAACAAAAAA
>CM034147.1:715401036-715436609 GCA_019776745.2 Taxus chinensis | reverse complement strand
GCCTAGCTCTTGTTCTGAGAAAAGATTAAACGAAAAATTTAGGATAGATTCGTGAGAATCCAAAACCTAAGAGGCCACAGTTTTAAGAAATCTCAGATCCCTCGGAGACCACAGTATATTAGTTACTATGTCTAAACATTTCAAAGATGTTTCATAGTTTTATTATTAAATTTTTTGTTTCATGGTATCTATGGAGGATATTCATCAAATATCGAAGAAAATTTCCATTTGCATGGTCTTAAAGATGCAATGTTGTATATTTGTGCCAGCTCCCTAGTGTTTTCTTCTTATTTTCGTATCATTACCCTAGGTTAATTTGTGTTAAATGGTTTAAATTCATTGGTGTTAAAACAGAGCCTGATTCCAAGTTGGAAAGTGAATTATAAAATATGTTAACTGCCAATGAAATCATGGGGTCCCATTTAAAACTTTCTTAACTACAAATGGTTAAGTTGCTCCATTAAAAGATGTATGCAGGGAACATCAAGGATTTTTATTCTGCAGGCATGGAAGAAGACATTTATGCACGCCATCCTGCTAATCTTTTAAAAAATGGTATTTCTGCACATTAATATGAATGAAAAACATGTTATAATGTTGTCTCTGAAGTAATTCAGAATAGTCTTGCAGTTAATATAGGGTCTTTTTGCTATCAGGGAAAGCATGGTATGATCTTATTAGTTAAAAATTAGTAACTAATTTTTTGTTGTATATTTATGTTTATTCACAAAGGATATATTGGATTTCAATCTCAAAATACATAGACCATACAAATACCACCAAAGTAAGAGCGACGAGGTGTGGTTAAATATGGAACAAAAGGGGCGTATGATTTGTAGGACAATATTGTGTCCTGTTGTGTTATGTGATCTGTCAATGTATGGTTTCAGATTATTTAGTTTTTTCTTTTTATATATATATGGTTACCATTGGTATGTTCTCAGATCAAGGCACAAATAATGGAACATAACATTTCAGAGCTTTTTTTATGTGGCTTTTTTATTTACCATATTTTAGAGGTTTTTCTCATACAACTTAAATTATTTTTGTTATTAAATGCTTTGGAGACAAGATCAAATGATGCACAGCGAGAGACATACACAAAGGAAGGTTAGTTTTTTTTGCATCCAACAATATTATTATTATATCTTATTCATTCATTATTTTATATTGTTATTCATTTATTATTCAATTTGTTCAATCATTTAAGGGGTTTATTCATTTACCTACTGTTATGCACCCCAACTTTGTTTATTGTCCATCCGCACATTTGAATTTGAATTTTAGTTATGTTATTTAAACTCTATTTACAAATCATGCAATCAAAACCTTTCTAGGATTTATTTATGTCTTGCAACAAATTCCAACAATTAGATTTTCTGAAAACTATACCTATTCCAAAAACTATTTGCACGATTTCTTTACCAATTATCCAAATAACACAGCAGTGACTTGTGTACTTTTATAAATAACAGAGTAATAACTTGTGTACTTTTATAAAACTAACAATATGTGTTTGGTAATAAAATATACCTTATCTTATTTCTCTTTTTTAAAAATATCTTTGAGTGTTTAGTATATGCTTGCTTACAAAAGTTTCACTCTTTTATTTATTTTAAAGATAATCCGAGTGATTAGTGTATGTTTTTCCTCTATGATCCAAATTTCTGAGTGTCGATAAGGATGCTAGTAAAAGGATATCAGTTTTTGTTATTGGCCAAATAAAATAGAGTCATCAAATAATTTTGTTGACATTTTTATATTACTAATAATGGTTTAGTATACCAGTAAAATCCTATGTTGTATAACCAAAACTTCAATGTTGCTTTTTAAAATGTAATTATTTTAATGTTCTTTGATTGTATAAGAGTATATGGTAGTGTTTTTTTATTTGCACTACAAATATTAATTATATAGATGGGAGCTGGAGTTAAGTCTTGATTTAGGAGGGAGGGAGAATATAATCGGTTGTTATGGGTGTGATATTTGATACCAATTACTCATTTGTTCATAAATTTATTTTAATATTTTGTTTTATAAATTTACTTTAATATTCTATTTTATATATTTAATATTTTGTTTTATAAAATCTGTATCTTCTATGCCATACAAAAATATGTTGATTATCGTGCTTGACATTAGTTTCAAAAATATGATGATTATCATGTTTGACATGAGTTTCAAAAATATATTGATTATCATGTTGGACATTAGTTTCTTGTTCATATGCAACTCATTTTTCTCATAGTTTCAAATGTAATTCATGAATATAAGAACTGTTTAATTTTATTGACATGGTACAATTTTAAATGATCATAAAAAAATATGGTTGAATTTGTAATTTATAAATTCTTTTATTAAAAATATTTTTGAATTTAAATAACCTGTATATTCAATTCTTTTTTAAGAATTTACAATTGTTTGTTTTAACAAGTGAGTAATTAAGATAAAAGTGCTTTCAATCTAATTGACATATATGTTGGAAATATCTAATCTTGTTCTAGATAAATTTTAACTTTATGGAATTCAACTTTATGTAAAAGATATTCACATTTATTGTGAATATTAACTCCTCCAAAATATCAAAAGATATTGTATATAATATCTAGAAAATATCAAGAGATATTATATATATATAGAAATATCTGGGAATATCTATAAAATATCCAAAAGATCAATAATATCTAATATAAGATATTATGAGATATTATGAGATATTTTCTAAGGTAGAAGGTTGGAAAACTTCTATAAATAAGAGGTTTCATTTTGTAATTAAAAAAAGCAAGAAAAGTAAGAGAAGGCACTGAAGTGCTCTGGAGTATTTTTAATACAAAGCCTTGTTTTTTATATTTCTCTTGTGAGTTTGTGTGTGTTCATAATATTGTTTTTATTTGCAGCATACACCCTCTAGGTTAGGAGTTAGATATAATTCTTTCAAATTGGTATCAGAGCTAGGTTGATCTTAAGTTATAAGTTTTTATTTCACTATATTAGTCTAGTTCAAAATGGCGGGTATGAGCAGCAGTATCACTCAATCCCAAATCCACATATTCAATGGGAAGAACTACGATTATTGGAGCATAAAAATGAGGAGCTTATTTTGTTCACTAGATGTGTGGGAGCTAGTTGAGAATGGGTTTCCAGAACCTGTAGATTTTCAAGTATTTCAAGCACTAGTACAAACAGATAAGGATTTGTTGAAGGAGAACAAGTAGAAGGATGTCAAGTCTGCATTTTTGAATGGCATACTAGAAGAAAAAGTTTATGTTTTACAACCACATGGATATGAAATTGTAGGTCAAGAACACAAGGTCTGTAAATTGAAAAAAACCTTGTATGGTCTGAAACAAGCTCCAAGAGCATGGTATAGCAGGATTGATTCATATTTTTTGAAAAATGGATTTAGAAAAAGTGATAGTGAACCAACACTATACATCAAAATGAATGATCAAGAACAAATTCTAATTGTATGCCTATATGTTGATGATCTAATATTCACAGGAGATTTGTCTATTGACTTGTTTAAGACAACAATGAAGAAAGAATTTGAAATGACAGATTTGGGTCTAATGAAGTTTTTTCTTGGCATAGAAGTCAGTCAATTAGAAAATGGAATTTTTATATGTTAATCAAAATATTCCAATGATATTTTGAAAAGGTTCCGCATGATGAATTGCAATCCAGTATCAACACCTGGTTGCCATAGGATTGAAGCTAAGCAAAGATGATAAAGGTTGTGATATTGATCCAACTATGTACAAAAGACTTGTTGGTAGTCTGATGTACTTGATTGCTACAAGGCTTGATATCATATATGGTGTAAGTCTTATTTCCAGGTTTATGGAATCCCCAAAGGATTCTCATTGGCAAGCTGGAAAAATAATTTTAAGATATGTTAGTGGAACAAAAGCTTTTGGTATTTTATATACAGCTTCTAATATTTTTAAGTTAGTTGGTTACACATACAGTGACTGTGCAGGAAGCATAGATGACAGAAAGAGCACATCCGGCTATGTTTTCCATTTTGGTTCAGGAGCAGTTTCATGGGCTTCTAAGAAACAACCTATTATCACTCTTTCTTCGGTAAAAGCAGAATATGTGGCAGCCACAATAGTAGCATGTCAAGCAATATGGATGAGAAGAGTATTATCAGATCTAAAGCAAGAACTAGAAGGATCAACAAAGATATTTTGTGATAACAATTCAGCTATTGCATTATCAAAGAATCATGTTTTTCACAAAAGGAGCAAGGATATTGATACAAGGTATCATTTTATCAGAGAGCTAGTCAACAATGGACAAATATTTTTGGAGTTTTGTAGGTCTGCAGAACAATATGTTGATATCTTCACCAAGCCATTACCAAAGGACACATTTGAGCATATGAGAGATTGCTTGGGCATCATAGGTCCGTATTGCTCCAACAATACTTGAAGAATCAAGATTAGGAGGGAGTGTTGGAAATATCTAATCTTGTTCTAGATAAATTTTAACTTTATGGAATTCAACTTTATGTAAAAGATATTCACATTTATTGTGAATATTAACTCCTCCAAAATATCAAAAGATATTGTATATAATATCTAGAAAATATCAAGAGATATTATGTATATCTAGAAATATCTGGGAATATCTATAAAATATCCAAAAGATCAATAATATCTAGTGTAAGATATTATGAGATATTATGAGATATTTTCTAAGGTAGAAAGTTGGAAAACTTCTATAAATAAGAGGTTTCATTTTGTAATTAAAAAAAGCAAGAAAAACAAGAGAAGGCACCAAAGTGCTCTGGAGTATTTTTAATACAAAGCCTTGTTTTTTATATTTCTCTTGTGAGTTTGTGTGTGTTCATAATATTGTTTCTATTTGCAGCACACACCCTCTAGGTTAGGAGTTAGATATAATTCCTTCCATATATATTCAACTCCCTTTTATAAACTCTATTTTTTTTAAGGATAACAAAGTGCTTGAAATTATTTTTTGGGGATTAACTTTTGGTTTGGACATTCATGTGCATTTTATGTAAAGATATTTGTTATAAAAAAAATTTACTTTTCTATGATAAAAGTTTTTGTCATGCAAAATTTATTGATTATCAGGGTTGTTATCAATTTTGGTTTTATTACAAGTCATTTTTTGCAAGGTTTCAACTTAGGAAAGCATAACTTGTTTAATTTTATATGACAATCATCGATGATTGAAATCGTAAATTATATTTTGCAAATGTTTATTTCAGTTTGTCTGAAGTGTATAATTCATTTTGAAAATATTATTGAAACTTCATATTAGGAAAAGTATAACTTGTTTAATTTTATATATGATCATCATAGCTGATTGAAATCGTAAATTATATTTTTGTAAATGTTCATTTCAGTCTGTCTGAAGTGTATAATTCATTTTGAAAATATTATTGAAACTTCATATTAGGAAAATTATAACTTGTTCAATTTTATATGATCATCATAGCTGATTGAAATCGTAAATTATTTTTTGTAAATGTTTATTTCAGTCTGTCTGAAGTGTATAATTCATTTTGAAAATATTATTGAAACTTCATATTAGGAAAAGTATAACTTGTTCAATTTTATATGATCATCATAGCTGATTGAAATTGTAAATTATTTTTTTGTAAATGTTTATTTCAGTCTGTCTGAAGTGTATAATTCATTTTGAAAATATTATTGAAACTTTATATTAGGAAAAGTATAACTTGTTTAATTTTATATATGATCATCATAGCTGATTGAAATCGTAAATTATATTTTTGTAAATGTTTATTTCAGGTCTGAATTGTATAATTCATTTTTAAAATATTATTGAAACTTCATATTAGGAAAAGCATAACTTGTTCAATTTTATATGATCATCATAGCTGATTGAAATCGTAAATTATATTTTTACATTGAAAATATTATAAATGTTTATTTCAGTCTGTTTGAAGTGTATAATTCATTTTGAAAATATTATTGAAACTTCATATTAGGAAAAGTGTAACTTGTTCAATTTTATATGATCATCATAGCTGATTGAAATCGTAAATTATTTTTTGTAAATGTTTATTTAAGTCTGTCTGAAGTGTATAATTCATTTTGAAAATATTATTGAAACTTCATATTAGGAAAAGTATAACTTGTTCAATTTTATATATGATCATCATAGCTGATTGAAATCGTAAATTATATTTTTGTAAATGTTTATTTCAGTCTGTCTGAATTGTATAATTCATTTTGAAAATATTATTGAAACTTCATATTAGGAAAAGTATAACTTGTTCAATTTTATATGATCATCATAGCTGATTGAAATCGTAAATTATATTTTTGTAAATGTTTATTTCAGTCTGTCTGAAGTGTATAATTCATTTTGAAAATATTATTGAAACTTCATATTAGGAAAAGTATAACTTGTTTAATTTTATATATGATCATCATAGCTGATTGAAATCGTAAATTATATTTTTGTAAATGTTTATTTCATCAGTCTGAATTGTATAATTCATTTTGAAAATATTATTGAAACTTCATATTAGGAAAAGTATAACTTGTTTAATTTTATATGATCATCATAGCTGATTGAAATCGTAAATTATATTTTTGTAAATGTTTATTTCAGTCTGTCTGAAGTGTATAATTCATTTTGAAAATATTATTGAAACTTCATATTAGGAAAAGTATAACTTGTTCAATTTTATATATGATCATCATAGCTGATTGAAATCGTAAATTATATTTTTGTAAATGTTTATTTTAGTCTATCTGAATTGTATAATTCATTTTGAAAATATTATTGAAAATTCATATTAGGAAAAGTATAACTTGTTCAATTTTATATGATCATCATAGCTGATAAAGAAATCGTAAATTATATTTTTCGTTGATCATCAATATCGCTGATTGAAATCGTAAATTATATTTTTGTAAATGTTTATTTCAGTTTGTCTGAATTGTATAATTCATTTTGAAAATATTATTGAAACTTCATATTAGGAAAATATAACTTGTTTAATTTTATATGATCATCATAGCTGATTGAAATCGTAAATTATATTTTTGTAAATGTTTATTTCAGTCAGTCTGAAGTGTATAATTCATTTTGAAAATATTATTGAAACTTCATATTAGGAATTTATAACTTGTTCATTTTATATGATCATCATAGCTGATTGAAATTAGTAATTTTGATTTTTTTTATAAATGTTTATTTCAGTCTGTTTGAAGTGTATAATTCATTTTGAAAATATTATTGAAACTTCATATTAGGAAAAGTATAACTTGTTCAATTTTATATATGATCATCATAACTGATTGAAATCGTAAATTATATTTTTGTAAATGTTTATTTTAGTCTGTCTGAATTGTATAATTCATTTTGAAAATATTATTGAAAATTCATATTAGGAAAAGTATAACTTGTTCAATTTTATATGATCATCATAGCTGATTGAAATCGTAAATTATATTTTTGTGATCATTTTGATCGCTGATTGAAATCGTAAATTATATTTTTGTAAATGTTTATTTCAGTCTGTCTGAATTGTATAATTCATTTTGAAAATATTATTGAAACTTCATATTAGGAAAATTATAACTTGTTTAATTTTATATGATCATCATAGCTGATTGAAATCGTAAATTATATTTTTGTAAATGTTTATTTTAGTCAGTCTGAAGTGTATAATTCATTTTGAAAATATTATTGAAACTTCATATTAGGAAAAGTATAACTTGTTCAATTTTATATGATCATCATAGCTGATTGAAATCGTAAATTATTTTTTTGTGAATGTTTATTTCAGTCTGTCTGAAGTGTATAATTCATTTTGAAAATATTATTGAAACTTCATATTAGGAAAAGTATAACTTGTTTAATTTTATATATGATCATCATAGCTGATTGAAATCTAAATTATATTTTTTTAAATGTTTATTTCAGTCTTTTGAAGTGTATAATTCATTTTGAAAATATTATTGAAACTTCATATTAGGAAAAGTATAACTTGTTCAATTTTATATGATCATTAATTGAAACTTCACATTAGGAAAAGTATAACTTGTTCAATTTTATATGATCATCATAGCTGATTGAAATTGTAAATTATTTTTTTGTAAATGTTTATTTCAATCTATCTGAAGTGTATATTCAATTCATTTTGAAAAAATCATCTACATTATTTTTTTGGGATAAAGAAGTGTTTGAAAATATTATATTGGGCAACAAAATTGCTATATCGTTTAGATATTCATAATATATTTATATATAAAATATATTTATTTGATTATTATTGAACAAAATAATTTTAATATTAATAATCAAACAAAATGTTATATATAGGAATATAAAGATGTAAAATATTTACGAATGGTTCTTTAAAAATATAATTTTTAAAAATGAAAATGTTAAATTTTATTTTATGATTAAATAACATTTAATAAATTCTCTTTTTATGAGGTAACAGGTTAAAAAAATTAGGACATTTTGATTATATGCGCAGTTTATACGTTTTTTTTTTTTTTTTAAATTTAAGATAAGATTAAGACTTTTTTTTTGGGCTAAATCTCTATGTGAAATTTTTCAAGCTTTTATAATTTTTATGTTGCATTATTTTTTTCAATACGGACACAAAGGCATGCATTCGAAGTTCAAGACATTAATATTTTAGTTATAATTGATCCAAATATGTTTTAGCATTTTAAGAATCAATAATTTGTATTTTATTTTTATGTATTTACTTGTATAGATGATTAGATGTGCACGCGAGTATTTTAAATATAAACCATTTTATGTACTACTCTTTCACATATAAATGATTGCAAGTTTTTATAAAATTGAGAAATATCGAGATGAAAATATGTTAAAAATATTTTAAAATATACATTCTATTCTTTATATAAAAAATGTATTCAACTGATATATTTATTCATATTGTATGGTATAATTTGTATTCAACTAATATATTTATTCATATTGTATGGTATATATTTGTATTTATATTTATATTAATATTTTCCATATTCTGACTTTGGATTTATTTATGTATTAATTTAATATTGTTTGTACGACGTATTTGTATATTATATATTTTTCATCAAGTATATATTGTTATAATGGTTTTACATAATTTATCATATATTATTTGCATGTGTAAGTAAATTTTATGTGATATGTATTTTTTCATAAATTATTTGTATATAATCTAGGATGTATAATTAAATGTTTGTTTGTTATATTTGTACATTACATATTTTTTGATACAAATTTGTATTTTTATTCTACATATTTTTCTTTTCTTTTTAAAATTATTTTTTTAGATTCAATTTTTATGTTTATTTTGTATATTTTTCTTTATTCTATGTATAATAAAATATTAGTATGACATATCTATATATTTTTTATTTAGTACAATAAGTTTGTATTTGTCTACATATATTTTCCTCTATATCTAAAATTAATTAAGATTCAATTTTTACGTATTATATGATGAACCAAAATGTTAGTGTTTTATTTAATATTATATAGATGTTATATTTTTATATTGTTTATGATGATTAGTTACCCACTTTTACCATCCATTTTTATTTTTATTTTTAAAAATAATATTAATATTTAATAAAATATTAATTAGAAAATAAAAAAAATATAAAAGAAACTATTTCAATTTTAAAAATAGGAATTAATAAAAATAAAGAAAAAATTAATAAAATTTACAATTTCCAAAAAAATAATAAAAAATATTAATAAAAATTGAAAGAACTAAAAATTAATTGAAATAATAAGGAATCTAAATTATAATAAAATATGATTAAAATTACAAAAAAATGATAAAAATCTAAAATTATAAAAAACATTAAATAATGGAAAGAAAAAAAATTAATTTAAGTAAAGAACTAAAATAAATCAAAAATTAAAATTACATGCACTAATATTATATGGTATGAGATGGAACGTAATAATAAACATAGCCATTTTACACGGTATAGACACATTATATTATTGTCTATAGTATTATTGGTTCAGTTCTATCTCTATATATAAAATTAACATTATATTATAATATATAGTGTGAATATAAAGAGTAAAATTATATAATATAAAAAGTGAAAATTAATAATTATAATAATTTATTATTAATAAAATTAATTATTTAGTTATTTTAATAATTATAAAAAATATATTAATATTATTTAATAATATTATATAGTATATATACTATAATATGAATATAATACTAACTATTAGTATATTATTATATATTCTATATTATTTATATTACATATAACAATGTATTATAATATCAAAGTTATATTTATATTTTAATATAATATTGACAATAATATAGATTATTATATATTCTATATTGCATATTATATTCCACTTCAACATCAGTGTATATTAAATTGCTTCAAAAAAGCCACAGATGGTTGACACGTTTTGGAACTTTGGTAATGGAAGTTATGCATGTGGGCTTAAAATAGTAACATTTTGCATCATACTTCCCGCAATAGGAAATATTACTCTCTATAATAAACAATTCTAAATAGATATTACCTCATATGAGATTGGGTGCATTATAGGTTATAGCATGTAGGAGATCATAAGCACTCTCTATATACACCCCTTCTCATCAATCACCATTATATATGCCTCAAGGGGTTTAATCCTATCCCAAAAGCTGAAAGTCAAATATGTATATTAGTCTGGTGTGATATTGTCCTGATATAGTAATACGAACATCAAAAATTACAGTTTAAGATATACCCGTAACGGAAACAACCCAACACAAAACAACATAGTCGTAGTCTAAGTGCAACACTTCGAGTGGGACATGACAGAGAAATAATACACACCTTAAAGAGGTCTTGAATGAGTTCTTTCGCTCCCATGGAGTCTTGAAGTTTAGCTTGCACAGCTTCATGTGCAATAACCTTCTCTCTTGTACTTTTGAGTTGTTTTCTTTCTCCGATCATTTGCTTCTCCTCTGACAATGTGCAATATTCTACACTGTAAACTTTGTATTTGTTCAAGACAAGAAGATGGGGGAAAACTACAAGACGGTCAATAAAAAAATAGAATACTCCACTTCAACATCACAGTCTAAGTGCAACACTTTGAGTGGGATAGGACAGAGAAATAATACACACCTTACAAGAGGTCCTGAATGAGTTCTTTCACTCCCATGGAGTCTTGAATTTTAGCCTACACAACTTCATGTGCAATAACCTTCTCTCTTGTACTTTTGAGTTGTTTTCTTTCTCTGATCATTTGCTTCTCCTCTGACAATGTGCAATATTCTACATTGTAAACTTTGTATTTGTTCAAGATAAGAAGATGGGGGAAAATTGCAAGACGGTCAATAAAAAAATAGAATACTCCACTTCAAAAACACTCAACATAAATTTTAACTTTGTTTATAGATCTAATTTGCATCTTGTAGCACTGGGAGTGATATTGACTAACACAATATGTTTGGTAAAAGGAAATCATACACTTTTGTTAAGCTCCTCTTCAAAAGAGTGTAACCCTGACCTCTCTCTCTAGATGCAACATTTGCACTCTTGATTTTACATCATGCATCGAGGGTCCAGTAATCTGCAAGAGTAAAATTTAGGAAAACTTTAGTTCAACTTGTAATGCAACTCAATACCAGCTTGCTTACGAGCTCAGTTAGCTCCCTATGGACCTAAAAAAGTAACCCTTTCAACTTCCTCCATCCCTTTATCAAATTCTATGTGTTTTTAGGATTTCTTATGCTCGGGGTTTTCGGTCGACCATTTTCAGATCTGAAGGTTGAAATATCATTTCCTATATTTGTTTATGTTATTTCCAAAGTCTCATAATTTTTTCTCTTGTAATTGGAGAGTTACGAATTTTAGAAGTTTTCCCCATTTGTCTAGGGCACGCTGTAATTTTTTGGCAGCATTTTAATTTCTGTTAAATCTCAAAAATAGTTTTCTAATGTCATTTATAATAATATCAAGCTCTCTTTAAATTCTCAAGTAATTCAGGTGGACATTTTGGGAAATATTAAGTTTCTTTAGTTCGTTTCCCTAACTATAAAAATTTGGAAAATTCGGTATTTTATGTGGCTACAAATTTTCAATATTTTGGTGCATTTTTAAGTGGTATCCCACAAGGGATATTTCAGTGGTATCAGAGTTGTTTTTCCAGCCTGTTGGGATTGAAAGATGGGGGACAAAGACAGTGAGGATATAGGTGTAGATCTGATGAAATAATTGTTCACCAACATGGTAAAGCATTATGAGACTACCAATCTCTATTTGAGTCAGCTCACTAAGATGTTAGCCCAGGACATGATTGATACTCATGCAGAAAGATGCGAAAATAGCAATAGGGGACAACATGGTCTAAGAGTGGAGGGTGGACATTCAAGGCAGCAGTCTTCCCATTCTTCTACCAGGCCTTTGAGGTTTCAAAAACCTTCTTTCTTGAAGGATCCAGAAGGTTCACAGGTACAACAACCAGTGGATATTGTAAATGAAGAGTCTTGTTGGGAAAGGTACCAGACCTTGATTGATGGCTTTTGTGACAACATGCCATTCCAAGAATATTGCAAAATGAAGATTGACAGTAGGCCTAGGAGAGATCACCACGTACAGGTACCAAAGATGAAAAGGAGGTTGAGACAGATTTTTGTTCCACACTTAGATGATTCTATGAAGTGTACTGCATAGTCTTGGGTCAAGAAGTTGAAGACATACTTCAACTTGAATCCTATGCATGAGGAAGATGTAATTAAGTTTGCAATCTTACATCTAGAGGGAGATGCTCATGATTGGTGGCATTATGGGTTGATTACACAGGGACACATATATATCATGACTTATGCAGAGTTCACAAAGAGACTAGTGAGCAAATTTGATAGGAGGGACCCCGAAAAGTATTTTAGAGAGTTGACTCATTTGAGGCCGACTGGTTCCTTCAACCAGTATATCACTGATTTTTAGATCCTATCAGTCATAGTACCTGATGTTATAGAGATGAGGTTGATTTCCTTATTCACAACAGGTTTGACAGACGCTCTCGTTGGATTTGTGAAGGCATTTGAGCCTTTTTCTTTGCATGAGGCTATTAGAAGAGCTCGTGACTTGGAGTTATCCACTCCTAAGTCGAGGTTTCCACCTCGAGTGTAGCCTAAGGGTTTCCCTTTTAGAACCGAGGGTGCACAACTGAAGGTACCTCCACCTAGGAATGATATAGCCTAGAGACCATTCGGATCTAGAGAGGATAGAGAGGAATTGAGTGAAAGAAACTATGTTTCGATTGCCACACACCTTGGGTTCCAAGACATGATTGCAAGGGTAGAGGGAGAGCCCAATTCATAGAGGTCTTTGAGGAGAGTGCTGGTGACGAGGATAGAGAGAAGATATGGGAAATTTTTGGATTGGCCGCCACCTAGGACATTGACACATTTGAGAGGATTCGTGGGGTTGTGCACATACTATCGGAGGTTCGTGAAGAATTTCTTTCAGTTGACTGCTCCATTGACCGATTTGACCTAGAAGGGGGCTTTTTCTTGGTCAGACACAGCACAAAAAGTTTTTTATCAGAGCAAGGAGGTGATGAGTTCATGTCCCATCCTCGCATTACCATATTTCTCCCGCTCATTCATTCTATAGTGTGATACATCAGGAGAGGGTGTTGGGGCAGTTCTCATGTAAGATAGGCATCCTATCACCTATGAGAGTCAGAAATTGAAACCCGTGGAGAGATGTTGGCCATTATGCATGCTTTGGCCAAATTCAGACAATACCTGTGGGTAGCAAATTCGTGGTTTGTATGGATCACAACAGTTTGAGGTTCTTCTTGGGACAGAAGGAGCTCAACGATCGCCAGCAAAGATGGTTGAAGAAGGTACAAACATATGAATTTGACATCAAGTACACTAGAGGTAAGAATAATATTGTTGCTGATGCTTTATTTAGGAGGCCTTACCTCACTTCTATGCTTAGTTTTATGTCTGAGATTTAAACGGATTAGAAGGCTCATATACTTGTTGAGTATTCCAAAAATCAGTTTGCATGTGAGATCATGGATGGTACTAAACAGGACAACCGATATAGAGTAGTGGATGATCTCATTTTCTACAAGGATAGGATTTTCCTTGTACCAGGATCCAAAATGAAGGAGAAGATCCTTCGAGTAGTACATGATACACCACTAGTTGGACATCCTGGGTATTTCAAAACATACAGGTTCATCAGGGAGAGATTTGCATGGAAGGGGATGAAGGACCATGTCAGAGAGTGTATGGTTTGCCAGCAAACCAAATCCGAGCATTCTTTTCTAGTAGGATTACTTCAGCCTCTCCCCATTCCCGAATAGAAATGGGAAAGTATATATATGGACTTTATCACAAGGCTTCCCTTGGTGTATGGGAATAGCTGCATTTATGTTGTAGTTGATCGGTTAACTAAGTATGCTCATTTCTTTTCCCTACTCAAGGGGCACGAGGCAATGGATGTGGCTCGGATCTTCTATAACGGTATTTTTAGGCTACACGGGTTGCCTAAAAACATTGTTAGTGACAGGGAAAATATCTTCATGAGCACCTTTTGGCAGGAGATCTTTAGACTAATAGTTACAACACTCCTAGCATTAGCTACGACAGACAGATTAGACTAGTCAATAAGTGGATAGAGGGCTAGCAGAGTTATGTGATTGGATTAAATGGTTACAGCTACAATCACCAGAAGAGCATAGGTATGACATTTCCCTTATATGACAGAATTTGTAGATTTGGGAAAGTATATTGGTTACAAGAGAACTAGGATATTGTGAAGGCTCTCACAGAGAATCTTCATCAACAGAAGTTATATGTAGATCGGCACAGGCTTTTGAGGTTGGGGATCTAGTATTCCCTTGGTTGCATATGAGCTAGAGCTACCATTGTATGGAAATAGAGATAGTCAATAAGATAGAGGGCTACTTGCAGAGTTATGTGATAGGACAACAACGAAAATGGATTAAATGGTTACACATGGGTGAGTACTGCTACAATACCACCTACCAGAAGAGCATAGGTATGACTCATTTCTAAGCCTTATATAGGTACGACGCCAAGACATTTATGGATTTGGTATTACCAGATAGCTGAGCTCCCAAAGCTCGAGATTGGTTACATGAGAACTAGGATATTGTGAAGGCTCTCATAGAGAATCTTCAGAAGGCACAAAATCAACAGAAGGTATATGTAGATTGGCACATGATAGAGAGGTCTTTTAAGGTTGGGGATCTAGTATTCCTACGTTTATAGCCATATAGGCATTCCTTACTGAAGCATAAGGGTGCAGAGAAATTGAAACCACAGTTTTATGGTCCGTACCAGGTAGTTCGTCGAGTTGGGGCAGTTGCATATGAGCTAGAGCTACCATAGCACAGTAAAATACATAATATATTCCATGTTTCATGTCTTAAGAAGGCACTCAAACAACATATTGTACCATCTACAGAGTTACTGGCAACTAGATGAGGAGGGGAAGTTGGTGTTGGAACCAAAATCCATTATTGAAGAGAGACAGAGGAGGCTCAGGAGCAGGGTAATCACCGAGTATTTGGTGTGGTGGAAGGGACTATCACTTGAGGATGCTACTTGGGAGGGAGAGCAGATTTTGTAGCATCCTAATTTGCATTTGCTTGAGGACAAACAAAATTTGGGAAGGGAGACTGTAATGTCCCCTTTCTTGTGCCAAAGGCCTAAGGGCTAGGTCGAGTCCAAACCGTGGTCATACCCAAGGGGCGGTGGACGCAGGGAGCTATTGGGAAGGGTCCACGTGGTTCTAATATACAAGTTTTGTGTTTGGGGGCCACTTTTGGACCATGGAGACTTAAAAAAGAAAAAGTAACTTTAGTTACTTTTATTTTATTGCCCCTCCATGGAATGAAATGTGTCTAGTGTTATTAGGGCTCTTTTACCGTGGAGAAGTATATAAGGAGCTGTGAGAGAAAGGAAAAAGGGACTTTTGCATACATTTTATTTACCTTCACGTGTAACTAATGTTTGTGCGTCTACAGCTTATGGAGTAAAATCCCATAGGAACCCTAGCATGGTGGTGAGAGACCCATCCCTAGCTAGCAGGGCATCATTCGATAGTGAGAGATCTACCCTAGTTTGTCATTTTGGAGCCGCTTTCATGGCTGTGTTATAGAGATATTGTCAGAGGTTTCAGAGGAAATATTTTGAGGGTTTTTGGGGCATTTGGGGAAGATAATCAGAGGGTTTTCAGATCAGATTTATAGCAGCCATTTGGGCAGGGCTCAACATCACTTTGAAGGCATCTTCATCGATTCCCAACCCTTTTTCAAGTTAGGAGACCTGTAGCCTTTTTTTGGAGGTTTTTCGGTTGACCATTTTCAGATCTGAAGGTTGAGATATCATTTCCTATATTTTTTATGTTATTTCTAAAGTCTCATAATTTTCACTCTTGTAATTGGAGAGTTACGAATTTTAGAATTTTTCCCCAGCTGTCTAGGGCACGCTGTAATTTTCTGGCAGCATTTTAATTTCTACTGTCATTTATAATAATATCAAGCTCTCTTTAAATTCTCAAGTAATTTGGGTGGACATTTTGGGAAATATTAAGTTTCTTTTGTTCGTTGCCCTAACTATAAAAATCTGGAAAAATCAGTATTTTATGTGGCTACAAATTTTCAATATTTTGGTGCATTTTTAAGTGGTATTCCACAAGGGATAATTCACTCACATCTGGGACTTCCTTTCACTTCTTGCATTTCCCAATTCTTGTGATAAAATCCTTAAATTTATTTTTGGTAGAGTGGAAAATTGGCTTTCAACATGAATTTCACCTCTTCCCTGCAACCGTAATTCATGAGGTTGCATGATGAACACCTATAACTACTGCGCCAACATCTAATTTTTGTCAAGTGTAAATATCCGAGACTAATTTATTGACATCATGGAACTCTATTAAATTTTTATTTTCTTTCTTCTTCAGAAAGTTCCATCCCCAACATGCTGCTTAGAACCCCATTGAAGGTTTGAGCTGATTTCTAATTGGGCTGCTAGTTGATCATTTGATTGCTTGCAAGGGCACTAGAAGCTAGTTGTGGTTGTCCTTGAAGGGAATAATTAAAATACCCTCCTTAACTGATTTTAGTTGTTATGTATTTGTTTTGATTTTAAGTATGCAACTGTTACATGCAACTATGATTTTACAATTGGAGGGCATACCATGGTGTATTGTATTGCTTAAAGCAACACGAAAAAAAGCTATATACAAAGAAACATATCATACATGACTCAAGTAAGACATGCATAGTGTTCATAAGCACTTCTTTTGCTGAAAAAAACCTACTCCTACCCTACGCTAACCAAAGATATGGGAAAATTCAAACAAAACTTGCCACCGATGATGAGAAATAACCGCCCATTCTCACAATTGGAAGCCATGTGGATGATTTTCCACTAAGCACAATCATGGTTTGGAGTGAAAATATAACTAAAAATTGGCTCTCTACTCCCTTCATCAAGGCATCAATCGGAAGCAAGATAAACACCTCCTTTAACTGTTGCTCATCTGGTGTCAAGACAGATAGTGGTTGATCCCTGACACATTAAAGTTTCTTCCTCATGCTTAGAAGCAAAACATGACTAGATATGGCTTGTCCCTTAATGCCAATGAATCAAAGTACCTAATTGGGCAAGGTATGGTCTGTTGAATTTTCTCTCTTTTCTAAATTCCAACTTTGGTAAGGAAGTCTTCCTGCAAGCCTTCTTGAAAAATGTGATTGTCTGCAACTTGAATCTCTTCTTCTTGCACATTTACAAATAACTCATTTGTCACCTTGGTGAATGGTACGAAAGGGGGAACATCTTCTGGCTCTTTCCCTTTTGTGGAAATATGGAACTCTTCCCCAATATGGATATCTTTAGTCAAATCAGATTTTTCAAATGAAAGAAAAAAATTCAATGATTTCCTCTTTGTTTAATGTCTCTGAATCTAATTTGTTTTCTTCAATATGTTCCATTTCAGTAGTAGATTCTTGAAAGATGCATGATGAAGCAACATAATTAGTGATTTTTGTGGGCTCTTCTTCATCAAAACATTCTCCCCGGTCAGACAAGTAAGCAAGTTCCTCGTTGTCATGTTGTGCAGAAGGTTCCCTTTTGTCCATAATGATCCCCAAATTTTCAATTTGTTCACCCCGTCCTTTTCCTCTTTGAACATGAACGTAGTAGGCTCAAACTTATCCTTGAAATCAGAGTTTTGAGAGGATAAGGAGGGAGGAGGAATAAAAACCTCTTACATGCTTTTCTTTGCACTCAAACACTTTGAACCTGCATGATTCTTTTCAATAGTATAAGGCTCCTGGTGTTTAGTTGCAATGATTGAAGATGAATTTGGTGTACTATTAGAACCTTTTAAAATTACTACAAGCTCTTGGCATGTTAGGAAATGAGGTTCATTGCATTCACTTGATACACCTTTCACATGATTTTCCTATAATTTTACTACTAATTTTATTTCCTCTTCTGTTGATGTTGCAGCTAGTAATGGATCACAAGTCTCTGCAAGTAAAGTGTCATTATGGACACTACATTCAGAACACACTGACTGCTGATATTCATCAAACTGCTCTTGTTTTTCCACTGCTATAAAATTAGCCTCCACTTTTTTAATTTGGATTTCACCCTCCATCGGAGGCCTAACCATCAGTGGTATTTTCTTAATATTAAATTTGGTAGCCCACTCTCTAAAGTTTCTTGTCAAATCTTCCTTACTAGGCTCTTCATTCTTCTCCTCCTATCTCTTGGTTTTCTGATTCTATTCCTTGGTTGGTTTAACCATCAAGGGAATTATTTCAACCCCAAATTTCAGAGCCAAACTTCTCAAATCCTTTGGTATTTCTTCTTCATTGGACCCTTATTATGGTTTCCATGGGATGGTTTTTTTATCCTCATTTCTCCAACATGAGTTAGTAATTGCGTGAGGAGGGGTGGTTTGGGCTACAATTGATCCTTGCATTTTTGTGGAGGTGGGAGAAGTGTAACTTCTTGTTTTTGTGGAAGGGAAGACTCCTCTGGAGGGAAAAGGGAAGAAAACTAGAGATGGGGTGGGAGATTAGAAGGTGGAGAATGGAATTCCATAATTGGGGTAACAACTGGAATGTTAAGAGAATGAGATTGAGGTGGATATTTCATGGTTGCAGGCATAGGAGAGACATAAGATGGTGGTGCAATTTGCTTCCATCGACAAATTTGACCAATATTACATTCATAAACCCCCTTTCTTTGATCCATTCCCCAACTTGGGTCAATGTTTTAATTATAATTTGAAGTTTTTGTTGCGGATTTATCTTACTTGGAAAAGAGCCAGTCCATGGATATGGAACATTGAAACTAATCCTAGTTTCTCTTTTATTCTCCTTAGGTCTGATCAACACCATGTTATGTTCCAGCTCTTGAACCTTATTCTGCAAACAAACATTTCCAGCTGTACAATAACCTCTAGGTTCCACATACCATTCTTCTGGAACTGCTGCATACTCTATCTTATAACCATACTGATTTGCATCTTGTTCTTGTGATTATCCATACTCAAACTGATTGTAATCATATAATTCATTTGGAGGTGGTTAGTAATAACTTGAGAATGATTCTTACAAGCTTGGAGGTGGATTGCATCGATATGGTTGTTGCTACAAAATATGAATTCCACATGGGAAATGAAACCATGACTACACAACTTCATTAATGGAAGAATATATAAGGACATGGAAAGAAAGATGGATGGAAATGGATGACAATGGATGGAAATGGAAGGTCTGTAATTTCAGAGAATGGGTTGTTTGGACCAAACAGAGTCACTTGGTATGTTTTACATATGTCTCCAAATAGGAACACACCAACATGTTAAAATGAAATTTGTTCCAATGATTAAACTGCACTTCTAGTAATAATCTTGACCTCTTTGTCCCACCGAGCATGCAAGAACTGTTATCACGAAATTAAATCACCCTCCCGAATGACTTGGTTATGGATGGGGCATGGGGAATTCGGTGTAATTTGTTGTAACATTGGGTTATCTCTCAAGTTGTGGGACTTGCAGGCTTGAGATAACCCTCCAGAGAATGTTGGTTCTTGCTCCTAATCCTACCTGCCACAAACTACTCCTAATGCTGGAAAGAAAACATAATCCTATTCTAAACTTCCAAGGAGACAAGGAGAGAGAGCACATTAAAGTAAACCTACACTAAGAGTGGTGATACGCTAGAAAAGGATCTTGTTAGACACAATCCAACTTCCTGAAATGGAGAGAGATGAACAATGGAGAGGGTGGATGAGATGCACCATAGACCAAAGACGAATTCACATAGAACACCATTTATTCCCATTAGACACAACTCCCAAAACCTGCAATAAACATCATAGATATGCACAGTAGAGGTAATACAATATGCAAAGGATGGAAAAAATACATCACAAAACACAGTCTATTACTCAAAAGTTTGCACAGTAAAATATTAGTGGGAAAGAGGAAAGAAAATTCCATTATGGAGCTTAGAAATGAGGCTTAAACTCCACATTCAACCCAGTAGAGAAGAAAGAGAGAGGGGTCAGAAGAAAAAACACATTAAAGTTCTTCCTCATGCTTAGAAGCAAACATGACTAGATATGGCTTGTCCCTTAATGCCAATGAATCAAAGTACCTAATTGGGCAAGGTATGGTCTGTTGAATTTTCTCTCTTTTCTGAATTCCAACTTTGGTAAGGAAGTCTTCCTGCAAGCCTTCTTGAAAAATGTGATTGTCTGCAACTTGAATCTCTTCTTCTTGCACATTTACAAATAACTCATTTGTCACCTTGGTGAATGGTACGAAAGGGGGAACATCTTCTGGCTCTTTCCCTTTTGTGGAAATATGGAACTCTTCCCCAATATGGATATCTTTAGTCAAATCAGATTTTTCAAATGAAAGAAAAAAATTCAATGATTTCCTCTTTGTTTAATGTCTCTGAATCTAATTTGTTTTCTTCAATATGTTCCATTTAAGTAGTAGATTCTTGAAAGATGCATGATGAAGCAACATAATTAGTGATTTTTGTGGGCTCTTCTTCATCAAAACATTCTCCCCAGTCAGACAAGTAAGCAAGTTCCTCGATTGTCATGTTGTGCAGAAGGTTCCCTTTTGTCCATAATGATCCCCAAATTTTCAATTTGTTCACCCCGTTCCTTTTCCTCTTTGAACATGAACGTAGTAGGCTCAAACTTATCCTTGAAATCAGAGTTTTGAGAGGATAAGGAGGGAGGAGGAATCAAAACCTCTTACATGCTTTTCTTTACACTCAAACACTCTGAACCTGCATGATTCTTTTCAATAGTATAAGGCTCTTGGTGTTTAGTTGCAATGATTGAAGATGAATTTGGTGTACTATTAGAACCTTTTAAAATTACTACAAGCTCTTGGCATGTTAGGAAATGAGGTTCATTGCATTCACTTGATACACCTTTCACATGATTTTCCTATAATTTTACTACTAATTTTATTTCCTCTTCTGTTGATGTTGCAGCTGGTAATGGATCACAAGTCTCTGCAAGTAAAGTGTCATTATGGACACTACATTCAGAACACACTGATTGCTGATATTCATCAAACTACTCTTGTTTTTCCACTGCTATAAAATTAGCCTCCACTTTTTTAATTTGGATTTCACCCTCCATCGGAGGCCTAACCATCAGTGGTATTTGCTTAATATTAAATTTGGTAGCCCACTCTCTAAAGTTTCTTGTCAAATCTTCCTTACTAGGCTCTTCATTCTTCTCCTCCTATCTATTGGTTTTCTGATTCTATTCCTTGGTTGGTTTAACCATCAAGGGAATTATTTCAACCCCAAATTTTAGAGCCAAACTTCTCAAATCCTTTGGTATTTCTTCTTCATTGGACCCTTATTATGGTTTCCATGGGATGGTTTTTTTATCCTCATTTCTCCAACATGAGTTAGTAATTGCGTGAGGAGGGGTGGTTTGGGCTACAATTGATCCTTGCATTTTTGTGGAGGTGGGAGAAGTGTAACTTCTTGTTTTTGTGGAAGGGAAGACTCCTCTGGAGGGAAAAGGGAAGAAAACTAGAGATGGGGTGGGAGATTAGAAGGTGGAGAATGGAATTCCATAATGGGGTAACAACTGGAATGTTAAGAGAATGAGATTGAGGTGGATATTTCATGGTTGCAGGCATAGGAGAGACATAAGATGGTGGTGCAATTTGCTTCCATCGACAAATTTGACCAATATTACATTCATAAACCCCCTTTCTTTGATCCATTCCCCAACTTGGGTCAATGTTTTAATTATAATTTGAAGTTTTTGTTGCGGATTTATCTTACTTGGAAAAGAGCCAGTCCATGGATATGGAACATTGAAACTAATCCTAGTTTCTCTTTTATTCTCCTTAGGTCTGATCAACACCATGTTATGTTCCAGCTCTTGAACCTTATTCTGCAAACAAACATTTCCAACTGTACAATAACCTCTATGTTCCACATACCATTCTTCTGGAACTGCTGCATACTCTATCTTATAACCATACTGATTTGCATCTTGTTCTTGTGATTATCCATACTCAAACTGATTGTAATCATATAATTCATTTGGAGGTGGTTAGTAATAACTTGAGAATTGATTCTTACAAGCTTGGAGGTGGATTGCATCGATATGGTTGTTGCTGCAAATATGAATTCCACATGGGAAATGAAACCATGACTACACAACTTCATTAATGGAAGAATATATAAGGACATGCAAAGAAAGATGGATGGAAATGGATGACAATGGATGGAAATGGAAGGTATGTAATTTCAGAGAATGGGTTGTTTGGACCAAACAGAGTCACTTGGTATGTTTTACATATGTCTCCAAATAGGAACACACCAACATGTTAAAATGAAATTTGTTCCAATGATTAAACTGCACTTCTAGCTAATAATTTTGACCTCTTTGTCCCACCGGGCATGCAAGAACTGTTATCACGAAATTACATCACCCTCCCGAATGACTTGGTTATGGATGGGGCATGGGGAATTCGGTGTAATTTTTGTAACATTGGGTTATCTCTCAAGTTGTGGGACTTGCAGGCTTGAGATAACCCTCCAGAGAATGTTGGTTCTTGCTCCTAATCCTACCTGCCACAAACTACTCCTAATGCTGGAAAGCAAACATAATCCTATTCTAAACTTCCAAGGAGACAAGGAGAGAGAGCACATTAAAGTAAACCTACACTAAGAGTGGTGATACACTAGAAAAGGAGCTTGTTAGACACAATCCAACTTCCTGCAATGGAGAGAGGTGAACAATGGAGAGGGTGGATGAGATGCACCATAGACCAAAGACGAATTCACATAGAACACCATTTATTCCCATTAGACAAAGCTCCCAAAACCTGCAATAAACATCATAGATATGCACAGTAGAGGCAATAGAACATGCAAAGGATGGAAAAAATACATCACAAAACACAGTCTATTACTCAAAAGTTTGCACAGTACAATATTAGTGAGAAAGAGGAAAGAAAATGCCATTATAGAGCTTACAAATGAGGCTTAAATTCCACATTCAACCCAACAGAGAAGAAAGAGAGAGGGGGTAGAAGAAAAAATGACTAACTCCTTTACAAATGAGCCCACATTACAATTTATAGAATTGAGAAGAGAGAGAAAGTAATTCCAAAATCTACTTTCTAGCCACTTGTAAGTGATAATAAATGATTGAAAATGATGATATTTTACTCAAAAAAGGCTCCCTATATTGTCCCATGACTTGCAACAGAGAAGGAATGATTGCCCATTTAATGCCCATGTCAGACAATCAACTTGGATCGGAAATCAGAAACGCGCGCACTCACAACCTTCAACCAATGTGATAATAAGTATTCCTCCATGACCTATTTACCTTATCTGTTTCATATTGCATAACAATTTAGTGAAACATTTACCTTATATTATTATTTTCCCTTATTCATATTATTTCCAACTGTATTATTAAGGGATCTAATTCCTTGAACTCTTATGCAAACATAAGATAGATTTTGGACGTTTGTAAGAGGTAATTTATTGGTGTGTGGAAGGTATTGCTATACATTTTTAAAAAGATATACTTTATATTTTATCGCCATACATAAATTATTTGGGTCTTTGAGGGGTTGTGTTTTTGGTTGCAGGTCTAACATAGTTGTGAAATATCAATGCATGTCTTCAGTAGAGTCCATACCCCCTGAAAGCATTCCAATCATGTTGCTAGTACATACCTTCTATTGCTTACAAAAATAACTTGTTGAAAGGCATTTTTGGGTAGTTTTTATAATGTTCAGTTATCAATTTATTTGTTTTTCTTCACTTGTTTTATAGCCTCCTTTTATCCTTTTATAGCCAACATAAGTGGATCTGAGTGGGTGGACTATTATGGAAATTTATGTTGTTGCGAACAAGGGTTTTGTGCTTTTGCAATGGCCTACATTGAAGAAGGGTTTTGTGTATTCACAATCAGTGGCATTCATACCTTCTATTGCTTACAGAAATAACTTGTTGAAAGACATTTTTGGGTAGTTTTTATAATGTTCAGTTATCAATTTATTTGTTTTTCTTCATTTGTTTTATAGCCTCCTTTTATCCTTTTATAGCCAACTTAAGTGGATCTGAGTGGGTGGACTATTATGGAAATTTATGTTGTTGCGAACAAGGGTTTTGTGCTTTTACAATGGCCTACATTGAATAAGGGTTTTGTGTATTCACAATCAGTGGCGTTCAATGCAAGATTCATTTTGTAACTGGGTTGGGTGGTTTTCTCTATTGTAACTTGTCGTTTCATAAGGGTTTGTGTTTCCTATCTTTGTTGTTCTTGTTGTTCTTGTTGTTGCTAGATGTGGGCGTCACATTCTGTTCTTACAAGTCTTCTTTCTTTTAGGAGTTAATTATATAATATTTTGATTGATTAATAAAGAGAATCGTAAATATTAATGAACTTTAAAATCCCTTTCCATGTTGAATCTTTATTGTTAACATTGTTTACAATGTTTTTATTTATTTATTATAATGGATTGTAAGACGAAACTCTTTTTTATGTGTAATAGTAAATTTATAGGAATAAGGGCAGTTTTAGCTTCACATGAATAACATGAATTCATTGTTATTCTATATCCTTCTATGGGGGGATCTGTATGATTGCATTTCAATAAAGAATTAAAATAACATCAAGAAATGCATTTTTTAAAAAGAAACATATAAATAGTAAAAACATCTTAAACTTTAATGGTAGATGGACCCAATCCATAGGGTTTATAACTCATAGAAACATTTATGCATGACTTTTATTGAATCTAAAATCAAGAGAATAATGAATTTTTGGTAACTTATGACTTTCGATATGGTAAACTAGAAGTGGAAGTTTACATTTGTGTATTTCTAAACATTTTTCTTATAAGTTATTAACAATTCTACCATTTTTCTCTTTCCACCTGTCTACAATTATTTTTGGCTTAATTAAATTACTTTCATTACTAGATTTTGTTTTTTTTATGGCCTATATCCTTTGGCCTTGCTCCATTAACAAACGTACTAAAAACAAAAAAAAAACCACTTTAATGCATTCAAAAGAAATACAAAACAAGCTAAAAATAGACCCAAAGAAATATAGGGAGGAACATGTTTAACAATAAAAAGAAAGCACTAGATAAAAAGAATTTTAATATTTTCTATTTGAGGCTCATAGATCAAGCAAATAAACGTAAATAATTAAACTAAAATCAATATCACGCTTGCATTTACAATGCCTTTAACCGATCTTGCTGGGATATAAACGAAGTGTAAGTGTTTGGTCATGACCCTGAGCACCAAATACACTTGCATATTTGGTTACTTTAGTTTAATTTAATAATCCAAAGAAAATGTTCAAATGTATTGTGTGAGCAACGTACAATATAGGAAAAAGAAAACAATGTTGAAAATCTAAAATGTTGTTGATGGATTGGATTCTCACCAGGGTGTGGATGAGTACAATATGTACGAATCCTCTGAGAAATCATATCAAAGAGAATGATGAATAATAAGAGTGGGATCAATTCAATAAAGTGGAACACAAATAATGGATATTATTTGGGTGTTATAATTTGATATGTGGAAAAGGTGCGTTACATACAAGTACTTAATTTTAATTTTTCTATTTTCAACTTTCCATTGATGTCTTCATCTTATCTATCAATTCAAATGTCATCCAATATAAAACCTTAACACTATTTGCGGTTGGGTTTCAAACCTTAAACATATTGGATTTTCCCCAATTTGAATGTTGGCCCCTATAAACGTAAATTACAATCACATGAATACTACGAGTGGGATCAAGATAATAAATTGAAACAAAAATAGTGGATATTATTTGGGTGTTACAATTTGAGTTATGTAAAAGGTATATTACATGCAGGTATTTAATTTTAACATTTTTATTTCCGAATTTCCATTGTTGTTTTCATCTTTTCTAAGAAATAAAATGTTGTCCAATTGAAAACCTTGATAACATAACATAATAAAAAAGTAGAAAAAATCAATTGACATAAAATATATGTTTCACTTATATGACTAATCACTGGAAGGGATCGATTATCAATGATTATTAACGAATCACTTATTTTCCTGCATTTACTCAAGCACCTTAAAACTAAAAAGGGGACTGCAAAGTGTTACATGAAACACAAATAGTGGATATTATTTGGGTGTTACAATTTGAGTTATGTAAAAGGTGTATTACATGCAGGTATTTAATTTTAACATTTTTATTTCTGAATTTCCATTGTTGTTTTCATCTTTTCTAAGAAACAAAATGTTGTCCAATTGAAAACCTTGATAACATAACATATAAAAAAGTAGAAAAAATCAATTGACATAAAATATATGTTTCACTTATATGAATAATCACTGGAAGGGACCGATTATCAATGATTATTAACGAATCACTTATTTTCCTTGCATTTACTCAATCACCTTAAAACTGAAATGGGGACTGCAAAGTGTTTAAATGAAGAAAGCAGTGTGGTTGGGTTTTGACCCCAGAACCTATTGGATTGTCTCTCTTTTAATTTTGTCCCCTTTAAGATCAAATTATAATCATGCGAATAATAGAGTCATAGTTTAAAATTTTCTCTCATCGCATATGTATGACCAATTATTGGAGGGAATCAATTATTGATGATTTTTCATGCATCACCTATTTACCTGTCGTTACTTGAGCTTAAAATCAAAAAGCGGTGCTATAAAGTGCTCCAAGAAGCAAGTATTGTAGTTGGGTTTTGAACATGAAATATATTGGATTTTCCCCATATTTTATTTTGTCCCCTTTAAACAAAAATTACTCTCACATGAATAATGTGAGTGATATCAAGTTGATAAATTGGAACACATATAAGGGATACTATTTAGGCGTTACAATTTGAGTAGAGGAAAATGTGTGATACATGCAAGTATTAAATTTTCACTTTTTTATTTCCAACTTTTTATTGATGTCTTCATCTTAATTAACAAATAAAATGTCATCCAATTAACAAATATGGAAATTTGTAAAACCATAGGATATTGTAGAGTAACTGATAGAACTATGATAAACAATTGCTAAATACAAGAGGACATAAGCAATAAGCTAAATAAGAATGAAATCCTAAGTGCAAGAGAGATAAAATAATACTTAGCTTATTTTGGATTTGATGCCAAAGTTTGTTGGGCTCGAATATTGATGAACATGAGGAGAAGAATGTCGTAGTTGAACACAAAAAATCTTGGAAATGTCGGATGAGTCGAGACTAGGGTGCCTATGCAGAATGATTGTTGTTTGGGAATGCATGTATTTTTAACATATATATGTTTGTTGCATTTTAAGACCCATAATTTGGGCATGTTTGCAACGATATATGGTTAACACACCTAGTATACAACTTTGACAGAAAATTTGTTTCTATCCTAGTTGCAGTGTGCAGAATGTTGGGATAGATAATTTATTGGAAGATTCACATGGTTCAATTTTGTACATATCTATTTTGGTATGTATGGTTTAAACATTTTGGATAGTAATATTGTCAGTGGTTGACAATTCCATAGGGACAGTGGACACTAGCTATTTTGGGCATATAGTTGTCATTATACACTTATCTATTTTTATGGAATTATGGTTATAGTGATTGGCTGCGTCACAAAGTATCAATTATACACTTACCTCTTTTAGTGAACAGGTGTCTATTTTTAAAATGATCAATTGTTTTTTATGGTAGTTACAATTACTAGGATTTGACAATTCACAGTTGTTTGCAGAGATTTGTAGAATCACAAAGTATCAAGGGATAATTTTCTATTGTAGTGAACAATTATATAATATTTATTGATCATTTTTTTTATTGTCTTATCAACAATTTGCAATGATTTAACCCATAATGTTATTTTTGGATTATGTATATGTTTGTGAAATGCAGGAAGATAGTTAGCAACATTTGTGGGTGAAGAACAACTTTTTGTGGACAAAAAGCATTCCCAGTGGGGAAGAGTGATGTGGAGGACATTTTAGGACTTTGGAAGATCCCTAAATCTCCAAAAACTAGGACAGTGCGGGATAGAATCTAGAGGCTTTCTGACAATATCAAGAATGTAGAAAATGGAGCTCATATGCAAAAGTTACCATAGGTCAAAGTTGGTCAAAGTTGGGACAAGGCAAGGTTAATTGGCCAATTAGGTCATGACACGTGGAAAAAGTGAAAAAATGTAAAAAAATGTGTTTTGGATGTCGGTCTTCAAAACTCATGTTTAAATGGGAGGGCCCTTCTATTTGTTGGCTGGCGACCCTCAGCTAGGATCGACACACATTTTTGATAGAGGGGTGTTTTGGCCGCCGTAACTTCACATTACTATTGCCATAGTTTTCATTATATATGGCTCATATTGTTATTACATATTGTATGTGGGATTATGTATAGTGGGATTATAAATCTCCACGTGGTGGGTCCTCAAGCCACCACATGGCTTGCCACCTCTTGCTCTATGTTGGCAAATTAATATTACAACTCTCCACAGACATAACTCGATGGTCCAACTCACTCACAACACTATTCGGGCTACATACTTATTTCCTTGTTCGAGCCAACTCTATGTATCCATGGTCGTTAAAATAATGAAACATGGGCACCATTAAATTTGGGTGACCAAACTTAGGCATGCCATTACGTGGGGAACAAAACTCAATGGTTCGACGATTAGCCCATCGATGTGGGAAACTCTATAAAATTGGTGCACCAACCATCTAATTGGCTCCAAACAAACCCTCCAACATACGTTGACCAGTTAGTCACTATGGAGAGAGAAACATGGGTATGTGTGACCACAACCACTATCTAAACAAATTGGTTGCTCTATATTTAAACACTGCCAGCCCCCCTATCCCGATAAATGTGGGATATTAATCCCACTATGGGAGAAAACAGTTATGTGGGAGTTGGGGAGGATTGAACCTCCAACTACCCACATACAAAAAAATAAGCCTCACTGGTGTGCAATATGGGTTCGAAGAGCTTATATAAGGGCTTGATGGTATTTACAAAGCACTGTGTGAATGATTGTGTTATAGGCATGAGGAGAAAATTTTAGAAAACCTAGTTTTTGATCAATTTAGAGGCCTTTTTGGATCTTGGCCCAAACTGGAAAGTTGTCCAGAATTATGAGACACTCCTAGAAGGTGTATTGTGTTCCTATTTTGGAGAATTTATTATGTTTTTTTATGCACCTAAACTCACGTAAAGGCTAGGAACATCAGGGATACACTGCTATAAGTACTTTGGTAAGGTGAAAGCCAACACTGGGCTTTGTCAGGGTATTCAAAAGTATAAGGGAACTAATTTTTAGGATATTTATTAATTTTTGTGAAATGTAAGTTTGATTTCACTTTTGATTCTAAAAATTTTAATAGATCGGTTCGTATGGATCCAGAGACATAGGAAATTGTTGAAATCTATAATCAATTCTGGTGTTGTATTTTATCTGGTATATCTGCATTTAAATTCTAATTTTAATTCCTTATTTAATCAATTACATTAAAATTCAAGTATGATTAAATATTAACTATGACATCTGAGAATAAATCGGTTAAAAGTAATCTGAATAGTTGATCGAATGGGTGAATTTGGTGAATCAATTAAATAGTTATGGATCAGTAATAATTCATATTTTTGTTAATTTAGGAGTACTTAATTGATTAAATTTTAAGATCCTGGTAAACAATTGAAAAATTTAAAATATTCACTTGTGTTTACGACTCAATGTGTAACTAAACTACTTTCAATGTTTTTGAATGATTTGAATGAATATATAGTGTTGACAATTTTTGCACTTGTGCAAAAATGGGCAACTCAAAACTTTGTTACGATGGATGGCATTGGTGAAGTGAACCTAAGCTAGGGGAGATTCTTTCAGTTTAATACTTGTTCTATTGGATTAATTAATGACTAAATTTTAAGATCCTGGAAAACAATTGAAAAATTTAAAATATTCACTTGTGTTTACGACTCAATGTGTAACTAAACTACTTTCAATGTTTTTAATGATTTGAATGAATATTTAGTGTTGACAATTTTTGCACTTGTGCAAAAATGGGCAACTCAAAACTTTGTTACGATGGATGGCATTGGTGAAGTGAACCTAAGCTAGGGGAGATTCTTTCAGTTTAATACTTGTTCTATTGGATTAATTAATGACTACATGTAATTTGCAGCTATGTGTGTTGTTACAAAATGTAACAGATCACATAGTCTGTAAATTCCTTTTTATCTTCAGCAAAAGAACACAAAGGCCCTGAAGGACAGATGTGTAATCTTGATGAAGACTAAAAATATAGAATAGATGAAGTGTTAAGTTTTGGAACAACAATCAGAGTTACAGATTACAACAGTATCAAAGTTCATTACTAAGGTTACAGGTATTTTAAAGTTCTTTCCTTCATGATTAAATGCATTCAATTATGTTATTGAGTTGTTTAATTCATTATACAATCCATATACAAAGTTGAAATGCAGAAGGAAGTACACAACTCAGTTTCATAATTCAATGTTTTATTCATAAGGAATTTCAAATGTTTCCCACACAAGTCGTGGGATGTAACTCAAGTAAACATCATAACTTCTGAAATAGAAGGTGCATGTGCATGAAAATAAAAGCAAAAGAATATGAAGGAATCCATAATTTCCTTATTTCTTTTTTCTTGTTGCTCCATCTTCATCCTTATTATTCAACACTACATTGTACCTGAAAACAAACAGAAAAGAGACTGTCAGTCATGACCTCAGGATTAAATCATGTTCTTGTACTGTCTCTCTTCATGCAAATGAATCTCCTGATATCATGAGGTATGATTACAGAAAATATAAATACATAACAGACAAGAAATAATATACTACCTTCAGTACACACGATTCTTACAATCATTTTAGAGAGTATTGAAAAAGAGAAAAACTATGGAACATAAGAGAGGCCAAAAAGCCTAATGTTTTCTAACTAGTTTATCTAAATGTGTAGGTACATGTAAGAAGAAGGAAATATTACATTCTGCAACTTGAATCAGAAAAGTACATTTATTTCAGTTCAGACTAAAGGCTGAAATACACAAAGATGTGCTTGTACTAATCCATAAAAGAAATGCAGATTTAGTGCTACAGATTCTAAAAAATGGAATGAGATAAAATTGCAGCTGAAACAGAATGGAAAAGGAAATATGAAAAAATTTGATATGGATTTGCCATGTAAAATGGACATTTTACATCTTTCCATCATATTATTTCACAACTAATACATGCTTAAAAGTTGTGACAAAAGATAAACTAATGTACTAATCAAATAGTACGCAAGAAAGGAGAGAGTGAGAGATAATGAGGAGAGTGAGAGAAAAATGAAAGGATAATGAGAAAGATAAAAGAGTGAGAGAGAATGAGAGAGAGCGAGGGAATGAGATGGAAAAATTGAGTGTGAGAGAATGAGAGAGAGAGAGAGGGAATGAGATGGAAAAATCAAGTGTGAGAGAATGAGTGATGAGGGTCGTCAATCCTCGCCATTAATAATGTCAATCCAGGTTGGTGTCTAAAGGATGTATGCATTAAGAGAATAAAATCTTGGAAAGTAACTCCTTTAAACACAAACCAAACTTGCATAAAATAAATCACACTTGCGGAAATTGAAAGAAACACTTGCAGAAATAAAGTTTGCATGAAAGAAACACACTTGCATGAATTAAAAGGCACACTTACATAAATGAAAATTACATGAAAGAAACACACTTGTATGAATTAAAAGGCACACTTGCATAAATTAAATTGTTGAATTAAAAATGAACATAATTGAATGAAACACTTGCAGGTTTACAACAAACTGAATTTTCACAATACAAATATAAAAACAATACAACAGAATGAATTAAAGATAAATGAATAAACATAAAAATAAATACACAGATCCATCTTCCTTAGAATGAGTGGCCATCTCATTCCTTGGAAGATAATTTAAATAATACTTCTGAGATCTTAAAACTACAGAATATTTGAGAGGAAAGAATAGATCTTTATTTCTTTGGAGAAAAGTATTACATATCTAAGTGTGGAAGGTTTCATTTATAATTCATGCATCCAACCAACTCAATATTTTAGGAAATGCAATCCTATCTTATCTTTATTCCAATCCTAACAACTAAGATCTTCATCTCCATAAAATATGGAGAGATCTATATATTATTGAAGTCAAATCTTATCTCACTTATTTTAAGAAGATTTGCTACCAAATATTCTCCTTGCTTTTCGGTAACAAGAATCATAATGATTTTATTCCTCTACATTATTGGAAGGAGGATTTTCCTCAAAATATGATTTTTACCAAATACCTTTCTCAGATTTTCCATTTGAATTTGTTGTTTTTTATTGTGGAACTTTTAACGCTTGTCAAATACACTTTTTCCTCGGAATTAGTTCACTAAAAATTGGATTTCTCTTGATTGGTAAAACTTGTAGCAAATCTGAATGATTTTTTTTTAAACATATTTCTATGAACAAAAACCTCTCTCATATTTTTCATTTTAATTTTTTGTTTCTGTTTATGGAACTTTTAGTGCTCTTCTGATACACATTTCCTCAGACAGTAGCTTGCTAAAAGTTAGATCTCTCTTCATTGGTAAAACCTGTAACAAATCTGAATGATTATTTTGTTAATCACATTTCTATGAACAAAATACTCTCTCATATTTTACATTTGACTTTTCTATTTCTATTGATGGAACTTTTAGTGCTCATCTAATACATGTTTCCTCGGACTACAGCTCACTAAAAGTTGATCTCTCTTCATTGGTAATACCTGTAGCAAATATGAATGAGGTTTTTGTTAAAAACATTGCTATGAACAAAAATCTCTCTCATATTTTCCATTGAAATCTCTGAGTTTTCACAATCCCTCAAAAACTGTCATTCCGTTGATGCAAGTTTCGGAACTAAAGCTGTCATTTCTTTTATGCAAGTTCCGGAACTAAATATAATTTTTCCACGAATTAAAAGTTGAGGAACTAACTATCATTCAATTGATACAAGTTTTGGAACTAAATATGTGAGTTCAAGAACTAAACCTGCAAGTTCCGGAACTAACTCTGTGAGTTCCGGAACTAACTCTGCGAGTTCCGCAGCTAACTTAAAACAACTATAAATTTTGCATGCGACCTCGGATTGAGATGATTATTTTTTTGAACTTGCATAATTTTTTGAGAGAAATCTGAATATGAAATAAAATATGATTTTAAATGTACTTTTCATGATAAATTCCACTTTTCACAATACTAGCATTATCTTTCCTTTATGGCCTGCATACACAAGACTTTGCATCTTTTCACAAATAATCAATAGGATTAGTCAACAAAATAGATAACAAAATATTTATAAAGAATGAATAAGATATATATCTTATATTCTATCTTAAGCAAACTATAAGTTCCTAGATTACATTTAAATCCACTTTCAAAGATAACTTGGAAGGACAAAATAATGGTAATTTATGGCCAATTTATGGCCTCATCATTTAGAGAAAGCAAGAGAGACATAGAGAGTGAGAGAGAATGAGGAGAGTGAGAGAAAAATGAAAGGATAAGGAGAAAGATAAAGTAAGAGTGAGAGAGAATAAGAGAAAGTGAGAGAGAAAGAGCAAGACAAGAGAGAGAGAGAGAGAGGTAGAGAAAGAGAGAATGAGGAGAAATCGAGAGAGAGAGAGAGAGAGAGATGGATAAAGAATTAGAGAAAATGAGAGAGAGAAAGAAAGAAACAATGTGTATGAAAGAGAGAGTGAGAGAGAGAGAGATAAAATGTGTGAGAGAGAGAGCTAAGAGAGTGAGAGAGTATCCATGATGAAATTTTGTAATGGACATCTCATGGCACTGAACCAATAATTCCCACACATCTGGGTGGGTTTTTAGACACTATCAGTGGTGTCATTCCACTTCCAAGCCCTCTTGGTCCTTTCGGGATACACTGGTTCGTCGATGTCTCTTAAGTGCCCAAAGAGAAAAAAGTATTCAAACTTTGACCGATGATAAAGAAAAAACCATTGTGCTTGAAATTATCTTGTTTGAACTTATGGATGTGCATCTAGTTTGCCTACAAAATCCTCTCTTGGTTTCTCCAATATCTCACCCATTTGTTCATGGTGGAAGTGAATTAAATGTGGCAAAAACTATCAATTAACATCAGTGTCAGGGCATCTAGGGTGATATTTTATAATTGGAACCTCGTGGCATAAAATTAATGGTTCATGTATGTCTTAAAATCAACACGTGATTTTAAGCACACATGACCTCCTGAGGTCGTGTCACAATAGCTGCAATGGAATGGGTAGATGGCTATGTCAAAACTATATAAGGAAAATAGGTGAAATGTACGAGAATGGGTGGAAATGGCTAACAAGTGATCAATGTAATCTAATGTCCTCAATGGGAATTGTGTGGATCTGCTCATCTAAAGTAATGAATGCTTTCCTCACTTGGGCAGGCAAGATGGATTGATTGAGGAAAATGACATCATAAAGAAGTTTTTTGATATCTATGTCACAAAACACTCTCCAAACCAATTGCAGAATGCGGGGAATTTCCCTATGTTTTCCTCATAAAAGTCTCGAGACAATGTCATGAAGGTGTGGGAAGAAACGTTTGAATAGGACGAATGGGTAAATTGTGGGGTCTAATCTTGACCTGGTTGAGTTTTCCAAAACTCATAAGCATAGTCTACTTTGACATTCAGGGATGTCAACTGTGAGATAATGGCGGGTGGAAGTGGTGTGGTATAGAAAACCAAGATTCTAAAACACGTGTCAATGTCTATAAATAGATCAGTTGTGTTTGGTTATGGGACTCAGGGGTCATATACGTAATCATTTTTTACTAAGGACCTTGAATGGTCATGTGGGATGTGTAAATTACTAAAGCAAAGAAACAAAAATTCTCGCAAAGAAACTGCAAGAGGGAAAGGTTAATCCTAAGCCAAGTAGGAATATGTGAGGAGATATTTTAATTC